>CAWUFW010003758.1:1200000-1728840 GCA_963921515.1 Calotriton arnoldi
TAGGGCAATATAATTGTTAATATAACCACTGGAGGACTTACTGGGACCAGCAGCAGGGCCCTCGGTAGAGGAGCGGTCCTCTGGTGGTTGTCCCGCCGACTCGGACCCCGTCTTCTTGCCCCTGGGTGCTGCAGATCAGTGATCATGTAAGATATAATAAAGAAAAAGAAAGACACAAACATTAATGATTGCTGTGAAACAAATAAATTATCTTAAAAAAACGCTCAAAAAACGTTTTAGGAAACAAAAATTGCAATAAAATTGACCTATCGAATCCGAGCGCCTACTGGCTTGCGGAATTCACGGACAGTCTACTTATTGGGGAACACTAATTCAGTGTTCCATTCTGATTGATTCAAATAAAATCCAGAACACTAACTAAGCCTAAGTACCACCTGACCTAGCCCACCTATTCCAGGCGGGCCAATTGTTCATTAAGCATGCATTTCCATTTTTTTTTCCATCAAAAATGCATAGGTGAGAAGGAGGACACATGCATAAAGTCAGTGCATAATGCATACATCAAATTGTTGGTTGGTTGCGTCTGATGTTCTGCAGCTCACTGACACTGCTAAGCTAAGCTTACCAGTACCACTCACTAAACAAACTACAAAAGGTTCTACTAAGGACTGGGGTAAGCAGCACTCAGTGACAGAGGATGCGTCACGCACACCGTTCAAAAATTATCAACTAATAGTAACTAAACCTAGTATCAAATCCATCCACCACTATTTGACAGGAGGACAAAGGAAGGACTACAGTCTCTCTAGCAATAGCATTACCTAACTGAAGTTCTCTAAAGTAAACTCTTACATAATAATGACAAGCGAGCGCAAAGTTGCAAAAAGTAGGAGTACCGCCCAGCACCTGTGTCCTACAATCACAGAAGATTTTGAAACGTAATTTACCTGCAATGTAAGCAGCATTATTCTTGTTATTTGTAAAAAATGTATACACAAATCACAATACTTATACTACTATATATATTGGCTACTCACCAAGCCCCACGACCTCGACACCTAGCAGGTCCAACAGGTCCTGCTCCCGGTCAAGAATGTCTGACCACCGGTGGGCCAGCTGGTTATGTGTGCGCCGGACCGCGGAGCAGCGAAACACTGCCCGACGCACCTTCGCCCACCGACGGTGACGCTCCTGGGTCGGGTAACCGGAGCCTGGCCTGCCGCCTGCTGCCAAGGTCAAGGGGAGCTGGCGCTGAATAAAAAAACAAGGGCGGCCACCTCCTCCTCCGTAAACAGCTGGCGGGCTTGCACCCCTGCGGGGCGCAGTCTGCCGCAAGGCAGGCGGCGATTGGGCGCACGCGCCTTGCCCTTCTTTGACCCGCTGCTGCTACCCTTCGCCATGGTTCTGGGGTGGGAGGAGGTGAAAAAGAAAAGTTAGAAGGGAAAAATAAAGTTAGGGGAAGAAGTAGGAGCTTAAAGAAGAAAGTTATATAAAACAGTTGAAAAGTAAAAAAACACAGTAAAAAGTAGAAAAAAATGCAAAATATAGACTTAGGCAGAGAGAGAGATAGGTAAGAAATAAAGAAAAATTGAAAAACAGTGTAAAAAACTAAGGATTGCAAAGATTGAGGGAGGATAGAAAAGCAGGCCCAGAACCATAGCATAGAGTGGTAAAACAAGATGGCCGCGCCCATCGCGACCGCATGGGTACGTTCGCGCGATATTTCTCCCCGAGCACGCACAAAACGTCGCGAACACGTACAGCGCGTTCCCGAACATGGAATGCGCATCGCGAGCACGCTATACGCGACCCGGAACAGGAAAAAAGGGATCGCGAACAGGCGGGACAAGTGAAAATCAAAATGGCCGCGCCCATAGGCGACCGCATGGGTAAGTTCGCGCCCCGAGCACGCAAACAGCGTCCCGAACACGAACAACGCGTTCCCGAGCAAGAAAACGCATCGCGAACGGGCGCGCCAAGCAGCTACGCACGCTCGCGAAGCTACGCGAAGCTCGCGTAGCGCTTCGACGTCTTCGCGTAGCTTCGCGTAGCGCGACTACGCAAACTACGCCCAGGGTTAATGTTGAGTAGCGTTATGTTATATGTGAGTTTTCACTCTTCTGGGATGTAGGAAGTGGAACACGTGTGGCAAGAGAAGTCACATGGAATTTGGTACATGGTCTGAATTCATTTTGGTAATAACACAGGTTGTGTTATGTTAGGGATTTTCTGTACGAAAAGTGTGTAATTGAGATAGCAAATCACGTTTACTTGTGAAACTTTGGCCTTAATTCTCAGGAGCCTAGTCTCCACATGTGTCTTATCCCCAGAGAAACGAGTAAATTGTTTGCTTGAAAGAAGGGTAAGGTAGAGGGAAGTGCTACTTTATCGGCGAGAGTAAATAATTCTGTGGTAGGGTAGAGGTAAGCGGTGCCTACTGGAAATACAGGATTCTTGTGTAAAAGGACAAAGCTGTTACTTTTGTTTAGCGAATCAGACTATGGAATTGTTTTAATTGTTGTAACTAACGGAGAAAACAGCGAAAAGAAAAATTGCCAATAAATTTTGTAAAGGAGGGGTAAAAGAGCAGAAGTGACGTAGAACAGTGCCGCGCTAGGATTGGATAGTGCGCTAGTCATGTGAACACAGAGCAGGAGTGACGTAGAAAAGTGCTGCGCTAGGATTGGTTGGTTCGCGGACGGAGGGAATTGTTCTGATTGGTACGTTAGTGTGAGTCGCGCTGTAATTGGTCGAAGTTCCGTACACAGAACAGCGTTAGCGTAAAGAGAAAACAAATAGAAAACATGCCGTATTACGAGTATGAAAGGGAGAGAACGTCATGGATGACGAAATTGAAGAATTTCTTTAAGAAAGACAAAAAGGTTGTGACTAGAGAGGGACAAGTAATTCCTCCGCCGAAATCAGCAGCTTCACATATGATGCTGAAATATGGATATCATACGTGCATATGGTTGGAAAACTGGGCAAAGTATACGAAGAATGATGGTGCTTTAGCTTTCCCTGAGAATGGTTCATTTAGTGTAGCGGTTTTGCGAAATTTGAGAGAAAAAATGTGTAAATTGGAACCTAGACCTAGACCGACACAGTTTGAAGCATTGACGGAATGGGAGGATGAGATGTATGAGCGAGAGAGATTCAGAGGTTTTAGGGATCATGAGTTTATGCCTGGAAGGTTGTGGGGAATAAATCATGAAGACAGAATAAAACGATGGAGATGTGCTAACATGACAGGAGGTTTGTTTCCAGCTTTTACAGTTGAGGAAGGGACTAAGAAAAACGGACTGAGAAAAAGAAACATATAGAGAGGGAAAAATATATGCATGAGAGCGAAACGGATGATGAGTTGCTGGAAGATATTTTAAATAGAAATCCACCTCCGTATCAGCAGAGTTCTACAGTGGTGACACCAAATGCGCCGCTAATAGAGACTATGCGAAATAAAAGTCCGGAAAAGAGAATTGAAATAAATAGGTCACAAGAACAAATGAGAACTTCTCAAAATGAAGGAATAGAAAGCGACAATGCAAGCGAATTAGCAAGGACAACAAAAGAACTAACTGAGAAGATTAGAGAATTAACGAAAAATATGGAAGCAGTTACTGTGCCTGTAACAATAGGTCCAGTAATACCCGTTTTTGAGAATCAGAGAATTGATGAACGATCTTTGATGATTCCCATGAGTTCACAATTTCAGAGAGAAAAAGAAAGGATGGAACAAAGTGCAAGTACAAGTAATTTGGCTAGTACTTACAGACCAAGTCCACCTACAAATTTGACGGTGAATGAGTGCAACGGTAGGAAAATGCATATGGTAACAGAATCTGCAACAGAAACCCCTGAAAAGAGTGGTAATTGGATAGAACTAAATAATACACCCATAGGTCCGACTCCTGATGAGTTAAATGAGTGGATGAAGGCATTTAAAATAAAAGAACCAGAAGAAAAACCATTAGATGTAATTAGATTAAAAATCGATATGGAAGAATTAATTCTAGGAACAATTGGTACCGAAAAGATAAAAAATTACCAGGATGATGAAATAATGTTTCTGTGCAAAAGTATTACATGGAGAGCAAAGAATTTACATGACAAACTAGAAGAAGTAGCCAGTGAGATTGGAATAGACTTTGCGAAAGTGAAAACATTGCAGAAACCATATAGAGTAGACTTTTGTGAAAAGGATATTGAAAATTTGAACACGGCAGGAAGGCTGACACAGATAAAAGAGTTAATTGTGTTGTTGAGAAAATGGGGTGATGTGGACAGATGGAAGGTTAGATGGACAAAGAAGAATGAGAAAACTACAGACAAAGGTTCATTGGCTTTTATGATAACTGAAAAAGAATCTGTTGCTAAAGAATACCCCATGAGAGAAACTCCAGGTGGTAGTTACGTGCATGTTCCCTGGACTAGGCAGGACATACTGTCATTTACCAATGACTTTCCAAAGCTAAGAGAGAAGCCAGTTGAGTGGTACCGACAAGTAGAGAGGTTTGTAAAAGTCTCAAAAGTGTTGTGGATAGATTTAGATGGATTATTTGACATAGTGGTACCAACAGATTTGTGGTCAGAATGTAAGATTACAGTTGACTGGCCAACTACAGAATATCCAAGAGATCCTAAGACAGGAGCTCCAGGTCCTGATGTGATGAAGAAGTACGATAAGGTGATTACCTTTTTGAAGAATAAGATTCCTCCTAAAGAGACAGATTGGGTAAAAATCGATAGAACTACACAGGAAAGTAAGGAGTCTGTACATGCATATTATGAGCGATTGTTATTGGTTTTCAAGCAGTATAGTGGTTATGAGGAATTGAGTGAAAAAGACATGAGTCATTTTGTATACCGATTTGTGTTTGGCCTGAAACAAGAAATAAGTGATATGATTAAGCAACACATGATAAACTGGCAGAATGGAAGTGTAGATGAGGTGCTGAGGTATGCTAAGTATTGTAGTGATGAAATAGAAAGTAAACAGCGTAAGTTGAAAGAGAAGGCAATGTGGGCACAGGTGAAGGTGGCAGAAAAACAAGAAGCTCAATTGGACAATAATAATGGAAATGAAACAGGACAGAATAAAATGCGACCTAACATAGGTAAAGGAAAGGGTCAAGTGAGTCTAGAAGAGGCAAAGAAGAAATGGCCATGTCATAATTGCGGAAAATTAGGGCATTGGAGAAACAAGTTTAAGTTCCCACCTAAACCTAATCCGGAAAATCAATCATTAACTCCACAGGTGCAGAATGAGGTAGTTGTTCAACAAAGTCAGGTGCCGCAACCACCACTTCCCAACACTGTTAACCAGCAAAGATACAGTACAGAAACAGGATTCTACGGAGGAGAGCAGGTAACACAGTTGCCGCGAGCAGCTAACATTTCTCAGTATTGGTTGCGTCAGAGTGAGGATGATCCAGATGAAAGATTCTGACGGTGCCCAGGAGAGGGGAAAGAGTGCGTGCTTGGCGCAACTCTAGAGGTAGATCAGTCTGGTCCCTTTGTGGATGGAGAAGTGAATGGTGCAAATGTAACATTCCTTGTCGATACTGGAGCTACCCGTTCTACTGTTAGATCAGTGGAAATTCCAAACCTTCCTCTCTCAGGTGAATACATCCAAGTAGTAGGAGTAGCCAATCAGCAGATTAAAACCCCACTTACTGAATTGGTGGAAGTAAAAATTGGTTCTTTTAGCAAAATGCATAAATTTGTAGTGTGCGATTGTAGTCCTGTAAATCTTTTGGGTCGTGACCTCTTGTGCAAGATGAATTGCACAATTTATTGTACGGCAGATGGAATTGGATTTCAGACTTCAGATGAAGATGTCTTGTATAAAGTAACTTTGATGAATCAGGAACCTGAAACGAATGGTTTGTTTCCTGCATTTGATGCAGAAAAACTTCCAGAAGAACTAAAAAGTGCAGTAAAAGAAAGTGTGTGGGATTTTACAGGAGAAGACATTGGATTAATGAAAGAAGTTGATCCCGTAAAAGTAACAGTAAAAGAAGGGACAACTTACCCGAATACGCCACAGTACAAATTAACTCCAGAAATAATTGAAGGAATAACTCCTGTGATAAATAAAATGATTGAATAGGGAATTTTAAAAGAAATAATGAGCAGTCCATGTAATTCACCTATTATGGGACTGAAAAAGCCAAATGGAACATATAGAATAGTACAGGATTTGAGAAAGATCAACAAAATAGTTGTGCCCTGTTGTCCAATAGTGCCAAACCCTGCAGTAATTCTATATCAAATTCCACATGAAGCTGAGTGGTACACTGTGATAGATTTGTGTCACGCATTTTTCTCTATTCCTTTGCATCCAGATAGCCAGCCATTATTTGCGTTCCGGTTTGGAGAGCGTATTTTGGCATGGTGCCGAATTCCTCAGGGGTATACAGAAAGCCCCTCAATCTTTAATCAGATTCTAAAGAAATCTCTGGAAGATTTGAAAATGCCAGAAAAGTCAGTGATGGTGCAGTATATCGATGACCTGTTGGTGGCATCGAAAACAAAAGAAGCATGTGTAAGTGATACAATTGCTTTACTGAACCATCTAGAGAAAAGAGGACATAAAGTGTCTCCTTCAAAATTACAGTTTTGTCAGAAAGAAGTCCAGTATTTAGGGCATAAAATTGAGAAAGGAGTGCGAAAGATAGCGACAGAAAGGGTAAGAATGATTCAAGGAATGAGAGCACCAATGACTCAAAGAGAGGTAAGAATGTTTTTGGGAATGGTTGGATATTGCCGACAATGGATAAGTGGTTTCTCTTTGATTGCAAAACCATTACAAATGTTGACCAAGAAAGATGTAAAAGACCCTTTTGAGTTAAACAAAGAAGAAATGAAATCTTTCAAAGAATTGAAAAAGAAACTGTGTGAGGCACCTGCATTAGGCATGCCTGATTATGAGAAGGATTTTGAGTTGTACTGCAGTGAAAGAGATGGATGTGCGTTTTCAGTACTGGTACAAAAACATGGTACAACGAAAAGACCGATTGCTTATTTTTCAGCTGTTTTAGATCCTATAGCAAAAGCATTGCCTGGATGTCTGAAAGCAGTTGCTGCTACTTGTGTAAGTCTGGAACAAAGTGAAGGTATAGTGATGGGGTATCCACTGAGAGTATATGTTCCCCATTCAGTGGAAATTCTTTTGACAAGAACAAAAACACAGTACATGACACATAGTCGGCTGACTAAGTACGAAAAAGTCATCTTGAGTGCTGAAAATGTGACCATAGATAGATGCATGAATGTGAATCCTTCAACATCATTGCCAGATGAGGAGAATATAATTGAACAGGACGAAGTAGATCATGATTGTCTGAACGTGCTGGAATATTGCACGAAACCAAGAGCTGACATAAAAGATGAACCGTTAAAGGAATCTGATTATGTCATGTTTGTGGATGGCTCATGCTTGAGAACAAAAGAAGGAGTTTTAAGCGCAGCTTACGCAGTGTGCACAGTGGCAACTGTGATGGAAGCGTCTTGTCTGAAAGGAATAAGGTCTGCACAAGTTGCGGAACTGATTGCTTTGATTCAAGCATGTAAATTAGGAAGGAATGTACGAGTCACGATTGTGACCGATAGCCAATATGGTTTCGGCATCGTACATGACTTTGGTCAGATTTGGTCACAAAGAGGTTTCTTGACGTCTGCAGGAACACCTAACAGAAATGGAGATTTTGTTAAAAAGCTGCTTGAGGCGATACAGTTGCCTAAACAAATCGCTGTAGTGAAGTGCAAGGCGCATAAGAAAAACGAAGATTACATAGCCGTCGGCAATAATTATGCCGATGAGATTGCCAAATATTGTGCAGAGAACATGGTGTCCATGAACAAAAATAGAGAAAGGGAGCATATCTCTTCTCCTTTGCTTTTTACTAATACTGTCGAGACATGGGATGAAGTAAGACAGTTACAAGAAACTGCAAGTGATGAGGAAAAAGATTACTGGATAAAAGCAGGATGTAGAAGACAGGAAAATAATGGTGTGTGGGTATACAGAGTTGAAAGACCAGTTATGCCTGATAGCATGATCGCAGACATGGCACGGATGTACCATGGACAAGCTCATATTGGGAGAGATGCAATGATCAGACTTTTTAGACAAACCTGGTATAACCCAAAATTCAGAGCCATTGCTGAAAGTCTTTGTCAAAGATGTCTTATTTGTCAGCAGTTTAACCCAGGAAGAAAAACAGTAGTGAGTCTAGGAACAATAGGACGAGAAGGAGGTCCATTCACCAGAATGCAGTTGGACTTTATAGAGATGCCCCTAGTAACAGACTAAGATATGTTCTAGTGGTCGTCTGTTTGTTCTCTCGTTGGGTGGAGGCATACCCCACAAGAAGGAATGATGGAACAACAGTGGCAAAACTTATGCTGCGAGAGTTCATTCCAAGGTATGGTTTTCCAGTCACGGTTGAGGCAGATAGAGGAACACATTTTCAAAATGAATTGATCCAATTGATTTGTGAAGCATTGAGTATTAAACAAAAACTACATTGTGCTTACAGACCAGAGGCTTCTGGGGTAGTGGAGCAGATTAATGGAACAATTAAAAACAGATTAGGAAAAATGTGTCAAGCTACAGGACTCAAATGGCCAGATGCACTGCCTCTTGTTCTGATGACCATCAGAAGCATCCCTGAAAAGAAAACTGGACTCAGTCCTCATGAGATGATCATGGGACGAGCAATGAGACAAGCACACGTATCTGTCAACAAGTTATTAACTATAACTGATGATCTAGTACTGGATTATTGCAAGGGACTGGCTGATGTGGTGCGTTCTGTGTTTCATCAGGTTGGACCGGATGCGACCACTCTTGAAAGAAAACCAGCCCATGACTTGAATCCAGGAGACTGGGTCCGTATAAAAATCCACAGGAGAAGAAACTGTCTAGTTCCTCGCTGGGACGAACCACGACAGGTAATCCTAGTAACAACGACTGCAGTCAAGTGTGCAGGAGTGAAGAACTGGGTCCATGCCAGCCACTCAATCAGAGTTCAAGAACCTACTGATCGACATGTGAGTCGACGTCTGGAAGTGTGGGATAAAAGTTTAACGGCTGGGACAACAAGGATAAGAGAAAGGGTGCCAGAACTTGAAGATCGACCTGAAAGTCGACATCTGGAAACCCCAACGGCAAACACCTCTAGAGAAGAAGAGGAAGAAGGAGAAGAAGAAGAAGAAAGAAATTCAGAAATTCCAGAACTTGAAGATCGACCTGTAAGTCGACATCTGGAAACATCTGACACAAATTCAGAATCTGATGATTCAGTTGCAAACTGTGAAGAATTCCGAAGGAGAACTTGGGGTTATAAACCAATTAGAGAAGAAACTGAGCAAGAAATTGAGCTAGATGAACAACCAAGTACAAGTTATGGTGGAAATCCTTCAGAAATAATATTAATAGATGAAGTAGGGAAAGAAGTACACAAAAAGTTAGAAAATCGAGAAGAACCCCGAGGAGCAATAGGGACAGATAGAGAAACAGAAGAACAGGGACATTTAGAAGCAGAAAGGGAGGAAAACACCAAATCGGAAGAACACCGAGGAGGGACAGTAATAAGGGAAAACAAGAAGGAGAAGACAGATCCACCAGTAGGAGATGACGAGATCATAAGTTTCAAAATAAGAGACAATAGTGAAACAGTTGAAACAGAAACTGAAGAAAGTAGAGAAGAGGAGAAGGCAAAAACTGAATCAAGAAAAAGAAATTGGAAATCAGAAAGAGAAGAAAAAGAAGGTGAAGCCAAAAGGCCAAGAAAAGGAGATAATTGGCCCAACAGCTATATAAGAAAATTGAGATATAGAATAATAAGAGCAGGAGACGAAAGTGCTGAACAAGTGAATGAAATAACAAGTCAAAAGGGACAAGAAAAACCCAGTGGAAAAAGATTACAAAAGTCCAAAAGAACAAAGAAAGTGAATGCAAAGTATAAGTCACCTGAGTGGCTGTATATTGCACTGACAGATTACAAAGAAGAAGAAAACACTCACGAGAACCAGAGACTAAGAAGTCGAATGGGAAAAGGTGAGATGCAACAAACCTGATGTGAAGACTTATAGTGCTTCTGCCGGACATGACAATTTACTGGATGTGACAAATCACCGGATGTGACAACGAAAGAATTCTGGAGAGAATTAAAAGAAAGTACCAAGCAAAGACTTTTTGAAAGCAGAGTGGCATCTAAGTCATTTCTGAGGTGTAGTGACACAATTTTCTGAAACTTAACAAATAGAAAAAGAAAAATGGAAAATATTAGGGATAGAAGAAATAAATGTGAGTTTATAAAAAGATGGTGCAAAATGTGCTGCTTTTGTACAGGGTTATTAATGACCATATGGATAGTTTTAGCAATCACAATTCCTATTAGTTTAGCTGTAATAGAAGCAAAGAATGATACTAAACAAGAAAAAGAAACTAATATAAAAGAACCAGTTATTTTAAGAAGTAGTGCAGAGTTACATAAGGATAAGTCAGTAACAGACTTTTCTAAAAATGTATTTACAAAATTGTTGTACGAATATGTAGAGACAATGGATGTGAGAGATTGTTATGTTTGTATGCAGTTGCCTGCATCAGTGTCAGAAGGTGTGACTTATCATCATCTACCTCTAACTTATGGAATAACATGTAGTGTAATAGCAAGTTTATTTTATAAAACAGGTAGATTAGAATCTTATTATACTGACATAGATAAGATTTTTGCAAACATTCCAGTAGTACCAGAACTTAACAAAGTAAAACCAGCAAAAGTTTTAGGAAAATTCTTTTAGAACATAGAAAATTAACGTTAGAAGAAATAGTTAGTAACAACCTTACCTGTGAGTTAAAGAAAGAAGAAAAAGTATTTTTAGAAATGGTTGAAGAAAGAAGAATGAAATTTCAAAAAGAAGCAATAAAGAGGAAGGAAAACATCTATGGACGTTTGAGGAAGGAAATCATGAAGGGAAAAAGATAAATGCAGCAATGACATTAGATTGGCCGCAAACAGGAAAGTTGTGTATTAGGAGAAATAAGACAGTCTATGACAATTACTTTGTAGGTTCCAGTATCTGCCATGACAATTATCAAATTCTGGGAGGTTGGGGATTCAAAGGTGGAAAAGATCCAATATTTCCAGGTATCTATTATATTTGTGGGAATAGAGCTTATTACAGGTTACCGGACCATTGGTATGGAACTTGCTATGTAGGCCTGGTCTTTCCAAAAATCTTTCACATGGACAGAGAAGAAAAGGGAACATACAAGATGATTAATAGCTTTACACGTAGAAAGAGGGAAAGTTTTTCAGAAATTGTAGGTGATATTTTTGGAGCATTAATACCAGCAGTGGGAATATCTTTGAATGCATTTAAAATTCGGAAGTTATCCACAGTAGTAGATCGTTTGTCTACAGATACTGCGGGAGGGTTCTTAATGGTAAATACTGAAATGGTTGCCATGAGAGCTATGGTGATGCAAAATCGGCTTGCCCTTGATATTCTTTTGGCAAAAGAGGGTGGAGTCTGTGGAATGTTGAAAGTCCAACATTGTTGTACTTACATTCCTGATAAAAGTGAAAATATACAGAAGTATATTACAAATATTACAAATTTGCACAAAGAACTAGTTCCACTGGAGGTTGAAAATGTTTTGGGAAAACTTGGTAGAGGGTTTTCTTCGGTAGCAAATTGGTTGACCAGAATGAGTAGACTAATGATAGGGAAAGTTATAATAATAGCAACTGTAGTAATATTATTAGCCATGGTGTTGAAAATAGTAATAACGTGTATAAAAAGAAAAGTAAGACAAAATAAGATAAAAAGAAATAACAGAATAATGAAAGAAAGAGAGAGAGAAATGGGTGAAATTGAGTTGGAGAAAATGAAAGAAAACATGTATAAGGAGACAAAAAGACAAGATGAAGAAGAAACAGATGTATAAATAACAGAAAGCAAAGGATAAAAGACATGCTGCCTGAAAAGAAGTATAACTTGGGTTTTATGTGGTGATTTAAAAATCACCAAAGGGGAAATTGATGGAGCAGGGAAAATAATTTTTTTAACCCTAACAAATTTTATAAATAATTAATAAAATGTTCGTTTAAGTGTATTAATCAACACTGTATGTGTGGGAAAGGTAACATGCAAATGTGTGTGCTAAATAATCTATTAATGGATGTCCGTGTGTCTAATTATAACGTAAAAATAAATGCGTACTAATTTAAAATAAATGCATGTTTTTGTGCTTCATAGAAATAAAACGTGTCGTTGCAAAAACAATAGTGATGGTAAGTAAGGAACAGCTTAAATGTTGCTTTCTGCTAGGTAATAACTAATTGGGGTACGTAGATGACGGGAGGGAAACGAAAAGGCTATTTTTCTCTATTTTAATTATGTTTTGTTTGCCTCAAATTAGTGCTTCTAAAGTATAACCGAGTGGCGATATAAAATGGCCGCCAGTGGGAAGATGTGCGCAGGCGCAAGGGGACATGTGACACGGGATGAAGTCGGAGAAAACCTAACCTCGTGATGTTGCTGAGAGGCTAGGATGCGAGAAATGGTCAAGGCTGATGTGACCTAATTGAACTGATAGTGTGCCGTGGTGATCAGCAGAAGACCCGTGGGAAACCAGTTTAAGAGAAAGGACAATGACTGCGGAATTCTCGAATGTATCGAAAGAAGTTACAAATGTACTGATCGAAGCGGATGTAAACATGTCTTGAGCGTGTGGGAAAGGAAATGATCCAAGGACCATTGGATCCAAGAGAACTTGATTAAAAGAATGAATAAGATGACATGCATGGACCAATGAAAGAAAGGCGTGTTATTAATGTTGCAACAATTAGTTAGCAAAGTTAGAATTAGGGTATAAGAGGGCCTACTCTTAGTGGGAGGGGTCAGTCGCAGTCACAGTCAGGAGCGGAGTTGGAGAGTCGTGTTGGTGGCTTCCAGTGCTGGGTGGTCCTGATCGATCCCTTACTGAGCGGGAGATGCTGAAAGACTGTTAGATGAGACGGGTTGCAGGTAGCTGATGCTGACGAGCTGAAGTTGCTGTTGCTGTCTTAATTTTCCAGTTGAGTATGAGAATCAGGTTATTTCTAATTCTTAGACTTAGGTTAGAAATCATTAGGCTAAATTAGGAAGGTAGGCAGATAATTAGGGTTTTGGCTTCATGACAAATATTTCCTTTCTGTAATAAATTGATTATGCTTAATAAATCTTTGAATTAATACTGAATGAATAATTGAATAAAGGTTTAACATTCTTTCTCATGCTTTTAAAAAATTATATAAAATTTAAGATTCTTTAAATCAAAATGACTCAGTGGATATTTTCCTAAATGATTGTGACATCAGTAATTGGTTATTGTGATTCAGCTGGTCTTAATCACTATGAACAAATTTTTACATGAATGATTCATCGACAAAACAATGAGCAGGAATATCTTAAGAAATAACTAAAAGAAAGCGATAAGTTAAGGTAATAAGATATCCCGGCTCCTTCCAGCGGTACATAAATGGTGTTTTCCATTTAGTTCTCATGCTTCTCCTAGGAATACAGAATTTCGTAAAAGTGTAAAGGAAATCCAGGTGTGTGCGTGTGTGTTAGGCGATGTTTATGGGCCCCATCATCATGTGGATGTGAGAAAATATAGTTTGCCCCTGGATGACCTATAAGTGACCTAGGAGGAGAATAGTTTTTATTGTACGCGCTGCAACATCAGCTATGTAATTAGCTAGTGTCTTGCGATGTTTCACTGAGCACTGGGACCTCAAGTGCAGTGGGCTGTAAGTGTTAAGTCGGCACCAGGGGTTCGGGTCCCCCCATGCAGTGTATAGTACTAGTGGGTTGTGGTCTGATAGGGTCTTGCCTAGGTATTCCGCCCCTGTTACCTTAAGCTGTATGATAGGGTGACAAAAGATGCAGTTGAGCCGGACATGGAAAATTCTCTAGCGATCGGGTTCAGGGTCCGCCAGCTATCTACTAGTGACCAATGTGTAAGCCATTGAGTTAGGTGCATCATTGCACGCTATGGGGGAAATGGGGAGGGGGAAGTGAGACCTATCAAGGTCGGGGCCCATTGCGCAATTAAAGTCACCCCCAATGATCCATGGCAGGTAGAGCCACTTCATCAGCAGCATCGATACGCATGCTATAAACCACGACTGTGCAATATTAGACATGTACACGCTGCCCAGCAATACCTCTCATCCATTTGACTTCCCTTCCACAAACACATATTGTCCCTCCTGGGTCCACCTCAAACCCTGTGCATTGAGAAGGTGCAGAGGGACATATCCAAATTAGTGAGCGTAGTCCTGGGCACACGCGATGAGGGTATTGGTAATAAAATATCTACTATTGATGCGTTATTTGAATGCAATGGTCAACATCAGTATTTGTCCAAATAGGTATTTTTTTATTTCAACAATCACTGTGTTGAATATAGTGAACCAGCCAACACGTGTTTCGTCACTGGGAAAGTTCCCGTGACTCATCAGGGCAGATGGTTGGATAAGAATACAGCACACCCGTAGGGGTAAACTCACGATAAGGAGTAACGAAATGCGATGAAGAGGCGCTGCGCTGGCAACAAGGATGCAGCGAGGAGGGAAACCGCAGGTGGTAGTGTCCCTCTGTAAACAAGCGTGATTGCGCTGGGGCGGGTGTGCCACGGCAATCGTGGAAGGCCGGAAATGATTGGCGGAGGGAGGCTGTCCAGGTCAGTGGATGGGGTACCAAGCCGAGCAGGCAAGGTACACAGGTTAGGCCCGGGTACGGGAAGTTGAGTACTATCCAGGGATGTATGAGGCTGGGTAAAGCAGATGCCTGTCTGGGGTCCGGATGGGAGAGCTGCGAGGACGCACTGGAGCCGGAGGAAAAAGTAGAAAAAAATATCCAAATTAGTGCCTCCCCTGGCAAAGCCTGAATAAGTTGTACCAATACATTTACCCCTGCAGCACTTCTGGAATAGCTGATCCTCCCCCCGGGTGATTTATGTTTCTTCCAAGAAGGCTATGTGGGCCCCTCGCCACCTGATATATTTGTAGACATCATGATGCCTCCTAGCTGTGCCCATGCCCCGACATCCCAAGTTAGGAACAATATTCTACCTATAGCGATTCTCCTAGTGGGGGAGGGGCACGGCCTGGTGAATGGATTTCCGACCATCAGTAATTGTGGGATGGAGGTTGGTCTCCAGGTATGATACCGGGTGTTTGTGAGGGGAGGCTTGAATCTAACAATAAAACAACTTTCCCAACTCCCAATCCCAGGGTGGCAAAGCTACATCTGGCTGCCCAAACTGTTACCATAGTGCATCAAGCATGTGGGTCCTGTGCAGTGGCATCTCAAGGGCCACAGAGTTCCCAAAGTGGGAGGCATAAGCATGGTCTCAGCAGTCTGTTCAGGACCTTTGGCATCCAAGTGTGGCAATGTCCTGAGGGGGACAGGCTGTAGTGTAGAACTGTCCTGCTCTAGCGGGGGGAGCAAGAAAAGGAAGAAAAGAAGGTGGGTGAAGAAGGCCGCCTGTTTGGCCTTCCATATGCAGTAGTCACAAGTACTTGAGTCATTCGATTCTGAGAGCCACTCTATCACACTGGCCACCACTAGAGTACATTGTCAGAGGATTGGAGCGTGACTACAGGGAGCAGGATGGATGATATGCTAAGCTGAGTGATCACTGACTCTCCCTCGGAAGAAACTTCTCCTGATCCTTCAGAGGGACCAGTTGTATCTGGATCCCGGAAGCAGGCCACCACCTCAAGCACTGAAATCCTCTTGTGTTGTGCCTGTGCTGGCCCCAGAGACACCATCAACACCTGGAGATGCTTTTCCCTGGCGCTGTAGGAGTTGGCCTGGGGAGGATCCCCAGAAGGTGGCCTCACTGTCCTCAAATAAGGCGTGCCGCCGTCGCTCAACCCAGTCCCATGCATTACTCGGTTCCCTGAAGAAGGAGGCTTTCCCATTTGCCAACACTTTCAGTTGTGCCAGAAACATGAGTGAGTATCTAAGGCCGGCTTCTCTGAGCTTGCATTATACTCTCAGGAAGGACGTTCTTCTGTGCTGAACCATGAGAGTGTAGTTCGGGAACAGAAGAATGTTACCATTATCAAAGGTGATGCAACCCAGCTGCCTAGTGGTTTGCAGCACTGTGTTCAGTTTCCTGGCCACCATCGGCCTAAGGTTGAGGGCGTTTTGCTGTAACTCTGTGTGTGTGCTCAATGGTGAAGTAAGGGGACAGCAGTGAGACAATATTTCACAAATCCCATGGAATCCCCTTCCTCTGCTCCCTCTGGGAAACTGACCAGTCTGATATTATTTTGCTGGGTGCGGCCCTCCCGGTCAACCAGTTTACCCTGCCGAACTTTACAGGTGAGGACCACGATCTGTTGAGTGTTGGCATGTGCTCTGTAATGGTTGCCTCTGCATTCTCCACATTCTCAGAGAGTTTCCTCTGGTCCTCTAGTAGGAATCCTAATAAAAGCACTACCATGTGACCATGCCCCAAGGTCTAGTCTAGTTTGTGAGATGGCATTAAAGATGGCATCTAGTTTCACGATCATTGTGTCCTGTGTAGTTAAAGGCAATGCTCCAGCAGCAACCATTTCTGTGGTTTGGTTCCCAATGTCCACCTTGCCCAGAGGAGCCCTCCCCATCTTTGACCAAGCCATGCTTGTTCATCTACCCTGGGATAACAGCAGCCACTCCAATTCATATGAGGAAGGTTAAAGATGGTCCAGTTGCTGAAGGGGGTTAGGGGTGAAGGAGCTTGAGTAAGGCCTGCCATCCCCCACCGCCGCATATCTGGCCCTGAAGCACTAGGGAGGGATGAGTAGCTTCAGGTTGCCCAGTTGCAATGACCCCACAGACCCCCGTCCCACGGGTCTGCCGACTGTGGGGCAAAGGTTGGTGCCCAGTGCCGACAGGTGATGCAGATATCTGGTTAGGGACTGAGTGGTGCAGGACCCTCTCTCTGTCTCTGGCCTGGGCCATAATGTGCGTGACCCCCCAGTTCCCCAAAATGCCACCATTGCTACAATGGGAGGGTCCCCCCCTCTGTGCCTCCAACGCCAGTGTTAGGCTACCACAAGGAGAGGAGCAAAGCCTAGTGCGCTGGCCCTCCCCAGTCACCACCACTGTCTCTAATCCTGGGCTCCTGGCTGCCCCCCGCTGTCACCTCTGGCACTGCCAGACCTGCCGCTCACACTGCTGTGGGGGAGAGAAGAAGATGGCATGTGTCGTTGGCTACTGCCCACTGCTTCCGCTTGGGGCTTGGGCCTGTAGTTGCTATGGCCTGTGCACCTCAGCTCAGTGTTGTGGTCTTCCTGGGTGCGATGTGCCACTCCCTGGCTCAACCCAGGTGCACCAACAGGCCTGGAGGACACCCCACTGCTGTTGATGGCCTCAGGTTATCACATGGCTCATCAATGCTGCCAGATTGCGGGCCCATCGCTCCTGAGCCTCACAGGGTCACATCTACTATCTTGTGGCGCTTGGCCATGCCCCCCTTGTCCATGCTTATTGTGTTAGATTTATGTGAGGCAGACACACTATAGATCATAAATGTGTTTTAGGTGTTTTACCACTGTCACCTGGGTTTCACCTTGGGCCATTGAGTGGGTTTCATAGGTTATGACTGAGATCCATTACATTTGCCCCAGTTCACACCATGTCACAGGTATCGCAGTGTTGCGCATAGATCTTCAGACCAGTATTTGTTGGCAAGCTAGCCACTGATGCAAAACTAGAGGTGAATGGTGATTTTGTGTAAGCAATGGTGTATTTAAAAGCATGCTAGTAAAGTAATAGTGGTGAAGCTGGGTGACATTTAAATACAATATTAGAGGAGTACTGGAAACCCTTGGTTTTTGAGTATTTATCTATGTAGGATCAACTTTTGAATATTTGTTTGCCCACCACATCCCATGGATCTGTGAGCTTTCTGACCATTTCATTCTTGCAGGTAGATTTTCATTCCTGCTTTCTCCCTTTGTCACTGTTCTTTCATCTTTCTCTCCCTCATCCTTTCCTCCTCAGGGGTTTGTCTCTCTATTGCTCTGGGTCAAAGTCTGACGAGGAAAACTAAGTGCTGGTTCCCAAAAATGAGTGCCGTGGGCCCCACCTGCAAACACTGGCTCAGATTAAACAGTGCCTAGGTTACCCTGGGTTTCATTCTGCCTGGTGTGTGAGGAGTCGCTTGTGGTGGCAAGAGTCGACATAGAAGGCTATATAGTGTGCAACACAATCCTTGTTTGAATCCCTCAGGAAAAAGAGAACACTTGACTTCACTTTCAGTAAGTCCAAGGACATTTAAATTATAGATCATGGAGATGAGTAAAGAAAGTATGAATTGCTTTATGTTGGAAGAAAGAGGTGCATTTTAAAATGAATTTTGAAATAACCTTGAGGCAACCTCTGTCTTGACGTTATTTCACTGAAAAAAGCCAGCTGTCTGCTTAGCAAAGGATGTTGGCAAGTATGGTATACAAGAGCATCATTATGACCTGAAGGGTTGTTTTTCTGCTTGAACTATCTGGCAGGCATTGCAGTCCAAAAATATAACGTGCACATGAAAGTATAACACCAGTCTACAGCAATTATTCTGCAGATCCTGCTTTCCATCGATTAATAAAAATAAAAAATCGTCCTCCAAATGCTTTTGCCTTCATTATTCTGTTTTTCAAAAGAGAAATGTTTTCAGAACTGTACACATATCCGAAGTGGTACAGGGAAGTTAGGCAATTTTCAATTTAAACAAGCCTTCAACCTAATAATGGAGAATTCATTCCTAAATGCTGCTGCAGTGTCCATCCCTGATACATGACACTTACCGCAGCATCACTGCAGTGTTGGTGTTTAAGCCTATCAGTTTCTTTATGCTTTTGTGGTAGTGACTTTAATGGTGGTGGCACTAAAGCTGTTTCAGAGCCCACCATACACGAATGGAGGTTCATTCAGATCCACCAAGGACTGGATTATAAGTGTAGTTGCAATTTAGTGCACCTGATAAATAATGATACCGCAGGGTACATTATTTATTGGCTGTGATAAATAGCACCTATTACAAGTTTGTGGGGGATAACATGCAGATTTCTGTGTTAAATGTACCAAAATCTGCATCGGGTAAATAGCGTAGACATTTCTCCTGTTAAATTTTGGCAAATTTAACGAAACTTGAGGTATTTCATGCATCCGATAATTATGGGATGTGTTAAATTCCTTTTAACTTGTAATTTCATTCCGTGTGTAAACATGGGTCTACGCACGGGTGGAATTAACAGACCCACTTGTAATCAGGCCCCAAGAGTCACTTTTTGGTATGCTTGGTTTGAATCGTCTAGAGAATCCAGCATTGGTGGAACCTGCTATGACACAATGATGTATTTAATAGTTGGAAGCCAACTCTTATCTAAGCATTAACACCTTTTTACTGTTTAACTGTACACAGTAAGGCCCAGGTTTACTCCTTTTCCAAACATTACAGCATCCAAATCAAATTTTCTGCACTGCGGTGCACACGCGGGAATACACAGTGCACTGCAAATACCTCATAAGATTGACTTGCACTGACGCTCATACAAGACTGCATTGCAAAGCTGAGTGTGAGCCAGTGGTGTAGCTAGACCTACTGCCACCCGGGGCGGACCCAACGTTTGCCGCCCGGTGCAGGTAAGAGTGGGGGGAGGCGGCTGATGGCCAACTTGTTCTCGGGGGGATGGTGGTAGTCGACAGACAGAACTTGCTCACTTCAGCTGCCCCTAAAAACAGTGCCACCCGGTGAGGTCCACCCCGACCCCCTAGCTACGCCACTGGTGTGAGCTATCTAGTATAAGATTTGTACCAAAAACGTCAAGTTAAAGAACAAATTCCTATAAATAGGCAAACTCAGATGTTTTCACACACTGAAATGTGTGGCATGCACAGTAGCATGCATGCAATGCATCATTCCTTTGGATTAATAAAGAAATTTCCCCTTGTTGGCTTCAGATTCCAGTAGGCAGTAGCATATGACTCAAAGCACAGTCTGGCTATCTTAGGAGATGGGGCTTTTACATCAAAACCTATTTCTGTTTGTGCTGGTCTGCCCCAGTAGCTCCCTTTTGATCCCCCTGGACATAAAGTGATGCAAAGCAGTGGAAAGCTGCATTTGAACTGAGAATAGGGCACTCTTCCAACACAAAGTCCCTTTTGCGCTGGATGAGTGCATGAGTGCTCTAAACAGCTTTGCAACATGGCATATATTGCTTGCCGATTAGTCATATTGCTTAGTGATTGCTAGCATGTGGTGAATCGCATTACTTTGCATCATTTTAAGGCTGTTTGCGCCTGCATAAAGCCTTAGTAAATAGGATCGTAAATCTACCAACCAAGCTTAAGTCCAGTTTGTTTTTTAATTTCATAAGTTAATTGTTTCCAAAACTCGATTACCTCAACCTTTATAGAGGATCATTGTATGCTTACAAATTTAAAGTCATTTCAGGTGCTCTTTTGACATTGATATGATTGACTGGAAAAAATAACGATTGTTAACTTTGAGAATCATGAAATGAAAACTATCCTTTTGTTCCACATTGCTATGTCTCTTCAATGTGTCACAAATATCGCATTTAGTTTTATTTGAGATTCAAAATGAATTCAATTATTTTTAGATATTAAGGATGAAAGCATCAGAGAGGATACTAATCTGTGATTTCCTGCAGTTGGATTTCACTTACCGGCGGGTAGGTATTTATTGAGATGTCACACATACATGCTCAATTAAAACAGGGAAAAGTCATGCATAGGCACACTGAAACTTGGGATCAGCTGGGACTGTTGCTCCCAAGGTTTCTCTTCATAGGTTTTGCTGCCTCTGTGCCATATCTATTGACAGTGGGCAGAAAATAATAATCAATATCTCATTCACTCTCATTCTCAATGTCATCACCCTGACAGGACTATTCGAGTTTCTTGGAGAACGTGCTGACAACGCCTGTGCTGCATGACGTACTGCTATGTTACCTTAGCCCTCCTAGACACGCAGCATTACATTCAGTGCTCTATGAGCACCTTGAGGTGTGCAATGCTCACTTAAAATCAACCAGAGAGGATGCTTGCTCTAGGTTCCTATCCCCCACTGGTCATGTCAGCTGCCTGTATAGCAAGCAGCAGGGCACAAGTCCTAAAAAATGAAGTGGGGGGAATAACCTAATTAATCAGTATGCAAGTGGCATCACGGCTCGTGACATCAGGGCGCGTGACATCGCGGCGCATGAGGCGCGTGACATCACAGCGTGTGACGTCACAGGAATAAGGGACATCACAAGAAGTGACATCAGATCTTAAGCCCTCACATATATGTTTAGCAGGTCTATCATGAGTACATTTGAGCACATTTCGAGTATACTTGCAAACCCTCCTGATTTAGGCAGAAGATTCACACTTTTGTAAGCTTCACATACACCAATGTTGCCTTTTGTCAGCGTAAAGCTTCCTCTACCCATAGTGCTTTAAAAGAAAAAATAGTGATATTTAAATTATTGCAACGCCTCCTCAGGGGTAGTAAGCGCTATATAACTGCTATTTATTTTGTGCAAATACTGGGAAAGATCAACACATCTGATGTTCTTACAGTGCACGCAAATCTCCTAAACAGAGCCTGAACAAAGTGAAAAGCTGTCTCTTTTAAGTATGTGTGAAGTGCTAACCTTTGTTTCCCCTCTGCTGCATTTGCTTCTAGGTGTGAGGCTCCTGACTGCTGCCAGCCAGGAGACTTGAACAAAAGGAGGCCTGATCACCCCTCAAATTCGGCCTTTGTTATGGGCCCAGCAGGTGTCAAAAATAAGAGAGCCCAATCCCGTCCCCGCCTGCACGTTGTTGCAAATCGAAAACAGTTAACAACGTGCAGGCGCTGCTGAAAGTGTCCCGGTGTTTGGAAATTACACCGGGACGAATTCATCATCTTTGTCAGTGGGGCCTAACTTCTAGGCAGGGTGGACGGTGTCCACCCTGTGAAAAAAGTGGGTGGACTCCGTCCACCCGCGTGTACCCCCGACTCGTGCCCTGGCAAGCAGGGTGAATGAAAACGGAAAAAGAGCTCATCTCTGAGCCTGCTCTCAAGTCCCTAGCCACCAAAGCAAGATGGGCTTATTACCTGTGGGAAGACTCGAGAAATGTGAGAGTCTTACTATGCTGCAACAAAACAGTGGATAGGCGGTCATGAAACATACTCAGGCCAGGCTGTGCTTCAAGCTCTGTAGTCTGCTGTGAGAAATTGGTTTATTGTTTGAAGTGGTACTAACCCTTCCCAAGCCGTAACCACAATCCTTGTCAGGGTGAACTACAAAAGTCACTAAATTAACCTGTGCTTTACCCTCTAGTAGCTTGGCACAAAAGCAGTCAGGCTTAACTTAGAGGCGATGTGTAAAGTATTTATGCAGCACTCATACAGTAATAAAGCAAAAACACCACACCAGAAAAATCCCACATTAATTTAGAAAAATAAAGTAAATCATAATAAGTAAAATAATAACAGAACGACAAAAATCCCATCAGTAGAACTGGAGATAGGCAATATCAAATTGTTAGGAAAAAGTAGCGCTAAAATTCGTCCCTCTGGCCAATGTACCTGGTTGTACTTGGACTGAGACGCGAGGTCCTGGTCGCACTCCGACAAGCTGCTTCGGTTCTGATGGGGCTGCCGATCAGGATCTGCGAGCTGCTGCGGCAAGTTGTGCCATGCTGTATTGGTCCTGATGAGGCAACCGATCAGGAACTGTGAGGTGCTGCCATGTGAGGTCCTGCATTGAGATGCATTGCCCTGCGTCGGGTCCGCTGAGGCCGCCTATCAGGAGCTGAGAGGTGATGCAATGCGGGGTCCTGCATCATGCTGTGCCGAGTTGTGTTGCGCTGTGTTGTTCTGAGGCAACCCACAGGAGGAGTACTCTGATGCCAGCCAAGGGCCTAGGACCTGGGGGTCACCTTTTAAGGGTTTAGTCTCACTCCAGCAGAGGCCACCACCAGGGCAGACAGGTTCATTTAAGTCTGTGCAACTGGACATATTCTGGGCAGGTTTCTGGCACTTGCTTTGTCCCTGTAGCACAGAACAGGAGGCCAGTCAGCTAGCCCTTGGAGTCACTCACTCTGGTGATTTTGGGTTCAAGGAGCAAGTGCAGTCTTCCTTCTGCAGGCAGCAGGGCAGTCCTTCCAGCAGCAGGGCAGCAGAGGAGACCTTCTGAGTCTTCCACAGGTCCAGAAGTGATCTGGAGAGTTGGTCTGAGGGTCCAATATTTATACCTGGTGGCAGCTTTTAAGTGGGAGAAACTTCTAGACTTCACCTAACATCTAGTTGTCAAATGTCCTTTCTTCCTCTGCCCTGGTTCCGAAGGGTCTGGGGTGACAATAGACTAGTGTGAAGTCCTTTGTGATTGTCCTGAGGCAGCCCCTTTGAAGTACAAGTGTGGTAGGTGACTGCTCCACCACACCCATCAGATCAGGATAGCTAATCCTGCCAACAGCCAGTCCCCCTATTGTTTGGCTGTCTGGGAGGAATATACACAGGCCAACTGCCAACTACACCCAGTCATGTGACCCAAGACACAGGCTGCAGGCACCAAATGGTTAGGACAAGAGAATCCTAGCTTTCCAAAAGTGACGTTTTCAGAATTGTGATTCAAAATTCGACTTTACCAATAAAGAGGGTTTTAAATTACAACTCATTTGAAACCAAACTTGATATTCCTACCAGCTCCCTAAGGGAAGAGGCAGGCCTGCAGTAGTGGGAAATGAAATTAAGAGTGTTAAACTACCAGGACATGTAAAACTTAAATTCACATGTCCAACTTTTTTAAATAGAATGCACCCTGCCCTAGGAGACTTTATGGCCTACCTTGGGGTGACTTATATGTATTAAAAAGGAAGGTTTAGGCCTAACAAATGGCTTACTTTGTCAGGGCAAAATGGCAGTTGAAAACTGCACTACAGGCTTCTGTAGCAGATCTGAGACATGTTTTAAAGGGATACTGTAGTGGGTGGCACAATGAGTGCTGCAGGCTCACTAGTAGCATTGAATTTACAGGCCCTGGGTACATGGGGTACCACTTTACTAGGGACTTACAGCTAAATTAAATCTGCCAATAAGTTGTTAGTCAGTTGTAACATGGTTTACGGAGAGTGCACAAGCACTTTAGTACTGGTTAGAATTGGTAAGGTGCACATTCAACAAAACAGGAGGGGTGAAGGCAAAAGGTTTGGGGGACTACTACCCTAGGGTGTCAGGTCTAACATTTGCTATAGGCCATGGCTCTTCCTTCTGAGATCTGCATTGTTGAGACACACTCATGAACACTTGGGTCCTGACTAAACTAGACATTACCTGGTTAATCTCATTGAGGTGTTTAAGGTTGTTATTGATACTATCTTTCAACCTCTTCTGACCTGTCACTAGAAGGTAAGATGGGAGAGAGCTGATAGGTTAATTGTAGATCACTGTTCCCAAGTCTCCCACTTCCAACTTCTATGTATGAATTGTGACAGTGAGTGTTGTGTAGTGTTAGTTCAAACAGGGAAGACAGCAGTCAGCCCATAAACGCGGCATAGACTGTGTCTTAACTTATCGCTCACAATACTCACTTTATATGATACAGCCCAGAGAGTGATACAGACTGAGGGCATATGGGCACACCTTTCCGATGCGCATTTTTCTTTGTGATGGAGGCAGGACAGAACATTAAGATTTTTACATATATTGCCAACATTCAATAAATAGCTGTACTCTCAAGCTTTCTCATGCCTAGTTTCATAAATTGATTCTCGGGGAGTGCAAAATGTTCAGTAAAAATATGATTTAAGCATAATGTCTGTCATAAAAGGACAGGTAAGTCAAACTAGCACTACGCACTGTGCTCAACTTATGTTTGTTGGAAACCACAAACCTATAAAAAACCTATAAAATGCTTGTATTTCACACACAAGGCCCTGGAATATTATTATATCAGATGGCCTTCTCAACTGCCATGTGTCTGTTTGAAGAAGCTAAAAGGGAATACTACACTTTTTTGACTGTTTCATATATGCCCATTTTAACCCGCTGTTTGAGTACGCCAAAGAGGAGGTGGGAAATTTGCTAACTATCGGCAGAAACTGAAGTACACAATGTGCTGTTTCCCTGTGTGTGAAACAGGTGGTTGAAATCTGCAGTGAAAAAATAAGGGCACTATAACCAGTGATTGAGATATAGATGAATGATATTCACATATATTACTTTGGTACCTTCACTGAACACAATCCCTGTGAGAAATTACTCAGATGTGGAGCTGATTTAGAGTGTAACAGATGGGATACTCTGTTGGGTTAATGTTGCCAGGGGGATTGGAATGTGGGGAAATGGAATGTTGAAGGGCGGTAGCTTGAGTGGGTTATGGGTGTGTTCCAGGTGCTGCCTGACTGGGGGACCTGTGGTTGAGTATTTATTATCTGGAGTCAATCTTACCTCTGTATCTTCATTTTCATACTCCTTCACAAACATGATGGATAGCCTGTCTCCAGTATTACAAGTGCCATAGGTTAAAATGCATTCGTACCACTCTGGATGGAATATCCGTCACGTTTGTAACGGAGTATCTCACAAGGACCTGATTTAGACTTTGGCAGATGGTACTCCGTCCATCAGGGGGGTGGAGGACATTACCTTCCTCACCCTGAAGGATTACCATCTGCAAATGTAGAGATGACTACTACCGCAACAGTCATCTCTGTATGCTGAAAGGAACTGCCATCACAATGGTTCCCCTCAAGGTATAGGAAGTTTGGTGGAAAGCCTCCATCAGTTTTGATGGATATACACCTACTGGTTTGCTCTTTTTTTATCATTATTTTTCTTTTCTGTTGGACTAAGAATAAAGACATCACACCTTTCAACCTAAATAGAGCGGGTGATGTAATTCCCTTTCTCTGACAGCTCCTAGTCTGTCGAGCTATGGGAGGAAGCTTTCCACTGATGGAGCCAATGGGGCTACAGACCAGGACAGAAAGCTTACATTAAGCAAATCTCTAAATGAGGCAGGCTTTAACAGGAGTTTGGCGTATTTGGGTAGAGCAACATTACCATTATGGGCTATCAAAGAATTATATTTATCTGAGGGACAAACAAAATTAAATAGAGCAGTTATATATAAGAAAGGAAAAAATCGCCATGTTTCTTCCTAGAGTAGGCAAACAGGTGAGGCACAAAAGACAGTATGGAAACGCTGAAATGCAGAGGAGTTGCTCGTGTGGTGTAATTTTGAAGGCATCCGTTTTCTGGAGTGCTCTTAAACCCTGAGGATGAAAGGTCATATGCTGCTTTAGGCAACAGTTGCTGGTTGTGGGGAATTAACATGATATCAAGCGGTAAGAGGCTCCCTGTTGGAGTCAGGCAAAATAGTTAATTCAAAGGATGCAGCCAAATGAACGTCATTTAGAAGGAACATATATTTAAATTATGAGACATTTAAGAATCTTCATGTTCTTGTCAGCGAGGCTATTATCTGCTACACAATTGTTTTTCAATCTGAAGACATATTTTTGATCTTGTCTGGTAGGTCTTTGGCAATTTTGTATTCCATGACAAACAACAGGTTGGAGGCTGTTACTTTGTTGTTGCATGAAATGTTTCATTCGTGCTGTCCATGGGTTTCAAATCTGATTGTCCAAATGCCCAGCTGCCAACACGTGATTACACGATGCTTTTTTCACAGGCTGAAGGAATAACACGTTTTCCAAGTAGAAAAGAAGCAATTTTTAGCAAAGCAAATAGGTCTGGATTTGCGTAAATCGTACTATTATTTTTTCTTGCAAACATATGCCATAAAAAAGCACGCCACTGCCTAAACGTTGAGGCTATTGGCTTGCAATAATGTAAAAATAAACCCTAGAATTGTAAAGGGGCCTCCGATGAATGATATCACAATATATCTCAAAACCCAAGCTGACATCACCAAACAAAGTAACATTCTAGAATGCCTGTTGGTGAATTTAGCGATGTGTAAATAGAATTGTATATTCTCTACACTGGATGACCCTTTCAATGGAACATTATGGGGGAAGGTGGGGGCCTTCGGCGAGACCACCACTAAGCAGCGGTCCATATGCAAACCTGTGCAACAGCCTGCTGGCTCGATCTTGGCAGGAGGGCCAGCTTGCTATCCCTGCTTGGAGGGGCCTGGTCTGTTCGACGCCTTTTGAGCTGACAGAGGAGAACCTGTACAACACTTTGCCTGGTCAGTGGAGGGACACTGTATTGTGATGACGGGGTCTCGGAGGAGCTCCTGAGGGAGAGATGTGAATCACTGCATGCCCACCTGCTGAACTGAACCCTTGTTGATCACTTCAACGCATCAGATTGGGACGGATTTTCCCTTTCTTGCAACATCGTCTGACTGGGCCACAATGCTGGTGTTTGGGACGTATTGCTATAATTTTGGGTGGAACTCTTTCCACGGCCCAACCCCTGCCTCAACCAACACTCATCCACCTCTGTCTGAGGTGAGCAGACTTTTTTGCCGATACACAGTTCTGTGAGATACTTTTCTGCCTCACCTCTGTGCGGCCCTCTACATCCATAGCCTCAAAGTGCGGGAGACTGGAGGGCTGAAAGACGGGAGTAGTGGAATACAATCTGGGCTCCTATAACTGTCCTTCAGTTCCTCACTGCCCTCACGAGACAACCATTATGGAGCCTTGACTTCCCTCTCAACCCATTGCAGGTTACTGTGCACATTTAATAATTGACATCTTTTAATTGGGAGTATGCCGGCAGGTCGAGTTTGGTGTCTAAAGAATTGTAATTTACTGCCCTCTTTAAGGGTGAAGTCAGATTTTAAGGGGAGAGGAGTTGGCCTAAGGGCTAGGGCGGTCGACCTCCAATCTGGAGAACTGGGTTCGAGTCTCGGCAATGACGCTGAACATCCTGTGATTCTGGGCAAATCACTTAATCTCCCCGTGCCTAACTACAATGAATGTGTCCTCATGTAATGCAACTGGTGCTATGTAAAGCGCTCTGATACCCGATTCGGGTCAAGTTCGCTTTATATAAAACTCTGTCAAATAAAAAAAATAAAAAATAAGCCACAATTTTGAAAATGCCACTTTTAGAAAGTTGGATACTGCGGTTTGTATTTTACAAGTCGCTCCTCCAGTACCCACATACCATACTCTGGTATTTCAAATACGTTAAGCCTTTAATTGGCTAGCTATCTCCCGATCTCCCTGAGTGACCAGATGAATTGCTTGATTGTTCTTGACATTCTGTCAACACCAAGCAAATTTATGGCTCCTGACCAATAACATGATTGAAATGATTTCGCTGACCTCCCTATTCATGTTACATATGAGTTCAAATTAATACCCTCTCGCTGTTTGTATTTGTATCACGTGTTTTAACGTGCGCCATTCATAGTTGTTTACCCAAAAGCACTATGTGTTTACCTTCTATTCACTGCACATTATCCAAATAGTTTTGATGCTGTCTACCAGTTTTTCCTTATGTATACGTTAAAATACAAACTGCAGTATTCAATTGTGTGGTGCTTCCTTTTCTTTTCTTAATAATGTATTTGTTTTCTCAAGTCTTCCGTTGTAATTATTACCTGTTGAGACATTGTCGCATGATAGATACCACAATTCACCCAGATCTCAACTGGGTCTATGGGTTTTTCCTGTTGTTTCTAATTATTTTTAGAAAGTTGCCATTTTCTTGCCCTAACCATTTGGTGCCTGCAGCCTGTCCATGGGTCACATGACTAGGTGTAACTGGCAGTTGGACCTTGCACATTGCTCCTAGACAGTGAGACAAAGAAAAAATAGGCTTTGGAAGGATGGGCCACTCTGATTTAACAAGCGGGTGGAGCCGTTACCTACCACACTTGCACATCACAAAGGCTCTGCCTGAGCACGCTCGCAAAGGGTTCAACACTGGTCTATTGTAACCCCAGACATTCTGGGGCCAGGGCAGGGAGGCAGGAAATTCCAAACACCTCTTGGGTGGAAACCTCCAGAACCTTCTCCTCCTTCAAAGCGGGAACAGGTATAAATATTGGGCCCTCACATCCAATTCTTCAGTACACATTTGGACCTGTGGAAAACTCAGAAGAAGAAGAAGGACTGGTGTGCCACTGTGCTGCAAGAAGGACTGCCACTCTGATGCGTGCTGTGCTGCCCTGATGCCCTCCTGCCTAGGTGATAAGGACTAGACCTGTATCCAGAACCCAGGACCACCAGAGTGACTCCAAAGGCTCGTTGGCTGATCTTCTGATAAGAGCCTGAGGGACAGAACAGGCTTCAACAACCCTGAACCCAGCACCTGGACTCTGCCAGCCCAGTCCTGGACCACTGTAAGTGAGCCTGATGGTACTTTGTCAGCCCATCTGTAGTTTTAACAGAACCGATGGAGAGTGATACATTGCCTCACAAACCTCCTTATCAGAACTGCTGCGCGACGCATCCTCAATGCAGGACTTTGCATCGGTGCCCACAGTCCATCAAAACCACTGCTGTGCGATGCATCCTCAAAGCAGGCCTTTCTTAGCAAGCCCCTTGTCGACAGCATCCATGATGATGATGCAGGCTCCGCATCTCAAGCCCCTCAACTTCTTTGGAACCACCCGGTGCATAACGCATCTTCGATGCAGGACTTCGCATTGCAAGCCCCTCGTCAAAACAGCATCCTAGAGGACGTCGCAGGATCTTGCATCACAGCCCGCAGCTCCCCGGAAACTGCTGCTGCATGACGTATTTCCACACCAAGATCTCGCATTGCCCCTGCTGCATGATGCATCCTCGACGTGGGACTCTGCATCGCTCCACAACCAGGATTTAAGGTATTTTGTTCAGCGGGCCTAACTGGGTCCCTGTAGTCAGCTCGTGCTCCATTGTGGTTGGCCTGAACTTATGACTTTGTCCCGGTCTAGCATGTCCCGATAGCCCCAGTTGGCGCTTTGTGCTTCTAGGCACTATTTTTACCTAAAACTTTGAAATTGCTTGCCTCCGGTTCTACTGATTGGATTTTCTCAAATAATTAATTATATTTTACTCTATTTTTCCAAATTGGTGTGGGATTTTATTTGTGGTGTGTTTTCACTTTATTACTGTTTGAAGTGATGCATAAAAACTTTACACATTGTCTCTAAGTTAAGCCTGACTGCTTTGTGCCAAGCTACCAGAGGGCTGATCACAGGTTAATTTGGGGTTTGCTTGTGTCTTGTTGTGTGTTTCCTGCATGGCCCATTGTAGTTTTCCTACATTAAGCTAACTGTGTATGTTGTAAGCCTCATTTTTCTGTGCACACGTTACTATATAAACTCGCTTGCTTTTGTGCCAAATGGTACTTTCACACGAAACCTGCATGTTTTTGCGTTCTGTTTTTTTCCTAGTATTTAGTCTGAACACCATGGACAAGGTCAAACAACAATACCCCCTTGTTATTCTTCTGGCCAGGCACTAGCACCTAGACATAATACAGAATGCAGCTGTTGTTTATGTGCTTACACTCTATCATATAGATGAGCCCATGAGCCAAAACGGCACATGGAACAAGAGTTCTGAGACAAGAGCACTGTGTCTGTTGAGATATAGAACTTCCATCTGTGAATGCTAAGGTACGGGGTCTGCCAGTAATCCCAGAGATCTTTGATATATAATCATTTAGCTTCAGTAGCAAGGGAGGAGGAGGGGGGTTAGGACCCTCTCGTCTATAAACTGACAGGGCTTTTTATGGTTTATGGACTATTAGCCATGCTAACAGTATTTTTATTATGCATTTGCTTTCAAACTGTGGCATGTATACTGCATTTCGGAGCACAATAGTTTAAATAAATATTCTAAACTTCCTTCATGTCACCTGGTTATCTTACTGTGGACAAGTATGAGTGAGAGAGTGAAAGGGCATGTCCTGTTACCACGATCCCTGAGAGGGTCTAGAGGGTTGTGTTCTGGGGTGCTAATTCATTTGTTTCTCTGGTAAGGTTAGGAAGGCAAGTGAGGCACTATAGCTAGTCGGACTCAGACATATATTTGGAGGCTGTAGGGTGACTCAGTCCCCTATATACTGATGTTCTGTGGTTCCCAGCATAGTTCTGTTCTAAGAGCAGAATCCCTGCAACAGTCTCACCTGACAGAGATTGTAGTTGCTGCTTGAGTAGAGTTACACCCCCTCAAGAAGTAATCCAATTTCCAACACAACTCATTGCTAACATACCTAGCCCCCCTAACTGAAACCAAGACTCTATTTCAGCCTCACCAGTTGGGCACACAGTATGCTCTTTGGGGAGTGGGGATCCTGATTTCCTAGAGACCCCTCAACCACCGTGGACAGGGCCTCCGACACTGCTTCCAGGCAACTATTATTTATGGATGTGCTAGGGGTGGCAAACAGCCATCGGCTGGAAGGCCATCACTGGACTCAACCATGCAGGTGATTTTGAGAGAGATAACAGCATTAGGGGCCACCCTAGGAACAATGGACTCTAAAATCACTGACCTTGTTATAGAAATGAAGTCCATTCATTCAGAGTGTGGGCTTTTTCAGAAAAAAGTATTAGGCTTAGACAACAGAGTTTATGAACACAAAAAGAAACAGGGTATGGGGCAATAGTCACTGCACCTATCAGCTATCGGGTAATAGTCAGTCTTTTTCTCAGGGTGCCAGGGACCTGAGGCTCAATACACCTAGGCCTCCTTGGGACAATCCCACAATTTAAACAAGAACACAATGATCCAGCACTCCATTGAATATTAAAACTGGTCTATTTCAACAAAATTTCAGATCCATTCAGCAGGTCTTGTATACATTTTCTTTATTCATTATCTTCTTCAAATCACACGACCGTAGCCAACGCGTTTCGTCCCTAAGGACTTCTTCAGGGCTACAAGTAAGTACACATAATATATATTATATTTACAGTAATATTATTTACTATAATATTTACAAACACATATACAGTTAAAAAACAAGATAATAAAGGACATTTTCTATTTACAATTATTTATATCCTATTATGCTTGTTTAGATCTATATCCTAAGTAACAACAGTTTATAAGTTCTAGTGCTTAAAAAGAAAATTCTAAACTATTTAGTCAATATACACTATTAATCCATGACCTGCTGAAAAACACATTTACAATTCATATGTAATTTGGTAACCATCATGAGGATCTCTCTAAAAATTGCATATTCTTAAAAACATGTTCCATCTTGGTTTAAGTTTTGGAGGCCTGTAGTAGAAATCACAGAATGCCTTCTAATTCCATTAATGCTATACAATGCAGTTAAGATGTTACTTTGAAAGTTAACAGGAAAAAGAAATGTCCTTTTCAATGAACATATGCTACCCTAAAACTACTGATTTACTGCTTACCAAAAGTGGTTAGGAATCTTTCTTAATATTCATCAAGGTAATACTGAAGGTCAGTCACTCCCTCCCAGTACAGCCACCTATATGGCCAGAGTATGAAAAAATGAAATGTCATTACATTTGCAATCGTATACTCGAGATGGTGTAAATGAATATCATTTTTTCAGATGGACATACCTCAATCGTTTCCAAAGTTATTGTGTTTTTAAAGATCACAGTCCCTATATGTTGGGGATCCAATTACCTTGATCAGTCACTGAGTTGGGTTGCGGTGTAACCCTCTCCATCTATGAATTAATATGTCATTGAACAACTTATTATCTTTACTGAAAATGTCATACCCTAGTCGTTTAAAAAAGGGGAATCTGGCATTATGCTGTTAGCTGTAGTATAAGATGGGACCATAATATAACTTGCCCCATCGTCAAATCCCTGTTAGTAAACAGAGAAATCATGGCTCTAGAGGATTTTATACCTAGTTTATCAGGGAAACGCCATAAAATAGCAAAAAAGATATAAAATTGCCATTGGCATGATTCAAAGTTCGTCCTATATGTTATAGTATATGGTGGCACCTTAATTTAAAACATTGGTGGAATAATACTGAAAGGGATAAATGTCATCTCCCACCTACCATGCACTATAACATTTCAATGAGCCAAGGTAACTAAGCTGGGCTCATATCTATTTACTTCGTGAATCCCGTCAACAAAGTGCCATGCAAATCATACTTGCTCCTGTATAGATTTTAAAACTAGCGTAGCTTCTAACCAGGTGCCTACTAAGTTGCCCAGAAACTTACTAGAAAACGGCATCAGTCTGCCCCCATCACGTGGTCCTTCCGTGGTGTAAATGCTCAATCATGAGCCGGCATTTAAATAGCCCGCGTAGGAGAACACCTGAAGTCAATTGTCAAACGGGACATGGTTTACATATCGTAACCGTGGCCGCCATCTTAGAGAGGTCAAGAAATCTATGTCAGCTACTTTATAAAGCAAGAAAATTAGCTATTCAAAATCTAAAAGCGCGATCCAACTCAAAATTATTTCAGCGGATCGTTGTTAACATGAAAGCAGTCGTAGTGCCACCAAAAGGAACAATTTTGAATTTATTACAGCGCAACTATGTGTCACAAAACTATCGTCGCCATCTTGAAGTTCCCGGAAGTAACATAGCCATATTTCCTAAGAGTTGGCCATTCTAATACTCAAAGGCTTAATTAAACAGCGGCCATCTTAAAGGGTTTAAGGAATTGACATTACGATATCACGTATAGTTCTCACTCTGTTTAATAATGAGTTTTATTTACAGTAATCGCAACAAGAGCGAGTGTAGAGATTTAATTCTGTCCCCAGTGGAATGTGACCATAACCGACATCTTTCGTAATCATCATTCCATTTTTTGTGATACAGTCTTCGTTTGATGGTTATATATTAACAGGCATTATTTACGGAATAAATCCGAGCCGAGCGGTCGCAATCTTGCTCTAATTTCGCCCTATGTCCCCACGAAGGTTTATATTTAAAACGATACACAGGAGGTTATGATCGCCATATTGGAGTGACCTCTATTAAGCAGCTGAAGGTTGAACAGCATTATATTTTAAAGTTTCATAACATCGGAGAATAACACTGTTTGTTACATCCACAAACAGTAAGTGACTAACACCTTCCCCTTGTAGTTTAGGCATTCTATATCAACATTTCTTGGAGTAATTACAGACCCGATTTAACCCTTTGCTTTAAATATGCCTCAGTGGTATATTAATGGAGGGTTACAAACAACATGTTGTGGTTATGTCTGATAAACGGCTAATTACAGACCACATTAGTATTTGTAAGAGAATCCTACCTTTCCAAGAAAAACAAATAACAGGTATTTATAAAAATATAAAAATATGTTGTACCAGATTCAGATCTTCTTCACACCTATACATATAGCAATAAGCATATGAGGGTTAGATACAGTCATGTGATATCCAGAGATTTGCATGTTTCAAAAACTAGTTCCCATGATATTACCTGCTACATGTTCATTAAGGGCAACACAATATCAGAGCATGTTCAGTGACAACTAAAAATATGGTTATATCAGTGCACATTTCACAAAAAGTGATACATTTCACTATTGATGTTCAGGCCCATGGAGATTGTTCTAAGGCGACAAATCCAGCTAGCTTCTGCCTGTCTTAATGCTTTAACTCTGTCGCCACCCCTTTCTGGTGCCTTCACATGTTCAATTGCGTGAAACCAAATTTTTGACACATCCGGATGCCTTTCTTGTATATGGATGGAAACTGGATATCTTTCATCCTTATTTTTTATTGCCCTTACATGTTCTTGTATCCGAATTTTAAGGTTACGAATACTACTACCGACATAAATTTTGTTGCAAGCGCACCCGATGATATACACAGTGAACGTTGTATTACAATTTATGAAGGTGTTAACTTTAAATTCTCTTCCTGTGTTGTATTTGAACCCCAATTTTTTATGCAGTCCAAATTGGCAAATGATACATGAGCCACATACAAAAAACCCAGCTGGTTTGTTTGGTAGCCACGAAATTGCATCCTTTTTCTGCTCTTTCACATAGCTAGGGCAGAGCATATTTTTCAATGTTTTACCCCTCTTATATGCCATCCCAGGTTTGTCAGAAATCGTGCCTACAGGTAACTTTGCTGATGTCAATAAATGCCAATTTCTTCGTAATATGTTGTAAATATGCTGACTATAGGCATTATACTGGGTTATAAAAACCACATTCTCATTTTGCATTTTCTTTACATTTTTAGGTATGTGACTAAGCGTACTCTGCCTGTTCACATTCCTAATTCTCATCTCTGCCTGTTGAAGACATTTGTTTGAGTAGCCTCTGCTATGGAAGTTCTTTTTTATGGTCTCTAGATTTTCATGGAAAAAATGGTCCTGGATGCAGTTTTGTCTGGCATGCACCATCTCGCCATATGGTATCGCATTTATGGTTGTGCTCGGATGTGCGCTTTCAGCGTGAAGCACGCTGTTGCACGAGGTTTGTTTCTTAAAAATGTCACTTTGAATCTTATTATCAGTGACAAACAGTTTGAGGTCCAAAAAATCAATGCTTTCTCTTGAGTATTTCATAGTTAGCTTAACATTAAACCTGTTTGTGTTAAGATAACATTGATAGGCCAACAGTTCTTCCTCCCCTCCATTCCAGATAAGTATGACATCATCTATGTATCTTGCATAGAAAATAATGTTGTTACTCCATCTCTTAGAGCCATATCCCCAGGCATGCTCCGTCTCATACAAACCCATGAATTGGTTTGCATAAGACAGAGCAAACCTGGATCCCATGGCCGTCCCCTGTTTCTGTAGGAACCAATTCCCATTATGCAGGAAAACATTCATTGTGAGGATCATACGTGCCATTTCCAGGAGCATCATGGTGTGTTCCAAATGTTTTGCATTTCTCTTATATAGGAAATGCTTCAAGGCTTCCAGACCTCGTTCTGTATGGATGCACGTATATAAACTTTCAACATCCATTGTAACGAACATGAGCACGTTGCTGATGATTGATGTTCAAGGGACGAATCGCGTTGGCTACGGTCGTGTGATTTTAAGAAGATTATGAATAAAGAAAATTTATACAAGACCTGCTGAATGGATCTGAAATTTTGTTGAAATAGACCAGCTTTAATATTTAGACAACAGAGTTGTTACACTTGTAAACAAATTGTCCAACGTGGATGCCTAGGACTCCATTATCTGGCACCTCCAATCTATGGTCATGGAGAGGGCTTGATCGACAAGGCAGGCGGCAGGTTCTGTCAAACAGGAATCCAGATGAACGAGAGAGGTTAATAAAGTCTGTTGAGGAATTACTCATAATAACCACAGGAACAAATCTAGATGTCTCTTGAAGCCCAAGACGATACCTGATGATACTATTGGCACTGGCCCCCACATCACCTATGGGGCACTTGTTTTTGTGGTACTGATGAGTAAGCCACATGAAGCCCAGTCTTCAGTGAACGTTGTAAGGTTCTTTGGTTGTGTGTGGGTTTGTGTTACTATACTTGTGGGGATTTGGATATGATAACACACTCATGCTATAGGGACTTGGTTGCAATGTGGGGATTTGAACCCAAGTCCCCACAAGTCACTGTTTTCCAAATGATAGAAAATGACTTCCCAAACATCTGTGACAATTTTTACAACTTTTTAAAAATTGCCTTGTGGGGACCTGCGTTTCATCAAGTGTGTTTATATTTTTGCTCAGCTCTGCCCCTGTAACTTGGTCTTGGTACTGCAGCCTTAAACACACCATGGAAATTAAACACACTTTAGTAAACTCATCTCTAAATCAGCAGTAGGAAGGACATGTATTCCTAAGGAAAAGTGTAATATCCATTAAAAATGACATGACCCTACAGAATTTGTATTTTTCTACTTTTTAAAAATGCCTACTTTGAGTTATTTTGAATAAGAAATATAAACATTTTAATCCATTTGATTTACATTTCCAGTACCTAATCTTCCCTTTTTATGATTTAGAATCTTAGCATCATTTTCACTTCCAATGCTAGAACAATTTGTTTTACACCTGTGTTGGATGGTGTATGTACGTACTTGGCCCCAGAGTGATGCACTTCATTGGCTGAATGATGGCTCTGACCACATGCCACGTAATCCAGCAGCAGCAACATAGTTTACAAATTTCACCAAAAACATTTTCTCAGCTAAACACAGTACTATTTTATAGAAGTTAACTGGTTTGCTTTCCATTATTGTTCACGGTATTCAGGGAGTAAGAAAGAGGTGCCACAATGGGGTTAATAGAGATAAAAATGATATGATAATAATGTGCCATGTATATGGACTTGCTAACACAGTTTTCCCATGTTAAAACTCTAAACATAGCAGGCCATATGGGAGCCAAAGTCGCCTGGGGCAAGATTTGTGCTATGAGAGACCCATCTCTGTCTGATCTGCTGGGTTCAACAAGGCTTGGTGTTCTTTGATGAACTGAAACTAAAAGTATTTGCACTGCTGAGCACCAGCTGACATAAATTAAAGCCACTGGAAAAAGGTCAGGAGTACTGGAAAAGCCTTTCCATCCCTCATCCTTCCTCTCGTTTTACTTTCTTCCTTCCTCCCTGTCGACCCTCTTTTATCACCCTGTACTTCCTTCCCATCTTCCATTCTTCCTACTAGCCCCTTTACCTTGCTTAGTCCTTTAATCACTTACTCTTCTAAGCATGCCTTCTCTCCTTCTCCTTCCTTCCTCTTTTCCCTCCTCCATTCATTTATCTATTCCTTCTTTCACTGTTTAATTTCTTCCTTTTCTGCTTCCTCTTTTCTTTGCTGTTTCCGGCATTCTTCTTTTATATCACGTATTCCTTCTTTTATTCTTCTTTCGCTGATCAGCGTTAGAATTAATTTGGCTAGAAGACGGGGTTAGGGAAACACGAGTAAGATAAAGTAGTGATGGAAAGGGAAAACATATGATAAAGGAAAGATATGGTGACAGAAAGTGAGAAAAATAAAGATGGGCAAATAAAAAATAAGAAAGAAATGAAAGTTAAACTAGGAAAGATACAGCTGGGGGAAAGAAAGCGAAGGATGGAAATAAAGAGTTGAAGGAAACAGTGGGAGAGAGCAAGAAAGAATTTAAGGAATTAAGAAAATATAATCAATATAGGAAAGATGAATGGAAGATAATTAACAAGGGAAAACAATAAGGAAAAGAAAAGTAGGGAGGAAATGGAAGAAAGAAAGAAAGAAAGAAAGAAAGAAAGACATTTATTTGTTTAGAAAGTCTGATACATGATGACAGATGAAGACTAGAAAGTAAAGCAAAGGAGTGCGCAGCAATCAAAGTTACCATGTCTGCCCATTTATTGCATGGGTTCATGGCTATGTGTGATTCACGTATACTAATCATTGGCTGCACATAAAGTCGACATTTCAACAATGTAAGACCATTAAGCACAATCGCAAGGAGTTCCCATGAGAAGCAAAAGATGCCGGCAAAGGTTAAATTGGCTTAAACCAAAAAAATGAGAGCTTTAGTGAGGTTTTAAATTAAAAACCTGTCACAATGGACCAGGATAGAAAGTGTAACAGGTGTTTAACTCTTTGCTATAAGTGCACACTACCTCCAACGAGCCATGGTGCACATGAATGCACAGCAAAAGGCAAAAGTGTGTGTGTAGTAAAAGCCAGTGCCAGGTTAGTGGCGTGAACCCACCTGCACGGCATCTTTCTTTTCGTCAGGTTTCATAAGATTAGGGATTGTAAAATATGACCATGGGAATTTATTTAAGTAAATTTCTTTTTGAACCCACCTGAGATACTGCAATGGGCTCTTAAATGCGCAATCTCTTTTTTGGATATATTGCGCACATTTGTGAAATGAGTGGGAAAGAGATGGAGTATATTAAGAGGCTGCTTGTTTAGCCACATTTGCTGGTACAGTTCACACTTCTTGTCCCAAAGCTAGTACATACAGTTTTGTGGTGCTTTTGTAACAACCCCCTCCCCTTTTCATTTATGGAGCTTTTCTCTCGTTAATGGCTTTTATGTTTATTCAGGTTTATTAGGGCAGTTTGAAACCAGAGGACTCAAAACAATGGTGTAGGGTCCTCTTCAGCCCAGGAGGGGATAACAGACCATGGCACACACGGAGCTTTGGTTCAAACGTCTTTATTCTTCAGCATGCAACCGTTAACTGAATGCACTGTGTCACAAACTTCATTTACCACACCCAGTCACACATAGCAGATTACATAGCATTTGTAAGGAGTCTGCCGAGGACCACTAGAGGCCTCAAACATGCAAACACAGAACACAACATCTCCCCCTTTGTTAAATAAAAAGTAAAATCAAATATATACACATATACACATAACTCCTCGATGAGTCGTCAAGGTACTTGCACCAGTCTTCCAGATCTAGCTGTATGAGATAGAGGAGGGGCGCCTTTATCTGTCATCTCTGGAGAAGAGTCAGATGCTTGACTTGGGCACTCAGGTGGACTTGCTTCATTCATGAGGTATGGAGCTGACGAACATCGAGGCAAAGGTTTAAATTGTGATGAGTCTTATGGATTTCCAGGTCATTGGGCAGTTACCATAAGTCCTTTGCTCGCCACAACTCTTAGTGATTCAGCATCAAGCTTTTGATTGAGAAGAACCCGGTCTCCTTTCTCAGAGATCATGTCCTGAGCACATCAGCACTTTACAGCATAAGCCTTCATTTTGCATTTGCCAGAGGTGCCAGAGACATGAATCTCGTCACAGTCTATTGACAACTGGTGGTCCATTGTGGTATCTTCGTTCCAAGCGCTCTCCCAAACAGCAAGGTGGGAGGACTTTCTCCTGTAGTGGAATGAGGAGTGGAACAGTAGGCACGGAGGGCTGGGCATAAAGCTGACTTGAGGTTGATGCCTTCCAGCTCAGCACACTGAACCACCCTTTTCGAAGTACTCATAAATCATTCAACAATGCCATTGCCTGTGGCCAGAGAGGTGCTACTTTTCTGATGATTGATGTTCAAGTGATTAAGAAAGTATTTGAACTCTCTACTATTGAAGAGTGGAAAGATGTCAGGTTTGAGAATGGAAAAACCCCCATGTTGTGAAAATGTCATCCAGCCTCTCAATGACTCTGAAGGACAAAAACGAGTACTCTTTGACAACGCCCATGAGATGATGTCTATTAATGAGAGGTCTGAAGAAATCAACCGCAATCCTCTCCCAGGCTTGCTAAGGAAGATTAGACAGATAAGACGTGTTCAATGAGTGCTGAGTCATTTTGGGAGATAGACAGTTGCACATATGACAAGCTTTAAGCTCCCTTTCAACTCATTCATCAAGGCCCAGGAACCATGCTCGATCCCTAAGCACTCTTTTAGTTGTGGCAATGCCACGATGTCCTTCGTGTGCCAGTTCAATAACGTGTTGCCACAGGCTTTCAGGGATAACTATTTTCCCACCCTCTTAGTATGACACCATTATGTGTAACAGAAAGCTCTTCCTGAACATTCTTGAATTTCTGGTACTCAACATCATCTGTAAGAGATCGAGTATGTTTCCTCCATGACTGTGGTGTAATGATTTCTTTAAATTTAAGCATGTCTTTGTCAGTATTAGTAGTTTCAGAATCTGTTCAATAGAAAAAGCTGCAGGTTCATTTGAATTTACTATGAAATTGATGTAAGCCTCAGCCGCTTTGGACGCAGTACTATGACGCTGTAGTGGCACTTGTGAAAAGAAGTCTGCGGAGTTTTGATCCTTCCCTGGTTTGAGCATTATAGTGTAATCATACTCCTGCAGACGCAACCCCCACCTCTCGATGCGAGGCGGCATCTTGGCTTTGGGATTTCAAAAGATGGTGAGCAACGCCTGATGATACTTGACAAGGGTGAAAGGCTTTGTGTTCAGAAATACATGGAAGTGTTCACATGTCCATACCACAGCTATGCTTTCTTTCTCAGGTTGAGAATAAGCACGTTCAGTCTGAGATAGACTCTGGCTAGCATAGGCCACAATGTGTCTCTGAGCATTGGGCTGCCCATTTTGTTAGGCAAGAAGCGCACCCAACCCCACCGGGCTTGCATCCACCACAATCTCTGTGTGCAATTTTGAATCAAAGTAAGCCATTTGAGTTGCATTTTCAATTGCGTGTTTTGTTTTCTTGAAACCCCGGTCACATTCAGATGACCATTCAAACGGAACATCTCGCTTTGTTAGTTCTCTTAGAGGGGCACTCACAGTGACAAAATCACGAATGTACCGATAGCAGTAGCCGGCCATGCCTAAGAAGGATTGCAACATGGTCACCTCTTCTGGAAGGCAAGTAGACGACAATGCTTGTACCTTCTAGGGGTCTGGAGTCATTCCCTGCTCAGAAAAGTATGTCTAAAGAATTTAAGTCTGTTTTTGTGAAACACACTTCTCTGCATTTAGCGTGAAATCTACATCAGCAAGCAGATGGCATACCTGTGTGAGTGCTTCATCATGTTCCTTTCGTGTAGCCCTAAACACCAGTATATCATCACCGTAGTTAAAAGCATGGGGACAGACTGAATTTTTCGACTAATGACATCTTGAAAGATTTCTGCAGCTGACTTCACACCAAAACTGAGTCTTTCATATATGAACAGACAAATATGAGTTGAAAAAGTAGTAATGTATCTACAGTGTTCTTTCAGTTAAAGTTGATGGTAGCCTTTGTTCAAATCAAGGTGGGAGAAAACTTTGGCACCATTCAGCTGTGTGATAATGTCCGCCATGTGTGGACCTGGATGTCTTTCTTTTTCGATTGCTTTGTTGGCCTGTCGCATATCAACACAAAGGCGCACTGAACCTCCACTGTCCTTTTTTGGCACCACCATAATGGGTGAAACCCACTATGTCGGACCAGTAGAGTGCTTGATGATGTCATGCTTTAACAGTGTTCCTAGTTCTTTCACAATGACTTCCTGTAAGTGAAAAGCAATTCGACTGTGTTGCTGTGCAACAGGGCGAATATCTGCATTAATGTGAAGCTGCACCTTCATTGTCTTACGTTTCCCAAGTCCAAGAAACAATGTCGGGAATTGACTCACTATTTTAGAATGGGTATTCAAATTGTAGTTGATAGAGATCAGTCCCATGTCAGCAGCAGTATCAAAGGCTAATAAGCATGCACACAATGACGTATCTTGGAGGACATAAATTGGCGCTTGTACTGTCGTTTTCTTGTCCTGCATGGTTGCTACAAAAAATTCTTTACTCTTGAGATTCGTTGAAGCTGCCCAGGTGTACACCTTTGTTCTTGATGGTGTGAGACATGGTATCGGAGACAGTTCTTTGTACTTTCCTGCCAGCATGATGCTTATCGACGCACCACTGTCCATTAAGAAAGTTGTTTAGAATGTTGTAGGGCAACCATTCACCATGAGCGTGATTTTAGGACAATGTCCAAATGAACTTTGTTGCTTCATGTGGCGATTTTCTTTAGATTTGTGTTAATATTTGCAAGCAGCCAATCCTACATGCGCATATCGGTCTGTGACTGACATCACCATCGCACATCTATCTTCCACACTGTGCTTGATGATTATGTAGACAAACCTTTGGAAGATGAATTTGATAACGATTTACTTCATTTCACTTCTACTTGCCTTAGTCAATGTTGTTGTTTGGCTTTGTGGGAGGGGCTAGAGTGCTTCTGGAACTTTCTGATATCTATCTTCTCATCTCTCTGTGATGCACTTAGTTTCTCTTTTGCTTTGCAAACCGCTGCAAAATGGTTTTCTTTCCTGCAGCCTTTGCATACTTGACCGATTGCATGACATTTACCTTCATGTGGAAAGGGGAATCCACAGCTGAAACACAATTACTTTTTCTTCTAAGACCGTACTCTGTGGGCCCTGGCCTTGTGTTTCTGCTTACTTTTCATGCTCAATGCTGATTTATTTTGGGTTGTTACAGCTTTCATATCAGACGCTTGCCGATCGACACATACCTCCGCTCTTGCAGCCATGAGCACTTTCTCCAAGCTGAGCATCTCTCGCAGCATTTGTCATCAGAATGAATCGAAAAGGCAGCCATAGATAACTCTAAGACGCATGGCTTCTTCATCATTGAATTCATTGAACTTGCAGTGCTTTATAAGTGTATCAAGTCTCTCAACAAACTCATTGAGAATCTCACCAGGTTGCTGTCTTGCTTGGTTGAAAGTGTACCTTTCATAGTCGACATTTGGCATTGGATTGAACTTGGACTCCAATGTCTTCTTGATTTGGCAGTTTGATACTTCACCAGCTTGTGTTATGTTCTTTATCACTTCTTTTACTCTGTCACCTGCAAGCTTCTTTAAGTATTTGATGATCTTTTTGTCATCTGCTTATCTATAGCATCAATGAAGTCATCAAATTCGATCCAGGCAGTCCATTTAGCCCCAATATTCTACTTCTTGACGGTGTCAAATGGAGGCAGTGGTTTCAGGAACGCTGCGGCATCGTATTTTGTGCTGTTTCCTACTCAGATCGAGAGTATATTCTGTTCAGGCAGCATTTGGTCTTCACCGTCTCTTGACCCAGTGGCACCTTTGCAAGCATCAGCTTGCTCACTGGTACTCTGGTCTTCGTGCCTGAGTTGAGGTCGGCGGGCACCAATTTCCTTCTTCACAGTGAGTAATGGCTTTCTTGAACTGGCTGTCACTGCCTTTAGTGCTTCTTTGTGCCTGGCTGTCACTGTCTTTAGCGATTCTGCTTTGTATCAGTGCTGGCTCTGGGTTATGCTGTGGTGCAGTACCTCTTCTTTCAGCCATACCAGTAGATTTTTGCCAGGCTTACTTACTATGCTCTTTTGTAGGGCCTTCACCTTCTTCAAGGGCCTCTCAACATTTGGAGTTGAGCTTTGACTCCACATACGCCAACTGTAGACCGCTTCTTGAGGTGCACGTGGCACGCACAAGCAGTTTGCTGGACCATGGCAAATTCCAGCAGAGCAGTCTTGTCAGGTAGGTCGCTCCCCCACCACACAGCTCCGCCTGTGTTGTCCTGCCCGCTGCTGCTGCTGATAAGCTCGCCCCTCTGCTTGTTGCCTCTGTGCCCGTTTTGCCTTTTGTTCCCCTCGTTGCCCCCGATTTTCTGTGTCCATTTTGCCTTCTGTACCCCTCGTTGCCCCCGTTTTCCTGTGTCCATTTTGCCTTCTGTACCCCTCGTTGCCCCTGTTTTTCAGTGTCCATTTTGCCTTCTGTACCCCTCGTTGCCCCTGTAATCTGTGTCCATTTTGCCTTCTGTACCCCTCGTTGCCCCCGTTTTCCTGTGTCCATTTTGCCTTCTGTACCCCTCGTTGCCCCTGTTTTTCAGTGTCCATTTTGCCTTCTGTACCCCTCGTTGCCCCTGTATTCTGTGTCCATTTTGCCTTATGTACCCCTCGTTGCCTCTCTCCGCTCCCGCTCCAGCCGCTGCGTCCCCTGCGGCCCCGCCCCCCAGACTGACCATTCGCTGCCCCTGCCTCCTGCCTCCCAGCTGCTCCTCCCTCCCACCTCCCCATATATGGCGGGCGCTGCGCATTGAGGAGAGCGACCCTTGACCTTGCCAGGTAGGTCGCTCCCCCACCACACAGCTCCGCCTGTGTTGTCCTGCCCGCTGCTGCTGCTGGTAAGCTCGCCCCTCTGCTTGTTGCCTCTGTGCCCATTTTGCCTTTTGTTCCCCTCGTTGCCCCGGTTTTTCTGTGTCCATTTTGCCTTCTGTACCCCTCGTTGCCCCAGTTTTCCTGTGTCCATTTTGCCTTCTGTACCCCTCGTTGCCCCTGTTTTTCAGTGTCCATTTTGCCTTCTGTACCCCTCGTTGCCCCTGTAATCTGTGTCCATTTTGCCTTCTGTACCCCTCGTTGCCCCTGTTTTTCAGTGTCCATTTTGTCTTCTGTACCCCTCGTTTCCCCTGTAATCTGAGTCCATTTTGCCTTCTGTACCCCTCGTTGCCCCCGTTTTCCTGTGTCCATTTTGCCTTCTGTACCCCTCGTTGCCCCCGTTTTCCTGTGTCCATTTTGCCTTATGTACCCCTTGTTGCCCCTGTTTTTCAGTGTCCATTTTGCCTTGTGTACCCCTCATTGCCCCTGTATTCTGTGTCCATTCTGCCTTCTGTACACCTCATTGCCTCTCTCGGCTCCCGCTCCAGCCGCTGCGTCCCCTGCGCCCCCGCCCCCCTGACTGACCATTCGCTGCCCCTGCCTCCCGCCTCCCAGCTGCTCCTCCCTCCCACCTCCCCATATATGGTGGCCGCGCGCAGCGGGCGCGCTGCTGGCACGCCAAAGGCGCGCCTAAGGCAAGCCCGTCTACGCCCGTCCACGCCTGGACCGCGCCCAGTGCCAGAACCCCTGGTCCTCACGCCCCCGCTCAAGCCTTGACGACCGACGCCGATACGATGCCACCACACTCCATGCTCTCAACCCCGGTCGGACACACAACTGCTTCAAGGCCGCCCCGAAACGCACTCATGGTCCCTTCACCTGCCGGCACTGCAGCTACACCAGCCTCAGAGCCGCCGAAGCGCCTGCCAAGAAGGACCTCAACCACCTCCGATGCACCCTACTGAACACCCGCTCCGCACACAAACACGCAGTCGAGCTCTGGGACCTGCTCGACACATCATCACCAGACGTTGCCTTCCTGACAGAGACCTGGATGAACGACTCCTCCGCACCCGACATCGCCATAGCCATCCCAGACGGCTATAAGATCACCCGCAGAGACCGCATCAACGGAGTACGAGGAGGAATCGCCATCGTCCACAAGAACACCATCAGGGTCTCGACCAGCACCGACGACACTCTCTGCACCGCCGAATACATGCACTTCCAGATCCACACGGACCCCAACACCACCCTTAGAGGCACCCTCGTCTACAGACCCCCTGGACCCCGACCCCAGTTCAGCGACTCCATCGCCGACTTCATCAGCACGCACGCCCTGACCTCCACCGACTACATCCTCCTCGGAGACCTGAACTTTCACCTGGAGAACAACAACGACAGCAACTCCACCACCCTGATCGACAACCTCGCCAACCTCGGACTGAGACAGCTCGTCACAACACCGACCCATTCCGCCGGCCATACGCTCGACCCCGTCTTCTCCTCAAGCTCCCACGTCTCCTTCAGCCACACCACCGAACTCCTCTGGACCGACCACCGCTGCATCCACTTCACCTTCCAGAAACCCACCACACACCACCGCACCCAACAGAACCCACGCCGCTGCTGGAGCAAAGTCACCAAAGACCAACTACGGGCAAACCTCGCTCTCAGCCCACCCTCCGACCCATCCGACACCGACGACGCTGCCTGCAACCTCAGGCGATGGATAGACGACTGTGCCAACACCCTCGCCCCGCTGAAAAAACTCACCTACAGTGACACCACCAAAAGAGCCAGCTGGTTCACCCCGTAACTCCTAGCTTCCAAGCGTACCTGCCGGAAACTAGAGAAGAAATGGCACAGTGAAAAGACACCGGACAGCCACGCAGCCCACAAAGACGCCATCCGTAACCACCAACACCTCATCAGGTCCGCCAAGAGGATCTCCTTCAAAGACCGCCTCGACAACAACGCACACAACAGCAAGGAGCTCTTCAACATCGTGAAGGAACTCTCCAACCCCAGCACCAACACCAACGACATCCCGCCGTCGCAAGCCCTGTGCGACTCCCTCGCCACCTTCTTCCACCGCAAGATCGCCGACATCCACGACAGCTTCAACACCCAGACAGCCCCAACTGAGACCGATGCACCAGACCCGTCGCACACCATCGACCATGACCCCTTGCCAGCCTGGGCCAGCGTGAACATCGATGACACCATCAAGACCATGAGCACGATACACTCCGGCTCCCCGTCAGACCCTTTCCCGCACCACATCTTCAACAAAGCCAGCAGCTCCATCGTGCCCCACCTGCGCAACGTCATCAATCTCTCCTTCGAGACCGCGACCTTCCCAGAGAGCTGGAAACACGCTGAGATCAACGCCCTACTCAAAAACCCCAAGGCGGACCCGAGAGACCTCAAGAACTTCCGGCCCATTTCCCTGCTTCCGTTCCCAGCCAAGGTCATCAAGAAGATCGTCAACAGACAAATAACCCGATACCTCGAAGAAAACAGCATCCTGGACCCATCCCAGTCAGGGTTCCGCAGCAACCACAGCACTGAGACTGCCCTCATCGCCACCACCGACGACATCAGGACCCTGCTGGACAACGGTGAGACCGCAGCCCTCATCCTGCTGGACCACTCCGCCGCCTTCGACACTGTCTGCCACCGCACTCTACGCGCACGCCTCCACGACGCAGGGATCCGAGACAAGGCCCTGGAATGGATCACCTCCTTCCTCGCCGGCAGAACCCAGAGAGTCCGCCTCCCACCATTCCAATCCGAAGCCTCCGAGATCATCTGCGGTGTACCCCAGGGATCATCCCTCAGCCCGACACTGTTCAACATCTACATGGCCCCGCTCGCACGCATCGCCAGACAGCACGACCTCAACATAATCTCCTATGCCGACGACACTCAACTGATCCTCTCCTCACCAAGGACCCCCTCACCGCCAAATCCAACCTCCACGAAGGAATGAAGGCCGTCGCCGATTGGATGAAGAACAGCCGACTAAAGCTGAACACGGACAAGACGGAGGTCCTCATCTTCGGCTCCAACCCCTCAGCCTGGGACGACTCCTGGTGGCCAATGACACTGGGGGCAGCCCCGACACCCACGCACGCAACCTGGGAGTCATCCTCGACTCAAAGCTCTCCATGGCCAAAAAAGTCAACGTGGTCTCCTCCTCCTTCTTCAGCACCCTCTGCATGCTTCGCAAGATCTACAGGTGGATCCCGACAGATACAAGAAGAACAGTCACCCAGGCCCTCGTCAGTAGCAGACTCACCTATGGGAACGCCCTCACGCGGGAGCCCCGGCCAAGCTCATCAAGCGACTGCAACGCATACAAAACGCCTCCGCACGCCTGATCCTCGACGTACCACGCCACAGCCACATCACCCCCACCTGAGGAACCTGCACTGGCTCCCCGTCGACAGGAGAATCTCCTTCAAACTCCTCATCCACGCACACAAGGCACTCCACAAGACCGGCCAAGCCTACCTCAACAGACGACTCTTCTTCTATGTCCCCAACCGCCAGCTCCGCTCCGCCGACCTCTCCCTCGCCACCGTCCCTCGCATTCGAAGAACAACCACCGGCGGCAGATCCTTCTCCCACCTCGCCGCCAAGACCTGGAACACCCTTCCACTCAGCCTACGACAGACCCAAGACCTGCTGACCTTCAGGAGGCTACTCAAGACCTGGATGTTCGACCAGTAGCGGCACCCCCCCCCTTTTTTTCCCCAGCGCCTTGAGACCCTCGCGGGTAAGTAGTGCGCTCTACAAATTCTGTGATTGATTGATTGATTGATTGATTGTATCCTTGGGGGCACTTAACCCCCTATCTCGTTGCCAGTTGTAGCATCCTCTCGGATAACAAACCACTCCACACACAGAGCTCTGGTTTGCATGTCTTTATTCTTCAGCATGCAACCGTTAACTGAACGCACTGCGTCACAAACTTTATTAACCACACTCAGTCACACCCACTAGATTACGGAACATTTGTATGGAGTCTACGAAGGACCACTAGAGGTCTCAAACATGCAAACACAGGACACGACAAATGGTGTATAACGGATCCATCAGAAATGCTAAAGAAGGAGACGTGACAAGTTAAAAAACAAATGTGAATAAGAGCTGCAACTTGTTTTTCATTTAATTAAATGAACCTCCTTATTTTAGGACCATATTTAAAGCCTAATTTCTTTTCTTTCTGGTATCCAATGGATTTGGGCGCTAATAGCACACTGGTAGTAAAATACAGCAACATAACAAGCATATTTTTCATGTCTGTTAATCTCACACATCACACATCTTTGTCATTTCAATGCTCCTTAATATCAGGGATGTTGTTTACAGGTGCAGGGTGGAAAAATGTCATGTAGCTAGATGAGCAACTTTTCTCGTTATCACACTTTCCTCCAAAATTGTGAATTGGGTGACAAATCCTACGGCAAACAATATTTGCAGTTATCTGCTTATAACCCAATTTAGAATAAGGCATGAAATGGTGCTCTTAATTTTATCATACTATTTGCTCCTTTGATATTCACTCAGAAAAGCATTGGCTATATAGTACAATGAGTTGAACACCCCCTGCAGAAATGTGCATAACCAGCAGAACTTCCTACCAAAATATTCCTAGCAGAGCAAGCTTAGCATTTCAGTCTTCTTCCACGGATATTATCAGTAAAAAATCTGTTGGGTGATATTTTAATATATGCACTCATCTTTCAGGTTTCTGAGTTTTTCCACAATCTAATCTGTGCTGTTAGCGATATTCTTTGTACTCAATAATACTGAAATACAAATATGTGGAAATCAGTAGCTGAATTATGTGTTCAGTTGGGTGACCGTCAGGAGGACTATTTCATGCCTGACCTCTTTTTTACAAGTGTACATAACTTATAGGAATCATAAGTGATGGAGAAAGGGGTTTCGGGTATCTATTCAGGCTAATTCACAACAAGCCCTAAAAACATAAACTGCTTTCCCTTATCAGTGCTTTTTCCCATCAAAGTAATTGAAAATGAGGTGAATTCCACCGCCAAGTCAGGAACTTCAATTAATAAACAATTTAAAGTGTTCTGAGAAAGTTTCCTTGACCATTTAATAACTGCTTTATGAGGAGCTAACTAAATAATTTATTTACTTATGTTGTAGTTTTATAAATCACTGTGTGCCGCTTCTCAGTGATGTAGAATTCCAATAATAAAAACCCCTAGATCATGACCAAAAAACTTCATCTGCCCCCATCGGAGCCCGGAGGAGGCTGGGCTGGTACACCCCTCTTTTGCCACAGTTTTCATGTAAGTTGCCTTCATTGCCCTTCCTTTGCTGCGCCAAACATTGTCCTCTCTCTGCCTCTCAGGCACCTGTTCTTTCCTCAGCTGCTAGCTTCCCTGCAGCATGTCCCCAGCCCCTGGCAAGCTGTCCTGCTAAGCGTGCCCTTCTGTGCCTGCCTCCCTGCCCTCGCCCCTGGCAGGTCCAGCCTGCATCTGCACTTGTCCTACCTCTTGCCCACAGCACCACGGGTGCTCCCCCACCGTTACCCCATGGGTAAGAGGTCCCCAGTGCTTGCCTCCTGCTCCCCTCTCCTCTGCTCTGGTACCTCCCAGCGCGGAGGTCTCCACCACGCCCCCCTCCCCCTCTCTCCAGCGCCCTGTCTCACTACGGCATGGAGACCGCAGTGCGACCATGCAGCTTATGCACACCGAGGGCATGCCGCATGCACACAGGGACCACACCCAGCTCCAAGAACCCAACCCCAACTGTCCACCATCGTTTCACCTCAGATGAACTTTGAGCCCTGAACCCCAGATGCAGGGACAATAGCAACTGCGCACATGCCTCCCCCAGGACCACCGAAGGCCCTTTCTCCTGCCGGAACTGCAGCTTCACCTGCATCACTAAGGATACTACCTACACCACTCCAATCAGCCACATCATGTCATACACATACCCACCAACAAGGCCAATGCCGGAAAGATCAACTGACTTCTGATCAACGCACGCCCACTCGGAAAATACCCCATAGAAATCTGGGACGCCATCGCGACCCATGCTCCAAATGCCGTTTTCATCACAGAACCCCTCATGTGCTCTGGACATCGCCACAGCCACCCCGAAGGATTCAAGATTGTGCACATGGACTGATCCAACAGAAACGGCAGAGGCATCACCATAATCTACAAAGAGAACCTCGAAGGCTCAACCACCACAGATGACTGCACCCTCTTCATGGAACACCTCCACTTCCTACAGCAAAATCACCATCAGAGACACCCTTGCCTACAGATCTCTGGGACTGCGCCCTACCTTCTACAACGCAATCCTTGACTACATCGCCCCTTTTGCCACCCACTCGGATCTGTACATATTCCTAGGAGACCTTAACTTTCACCTTGAGAACACGCCCAACCTCCTAGAAAGCAGGGCTAACCTCGGACTCAAGCAGCTTGTTACCGACCCCACCCACACAGCATGATACGCGCTCCACCGCATCTTCTCAGCCAGCAACAGAGTAACATACACCTTCACCTGGACCGATCACCACTGCATCCATTTCGTCATCTCAGAACCCCCCAACACCCCTGCCTCCATTGCCAGCTAATCAAGATGCAACTTGTCAAAAGTATCATAGCAACGATGGACAAACACCCTCAAGCTGAGGAAACCATCTGCGGACCCAGGAGAACTCAAGAATTACTGACCCAACTCCGTGCTCCCCTTCCCAGCCAAGGTAATCGAGAAAGCTATCAATATCCAGCTAAGCAGACATCTTGAGAACCACAACCTCCTGGACCCCTCCCAAGCTGTCTTCAGAGCAAAACACAGCACTTAGACATCACTCATTGCAGCCACGGATGACATCAGAATGCTGCTAGACCAAGGAGAAATATAAAGAACTCTTTTACAGATTTATTTAAATTGTGTGATAAGTACATTTATTTACTTAACTATATTCATAAATGGCACAGCATTCATGTTTTTTCAAAATATAAGGTACTCCTACAGAGTGACGACACAGTGACAATGGTTAAAGTGACTAAGAAGTGCGCTTGTGTTATATACAAAATATATACATGTGACTGATTGTGACAGTATGCTGTTACAAATGGCACTCGAAGTGCCAGTGTCAAGAAATACAATCAAAATTTAAAACCAGTCCATATAGAATTTTTGTTGACTTTTCGGCCCCTTAGCACAATTATTTAGATTTGGGTCATCATCAGGACAGAATAAGAACGGGAGACTCCTAAAAGTAAAAGAACCATGCATCAGATTCTGAGATTGTATACATAGTCAGCTCAATGGCAATGATGTTCCAACAATACACCAAATGTACATACCAGTTAATCGGGAAAAGAGACCCAGAACAGTAGATGTGTCACAAGCAGTCCCAAGGGAAAATCTCACCAACTGCATAAAAATAACTGCAATGAAATAAACTGTATTCAAAATCAGCTGTGACCTGGTCCTATCTGCAAACAGATTTAACATATTAGATATGGGCCTACCCGGGGACTGCGCCATATTCCTTGTCTGCAAGGCTCTCGTTCATGTTCAGTTTGAAGGCTATTAAGGAATAGGCGTGTTTAGGATGGTATCTCTAACCAAAAGTGGCAGTAAAAGCCAACGTGGGGAACCACAAGCCTCAGAAAATGAATTTAAGGTTCGGTAGGTACCAAAGTCCCCTTATGGAAACAGGATAAATCCCCTGCATGTATAAAAGAAATTAAGCCTGTATTACTGTGTGGGATGTTAGCGTATAACCAGTTGGGCCAATTGTGGTTTACTTACGCAAGAAAAATTTAATTCTGTGCTCTCTGTGCATAAATCAAGGGCAGCAGACCTGGCAAGGGTTACTACATGCAAAAAACAAAGAAAATATTCTTTTAAGATTGGACCGCAACTGTGTCAGTGATTTCTTATATAGAGCCAGGAGTTGAAACGAAACTCCTTTGTACTTACGCAGCGAATAAATATATCTTGATTTTCTTCCTGGTAGTTTAGCGGATAAAAATGGTCTTCATGGAATAAAGCTAAATGTAATGGAAAACATCAAATTAGAAGCAAAGTGGTGAATTAACTGTGCTCAGTCATTGTAACTAGGTATCTGTTGCTATGACTTAGAAACTGACCCAAATATTTTTCCACAGCTTACAAAAAATTGACCTGTGAAGTGGCGCTGTTTACAAACACCGGGCCCGATTCACAGAACTAACTTAAGACAAAATCTTAAACTTACTACCATTTTGGTATTCACAGAAGGCACTTACTCATTTTGGTATTCACAGAAGGCACTTACTTACTCCTTTTGAGTAACTTACTCATTTTGTGTAACTTACTCATTTTGGTATTCACAGAAGGCACTTACTCATCGATGAGTAAGTGCCTTCTGTGAATACCAAAATGAGTAAGTTACACAAAATGAGTAAGTTACTCAAAATGAGTAAGTTACTCATTTTAGTATTCACAGAAGGCACTTACTCATCAATGAGTAAGTGCCTTCTGTGAATACCAAAATGAGTAAGTTACACAAAATGAGTAAGTTACTCAAAATGAGTAAGTTACTCAAAATGAGTAAGTAAGTGCCTTCTGTGAATACCAAAATGAGTAAGTGCCTTCTGTGAATACCAAAATAGTAGTAAGTTTAGGATTTTGTCTTAAGTTAGTTCTGTGAATCGGGCCCACCAATTATACCTGCTTGTATCATTTGAAGTAACATGCTTGTCCTCTAATGGAGACAAGACCTGATTAGAAAGGTGCTAGGAAAAACCATGCTGTTCACGCCTGTGGTTTTGACTCACCAAAATCGAAATAGCCACTCATCGGGAAGACACTGCGGGGAAATGTATGAAAGAACAATTAATCTATTTTTCAGTGTACTAGGATCAATCTTCGGTCACTGACAACACTGTAGTGCAAACTTACTCAGATCGGGGGCGCGCTGGCAGCACCTGGCACCTGCATACGTGCTGCAGGGAAGAGAGGGATCACTTTAAAGCCTACGTGCACGTGGACGCGTACTCAAGGGAATAGAGAGATCCGGCTGAGGACAAAACCGATCGCTTAGCTCATGTCTAACCTTAAATACCAATTTGTGTACAATAGTTGTTCCCGGGAAATGTAATCCATTCTTTCTGAAAAAATATTTTCAAAAAAGAAATACTCTTGTCAATTCGTGTAGTGGCACTACCTCTGTATGTGTGCCAGTATGTTACAAGCCCCAATATGTCATAAATATGTGTAACCCTTAGTGTGAAGTGATGAGGGTCTCAGTTTACATAAATAAATCATTAGTTATGCAATGCATTGTGACGCTTGCCTCCTAGGGCCAGGAGATTATTAAATTGCAGAGGTCAAATAATAGAATACCAATGCAATACTAAATAGAAGGTTTGTGACGGATAGTAGACCAACCATTATAAGGGACTGAGAGAAGAGAAAATGAAGGCAGACAGATTCTCTTGTGAGTTACATATGTAAGACATATAATACTTGCAGGAAAATGCATGCATATTATCTAGACATGTGACAAACAGTGATTGCATCTGAGTACGGCAGTAGATGTCTAATATACTGACATGTCTATCTAAATAGGTGTTCATAAGAAGGCTGCTTGCCCCCTAGTCAACGAGGGTATTGAGACCCAAAGTGATCATTTTGCATTTATCCATCCCAAAAAAGTACCCTTCTGGAGACTAGGCCTGCTTTATCTCCTCCTCTTGGACCCAGCATGACCTGTTCAATCACTTGCCATTTTATATCCTCACTGTTGTGTTTTTGACTCCGATAGTGTTCAACAAGTGATGCTCCTATCATGCCGCATTTGATCCTGCTTCTATGTTGCAGAATTCTGCATTTCACTTTCTGGGTCATTTGTCCAATATAAAGTAAGTTGCATGGTCACCATATTGCATAAATCACATCCTGTGTATTGCAGTTGCTAAAACTTGCCAAAGCCACAGCCACATCTTGGTGGGTAAAGTTGCTCGTATTGAAACAGAATTTATATGCCACACATTGGCTACATTTAAAATGGCCCACTATTGCCAGGAGTCCCCACATTGTGTTCAATGTAGTTTTGGGTGGTATGGGGAAGAGGTGCCCTAACTAAGGAGTCTTTGAAGTTCCTTCCCCGTTTAAAATAAAATAACAGCATGTCCTTATTGGTGAGGTGCTCCTCAACTAGCCCCCAGTATATCTTTATGAGTTTTTTCGCCTCATTACTGATTGGACTAAAAGAAGTAACACAAACAGTTTTATCAGTTGTGTTGTCCCTCATTTTGGGCTCTAGAAGGTCTTCCCGGTGATTATATCAGGCCCTTTTCTGGCTCTTCTGACCAACCGTCTAGGGTATCCCCTTTCTATGAGTCTATTGATGAGTGTGTCGGATTCGCTAGAGTAATCAAATCTTCTAGTGCAATTTTTGCAAATACGTAGGAATTACACAAAGGGCAAGTTGTCTCTCAAGCTTCTAGGGTGGCTGCTACTGTAGTGTAGCAATGTATTCCTCTCTGTCCATTTTCTGTATAGAGGTACAAAGATCCTACCTTGTTCAGACCCCACTGTAAGGTCAAGAAAGGGAATACTGGTCTTACTTTGTTCCATTGTGAATTTGATGTCATTGGACCTGGTGTTGAGTCTTGTGTGGAAGAGGTGTAGGTCTTCTAGAGTGCCTGTCCAGATTAGAAAGACATTGTCTATATATGTAGAACATTTTCTTACTTTGTCTAGAAATGGATTGTAAGTTTCAAATATTCTATGTGCCTCAACATGTGCCATGAAGAGATACGCTAGTTCTGGAGTGAAACTTGCGCCCATGGCAACTCCTTTGATTTGGTAATAGAACCAGTTGTTGAATTGGAAGTACTTTTCATTCATGGCTATTTCCATCAAGGACAATAAAAAAAGGGTTGGGGCTTCAGGTTTTTTTTCTCGTGAATGTATGTCAGTCATTATCCTTAGTGCGTCTGTCTGAGGTATGTTAGTGTATAGGGATTGCATGTCCATTGTGACTAGGATGTCCATAGAGGTATCAAATATAATTCTTTCATGCATATTGATGAAATGCATGCTATCCCTAATATACAAATTGGTTAGAGGTACAAAAGGTTTTAGAAATACATTCAGGTACTGGCATAGTGACTGTAGAATGGACCCACACCCCAACATGATGGATCTTCCTGCCTACTGCGTCTCTTGTGGATTTTCGGTGAGTTGTACAATACCGGCATCCAAGGATGTTCCTTGTTGAGGAACGCAAGCGGTGGATAATTATTTGGGTCAGTTTCTAAGTCATAGGAACAGATACTCAGTTACAATGGCTAAGCACAGTTAATTCACTGCTTTGCTTCTAATTTGATGCTTTCCATTACATTTAGCTTCCTTCAAAGAAGGCCATTTATATCTCCTACACCAACGAGGAGATAATCAAGATATATTAATTCACTGCGTCAGTACAAAGGAGTTTTGTTTCGACTCCTAGCTCTAAATAAGAAATTACTGACACCGCTGTGGCCCAATCTCAAAGGAATATATTCTTTGTTTTCTGCATGTGGTAACCCTTGCCAAGTCTGCCGCTCATGATTTATGCAGAGAAAGCGCAGAATTGAATTTTATTGCATAAGTAAACCACAATTGGCCTAACTGATTATACGCTAATGACCCACGCAGTCATACAGGCTTAATTTCTTTTATAGATGCAGGGGATTTTTCCTGTTGCCATAAGTGGACTTTGGTACCCACTGAACCTGAAATTAATTTTCTGAGGTTTGTGGGTCCCCACGTTGGCTTTCACCAACACTTTTGGTTAGAGATTGTGAGAAGGTGGACTGGCATATGCTGTCCACTAATTAAAGTGGGCACCTTGTACCAGTCCACACGACCCTTATGATGTATGAGGTCAAAGATAACCTTTAGAAAGCTATCCTAGTGGTAGCTGTGGAGAGCAGCCTTCAGGCTTAATCTTGAAGGAATGTAAAGCAGCTTGTTTTACCAGAGTATCACCTCTTGAATGACTAAATGAAAGGAGAACCACACAGTAGTGATATAAAAATATGTATTTATTAATATAACACTCTCTACTAATCTCTACACGAGATTAGAACTTAAAGCACACAATAAAAAATCAATAGAACAGTTGTAAATAGCACAATACACAGCGGGCTCCAGGGGGAGACCGAACCATACACTAAAAAAATTGTATAACAGCAACGACTTCAATAGACACAGTGTCTAGAGCACGTAGAATCGCTGGGACCTCAAGGAACCACCCAAGGCAGTGACACAGGGTGCCCACGGAGGACGGGTGCAGTGAGGAAACACGACCACGTGCTCCGTGCAACTCTATGGGAAAGTCGCGGTTGGAAAATTACAAGTTAAGGACACTTCTACGAGGACTTCAAGCAAACCCTTTGGAACATAAGAGGTTCTAAGGCCAGCACCCTTGTGAGTACCGAGGTACCCGTGTTACCTATCCCAGAGGAGCCGGGTGCATAGGGGTCAAGTGGTGTCGGAAACCTCCGTCGTTTCCAATGGAGAGCTGCAGGAAAGTACTGCTGCCAGGAAGGCGAAGAGTGTCTGGTGGAATCCAAGCCTGGATTCTAGGTGAGAGGAACCTGAAAGCAGAGGGGACAAAGTCTGGGTCACTTCAGGTGACCAGGGGCTCGGTAGTCGAATGCCCACCGATGTCGGATGCTTCAAGGGAAGAGAAAGGATGTTTGTCTCTGCAGCCACGGGGACCAGGAGATGACGACCAGGGTCCGGAGGTCAGCTGTCCCATGAAGGATGTCGAGAGCTGAGGGGTCAGTGTCCGGCTGGAGCACCAACAAGCCTTGGCAACGGCAACCCACGCAGGCAGAGGAAACAGGTTACGGTGTGGACCAGCAAGGTCCAGGGGACTCTCCAAGCAATGGAGAGTCAGGGCACATCTGGAGCAACCAGGGAAGCCCAAGAACAAACAAAGTGACCCTCGCCAGGACCCACATGCCAACGGACCAGGGATCGCGAGGAGACCTCGAGCAAATTTACAAAGGACCAGCCCACAAGGCACTCGTGGAGTGGAGGCCGGATATCTTCAGTGCAAATGTTGCTCGGAGTCGGGACTACACGTAGTCCAATGCAGAAGCTCAGGGATTGCCAACAAGCATATGCACTTGCAAATAGACGCGGTGCACAGGGGTACGGGTTGCACGGCCCTCACAAGGGATACTGGTCTCAGAATCGCTGAGAGGTCAGATCTACCTTGGGAACCTTCGGAAACCCACCTCTTGTGTTGCAGAAATCTTCGGAGTCCGCAGGAGCTCTGGAGATGCAAGCCGGTCAGATGCGCTTAGGTGCCTGCTGCTGCAGGGGAGTAACTCCTTTACTCCAAGGGAGATTCTTCTGTCGTCCAGCGAATTGTAGACCATCGAACTACTTGGTTTCTTTGCAGAGTCTTGTCCAGGTATAATCTAAAGTCCTGGAATCAGGTATCTCACTTTATACCCATGGGAAGGGGTTGGACGAACTCTGGGGACCCTCCTAGGGAGGGGCAGGACAGAGGGTGGCTACACCCATGTCCTTTGTCCAGTTTCACACCAGAGCAGGAGCCAACGGCTCCCAGAACTGGTTCTAGCTGTACTATGCACAGGGACACCAAATGTGCCCCCAGTGCAGACTTTCTAGCACTCTAAGAGTGCACCCACCCAGCCCCAATACACTAAATCCTGTCTGGGAGGTGGTAACACCTCCCTGTGACAGGAAACCTATTGTCAGGCCTTCCTCTGCTCGAGCTTGGCTCAGCAGCAGGAGGGTAGACTCGTGTCTGTGGCTGGCAGCATCCATTTTGTTCTGCCCAGGTCGAGAAAGCTGGTACCGGGTAGACCGGTGACCCACAGTAGTGGTTCTACAAGGGTGGAATCATACCTCCCACACCAGTTACTGGTGTGGAGGTTTGATTCCAAGGTGTTTGACACCAAATACGACATGTTTCTAAGCAGCCGTTTTAAAGTTAGCATTTACCGCGAGGTTATAATGCACTTAAACATATATGTATGGCTGCATCACAGACAACCCCGGAGAAGGGTCTCCAAAGGCTGCAGAGGGGTTCTGCTCATGCAGGAGCACCCTCTCACGTAAAACCCAGCACCCTGCCTTCAGGATTGATAAGGCCTGCCATAGGGGTGACTGATAGTTTTTAAGTGTAGTGATTTAGATAGATATAGTGAACCTATATCTAAGTAAGTGGTGCAAGCACCAGCTTACACAGGCTGCTGTAGCAGACCTGTTGTGTCATTTTTAATGGCCTCTCATGGGTGGCATAATACATGGTTCAGCCCATGGGAGGCCTCTGGGGTACCTATGCCCTGGGTACATGGTGTACCATATACTAGGGACTTATAAGGGTACCCCAGTATCCAATCTGGAGTGTACCTAAAGTACATGCATAGCAATTTACAGGAGAAAGCAGATAAACTGTGGTCCTGAATAGCAGGATCCCAGTCAGACTAGGCCAAAAACAGTGAGACATCAGTAAAAAGTGGGGGTAACTATAAGAAGCAGATCCTACTCTCCTACAGAGATACCATGCTAAACATACTTTTCCTTTATAGCCTAAAACTGAACATGAGCGAGAGCCGTGCAGACAAGGAATATGGCACAGTCCCTGGGTAGGCCCATATCTAATATGTTAAATCTGTTTGCAGATAGGACCAGGTCACAGCTGATTTTGAATACAGTCTATTTCATTGCACTTATTTTAATGCAGTTTGCTGAAATTTTCCCTTGGGTCTGCTTGTAACACATTTATGGTTGTGGGTCTCTTTGCCCCAATTACCTGGTATGTACATTTTGAGTGGTGTTGTAACATTGTTGCCGTTGAGCTGACTATGTACACAATCTCAGAATCTGATGCATGATTCTTTTACTTTTAGGTATCTCCCGTTCTTATTCTGTCCTGATGATGACCCCGATCTAAATAATTGTGCTAAGGGATCGAAACCTCGCCAAAAATTCTATATGGACTGGTTTTCAATTTTGATTGTGTCTCCTGACACTCATACTGCGAGTGCCATTTGTAACAGCATACTGTCACAAACAGTTACATATATATTTTGTATATAACACAAGTGCACTTCTTAGTCACTTGACCCACTCTCACTGCGCCGCCACTCTGTCACTTATGAATATAATTAAGTAAATAAATGCACTTATCGAACCATTCAAATAAATCTGTAGAAGTCTTCTTTACGTCGCTATTTAAGTGGAAGCCCAAGGCTACACTGCCCCATAGGGACCACCTTTTGATAATAAGTGTCTGACCCAGGTCCCTGGGTTACCCCTTTTCTTTAAGACCAAGGAGAAACAGCAGCCCTCATCCTCCTCTAATTCTCAGCAGCCTTCCGCACTGTATCCCACCACACACTGATCAACAGACTTCACCAGATCGAAATCCATGGAGCAGTCCTTAAGTGGATCACTTTCTCCCTCACAGGAAGGAGCCAATAGATCATGATCCTTCCCTACTCCTCTCTCCCTAAGAACATAATCCTGTGATGTACCTCAAGGCTCATCCCTTAGCTTAACCCTCTTTAACATATACATGACACCCCTGACCAACATTGTCAGAGCCATGGACTCAACATCATCTCCTATTCCAACAACAATCAACTCATCCTCTTCCTGACAAATGACCCAACGACCAGCAAAGACAGGTTCCAAAAATGCATGAAAGATGTGGCCATCTGGATGAACAACAACTGTCTCAAACTCAACACAGACAAGACAGAAAGTCTCATCTTCGGGAAAGGCAAGGACACCCTATGGAACAATGAACGGTGGCCACCTGATCTGGGCCCTACCCCCAAATACACTGAACACACCTGCAACCTCGGCATCTTCCTCGCCAGCCAGCTATCCATGAAGAAGCATGTTAGCACTGTCTCCACCTCTTGTTTCCTCACCCTTCGAATACCCAGGGAGGTCTTCAGATGGCTCGCACTCAACTCCAGGTGAACTGTCACACAAGCTCTTATCACTAGCAGAGTCCACTGCGGCAGCTCTCTCTAAGTAGGAATGACCACCCAACTCCTGAGGAAACTCCAGACTATCCAGAACACAGCCTCCAGACTCATCCTCGACTTCCCCAGACAGACGCACATCCCTCTTCACCTCATGAAACTCCATTGGCTACCAGTGGTAAAGAGATGCCTTTTCAAGCTGCTCACCCATGCTTACAAGGCACTGCACAACAAATGACAGGCGTACCTCAACAAATGAGTGAATTTCCACCAACCTACCAAGGAACTCCATTCCGGGTCCCTCTCCCTAGCAGCTATCCAGTGTGTCCACCAGGCTAACAGCGGAGGCCACTCCTCCCACTTGGCAGCAAATACCTTGAACACCCTTCCCCGGCACTTCAGAGCTTCAACAGTTCAGGAAGGACCTCAAGAACCGCAGGACCCCACTGTGCCTCAAGACCCTCACTGGTGAAGCAGCTGCGCTATACAATTCCTGATTGATTGACCAAATATCACCTGGGCCAAGTGACCAAGTGCCAGATGGATGGGACGTTAGGCTAAGGACTGTGGCAAGAAAGTACTGCTCCAGGGAATTATAAAAAAGTGTATCAAACTTTGGAGGGGACGGGGACAGTGAGACGCACTTTGAGTGTCCAGAAGGAAAACAATTCACGGCTCCTTAAAGCGAGCCCCAAGTCCTTTCATCCTCTACTTCCATGTAAGAGAAATTTGAAAAAGAATTAAATGCAAATGGATTGTGTTTAAAGGTTCAAATAGAAAGACATGGAGAGCTAGGTCATCGTGTGTGCACAACCTAAACAGTCGATGGTGCAAAGCTGTCTCAGCCCCCCACGACTATAGCACAGCCAGAAATAACACATAAAAATAAAATGAAAGAGATTGCCTCTATTGGCTTGAGACTCAGTGCCATGACCAGCAGCACAGTGACCTTAATGAGGGATTAAATCTGCAAGTGTTGACAATGCCCCTTTTTAAAATAGGCTCTTTAGTACAGAGAAATGGATGTCCTTTGGGACTCCAAGAGTAGCTTTCTGGACTGGAGACATGAGATCTGTCAAGACACTCACAGACCTTGAAGACGGGGCACAATGAGCCAACCTATGCTTCTGTGGAAGGCGAAGCTGACCGACCTTAGTGCTTTTTTGAAATTTCACAGTGAGAGAAGTTATTAGCGGCGAAGACCTGCAATATTCCATGATATTAATGTGGTCAAATATTTGAATGATTCAGCCACTATCTTAGTACTCATGATGCGCGTCTACTTGGCACAGACCTTCAGTTTTGCTTCATGAACATTGTGGCATTATGAAAACCACTGCTAAGAATATGGATTAGTTATGGCCTGAAGAGTTGCAGATAGCCAACTCCAGTCTTCTTTGCTTCCCCAGGGTCCCTTGGGATGAACAGTACGTTTGCACTAGTTCTCTTCATGGTAACAGACCTGAATTGAGGCATTTTTGTACGCATTAGGGTCCGAGGCACAGCGAACATTCATTAACACACTTGTGGGCTGTGACTCAGTTTATTCCGTGTTCCCAGGGCTCTAAAAAATGTGGGGATATTTTGCCTGCTTAACTTCTTGTATATCCATACCCCAGTTCTCAAATACATCACATTCATTCAGAACTAACTTCACCTGAGAGGAAGAGCTTGAGGCCACTATAGTCTCTTCTAATTGTGGTGAGGGACCCATTCAAAGACAAATTGAACTCTGTATATGTTGTTCGATTTTAGATATGGTGCAGAAGCCGCACCTGGGGAGGAGTAGCACTTTGACGCATTCCCAAGTCTACCAGTAATGGTAAATCTGGAAATGTGCCAAAATCCATGGGTGGATGCATGGGAACAACCACACTTCACCCATGGAACGCCTCCATGGGGCAGAGAAACTTAACGCAGTGATTTGCGCTATGTTGCGTAACTCTAGATTTGTCAAACCACACAGGATAAATCTAACTTAAGAGTTGTATTTCTCTTGGTCCCCATTGCGTGGCGCAAGGGTGACACAACTCTTTCATAAATATGCGCTTTAGTGTCTTATAGTCATGGGAGTAGTCTATACAATTCATTCTGTCAATTGTCCTGGGTTTACCTCAAAGGCTTACAGGGATGCTATACCTGTTCTGGGATTATGTATTCAATTCAGCAACCCATTTCAATCAGAAAATAACCGGTTAATCAAGAGAGCTAACGGCACGCTTAACCAAGTCTTGATGCTTAGTTCAGGTCTTAATTGGTATGATCATCTGTATGGAGTTCAGACAGCATTAAAAAGCTTGCTTAGAAGAGTGTTTAGTTACCCCACTCCATACTAAGTAGTCTTCAGAGTGCCTATGTATGTACCTGTCCTAGATAATCCTGGTAAGGTGGCGGAAGAAAAAAGTATTTGACCTGAACCAATTTTTAAATATCTTGGAAAATGTCTAAGAAGTCAGAGATCAGCTATCTAATTCATAGCATTCTGAAGCCGCCATCTCCTGCTGAGAGGTGGGTGCCCCTAAGAAGGTGATCTAGTCAGAGAAAAGATCCTGGATAAATAGGTTTTTGGGCCATCCTACAGACCACTTGTGCCAGTTCTTGGGGTAAAAGACACACAAACTGTAATCCTGCCTCTATTGTCTAGTTCGTTAATACACAGTATGTGGTCAATCATGTGAGAGCCTCGCAGGCTATCACTACTCTGAATGAAATACCCCTCGAAGAGTACAATAACATCACTAGATGGGGCGCCCGGCAAGAGATATTCAAGTCTACTGTGTCTCCATCTTTACACCAAACAGCAGATTCCATGGAAGAATCTGATGCTGCAATTTCTACAGTTGCAAATGTTCCCATCAATCCTCTGATTTACTATGATTGAGATGATGCCTTTTTGAGAAACAATGTTTTATGAGAATTAATCTGAGTTTTGCCCCAATGTTTTTTCATCCAATTCCTTAGTCACTCTATGACATCAATTTTGTCTTGCACATCATTCGTTTCGTGACTGGTGCTTAATACCACTGTGGTTCTTTGTTTGTATTACTATAGGATTTTTGCTTTTCATCATGTGGCTTATGATGCTGTCATTCTGCCACTACTGAATGGACATTACGTCCCTGAGAGAACTGTTCCACAACCCATGTTCCGAAAACTACAACCACATCTTTCTTCCCACAGAGCTCAACAAGATCTCTATGCTGCAAACATTACAGCTTATTCTGGGCCTAAGTACATGGTTTGGGAAAGGATTTCTTAACAGGTTATGGAACGGTAGAATGCTGGCTTTTTATGTAGTGTACCAAAATGAGTTCCACTATGTAAAAAGTCCAGACCACCCTTATTGGTTTACATTAATAATTAAGCCTCGGCGGAGTTCGCGTAGCCGTGCTACGTGGAATTCCGCGAAGTGGCAAAAAAAGTCTGTGAGCTACGCTGAGTTCTCGGAGCGCGCGGAGTTGCTTGTTCCGCCCGTTCGCAATGCGTTTTTGCCATTCGGGAATGCGTATTGCGTGTTCGGGGACGCTTATTGCATGCTTGGGGGGAAATATCGCGCAAACTTCACCAAGCGGTCGACAATGGGCGCCGCCATCTTGTTTTTCACTTTTTGCTATGGTCCTGGGCCTGTTTTTCTATCCTCCATATATCTTTTCAATCCTTTGTTTCTAGAAACTTTTTTATGATCTTTTTTATTTATTATCTATCGCTCTCTATTCCTGATTGTATATTTTGCGTTTTTTCTACTTTTTGTGTGTTTTTAGTGCGTTTTCACTCTTTTTCTATTACTTGCTTTTTAAATTTCTTTTACTTACTTTCTTACTTCCTACATTTTCTTTTCCGCCCCGCCTACCCAGAACCATGGTGAAGAGCCTTAAAAAATACTAAGGGCCAGTGGAAGAGGCCGAGGAGTGGGAGCCGCGACCGCCTTCCTTGCAGAAGGCGGCGACCACAAGGGGTGCAGTCACGGGCCTTATTCAGTGAGGTGGAGGTGGCTGCACTTGTTTTTTTTATCCAGCACCACCTCCCCTTAACCCTGGCATCAGGCGGCAGGCCTGGGTCTGGGTACGGGCTCCGGGAGCGTCACCTGCGGTGGGCGAGGGTGCGCCGGGCAGTGTTTTGCTGCTCTGGGGTCCGGTGCACCCATAACCAATGGACGCACCGGTGGTCCGACATCCTTGACCGGGAGCAGGACCTGCTAGGTGTTGAGGTCCCGGGGCTTGGTGAGTAGCTAATTATATTACTATTGTGTTCTTCTGTTCTGTGTTATTGTGAATATAATTTTTTTCGAAAATAGCTAACATGCTGCTGCTGCTTACATGCAGGTAACTTATGTTTAAAAATCTTATATTATGTGATTGTTACTTCCAGACAGGTGCTCGTGCTCGGCGCTAATAACTAATCGTACTTGTTTGCAACTTTGCGCTCTCTTGGGCTGGTTATGTAAGAGAGGTTAGAGAATTTAAGTTAGGTAATGCAGATAGGAAAGACTCCAGTCCTTTCCTTTGTCCTGTCAGGCTGTCCTTTCTCCTGTCACTAAGATAGTGGTAGTAGTTAGTTAGTAATATTTGGTAATTTAGCAGCCTGCTTGACGCGTCCTCTCACATGACTTCAGTCCTAGTAGAACCTTTTGCAGTTCGTATAGTGAGTGAATAGCAACCAACCAATTTGGTGTATGCAATATGCATGCGTCCATCCATGCATTTAGGAGAATAAATGCAGACTTAGTAATTGGCCCGTCAAAGGGGGTTGGAGTTAAGACGATTGGGAATGAGATCAGAACTTAGAAGCAAATATAATTTTTTTGCAATTCATTCCAAAGTCTGGAATAGGCGGGCTAGGTATGTTTAGGATTCAGGAATCGGAATTGAACTGTGGAATAATAACGATCAGATGGTACTCGACTGCGATACATACTAGCCGACTACTACTAGTCGAATAAGTCGATCTGATTTAGGATAGGTCAATGTTATTGCAATTGGCGTTTCCTGTGTAAAAATATTTTTAGAGCAATTATATTAATTTATTTAAAACAAATAATCTTTTGTCTCTTTAATTATGTCTTACATGATCAGCATCCAGGGGCAAGAAGAAGACTGGGTCTGCTGGCAGTGCTGAGGTGGGTATGGCAGCTGGAGGGGCCTCCCAGGAGCAGCAGGAAGCAGCCTCAGGCGCAGATGGCTCTGCAGCTGGCCCCAGTAAGTCCTCCTGGTGTTGTTATATATTGATATTTCCCTAACTTTTACTGCTCTATTATTTATTTCCATTTCCTAATTTTAATTTTTCCAAAATCCTCTTCAATCTATCTGTTTCTAAATTGTTGTTTTAGCTCCATTACCTACTACTAAGTACTACTAACATTGTTTCTAGTGTCTGTTTTTTTTTTTTTACATCAAATCAAACTGAATCTGACTAACCTCTGCTCTGACTCTGTATTAGTCTGTCTGTAGCTTGCTTTTTTCTGGGTTTCTTTCCACTCAGCTTTCCCTCTCCCCTTATATGTGGATTGCCTAGTATTGGTACTGTAAGACTCAGAGAACCCATTGGTCCTAGGCTACTATTAGTACTAGTAGTAGTAAGGACTCCTTACTACTACTAGTACTAGTAGCACTAATCTGCTGAGCAGATTGCATGCCCAAGTAAGGTATTCTACGCAGGTTTGTGAGATGAAAAGGCTTTAGTTTCTTTTACTGTCTCATCATGCTCAATCAGTAAATGGTGGTCACTCACGTTGGACACCCCAAAGTGGTGTATTTTACTTTTTCTAATCCAAGCCTAGTACTTTTTTTATTAGCTGAGGTTGATGGTGACACTGAACAACTGATTACCGTGCACCATGGCTGGAAGGAAGTATGAGGAGTAGGAGGACAGCACCATTTATTTTCCAACTAGAAGAGACCTCATGTCCGCCCAGTTTGCCACTCTTTCTTCTTTTCAAAAAATGAGATGCACCAATAGCTCTGGCCACTGAGTCCAGTCCTTTGGGTTGTCCTCTTCTTGAGACGCTTTTTAAAAATTGCCTCCAACAAAATGCCCAACCGGATATTATTTTGTTATTTTTGATAGAACATACTGTTTACTCTACTCTAGTATCCGAATTGTAGATAGTGATGTGTGTGGTGTATGTATTATTAATTATGTATTTTCAATCTTGCTAATGAAAAAAATAAATAGGGGAGGCGTATATGTCATCTAAAAAAATGTGAAATGTTTTTTCCAGGCGTACTGACCACCAGTGCCGGGGCCAGCGGTGAGGGCCATGCCACTCCGGAGGGAGCGGATGCAACAGCTGCAGGGGGTGAGCCAGCAGCAGTGGTGGGCGGTGGTAAGTCATATTTCAAACTTATTGAGAATGATGAATACACTCGCTGCAAGGGTGTACACTCAGAAGTACTCTGTACTTCTGCTGAGACTAAGTTGTTGTGAACACTGAACAGTTGAAGAAGACACCCTTTACTTAACATTATCATTAGCGGCGGAAGTTGAGTAACTAATGGCCTATCCTATTCTATCTTCAACTCAGCAGAGAAAGTTTTATGTCGAAGACAAAGAGTCAGACGACATGTAATATATGACTAGCAGAGAAGGATGCGTGGGTGAAGGAAGGGGCCCCGAGATGCATATGATAGGATGCATGGGTAGTTGAAGGATGGGTGAAAGGTGAAAGAAAGCAGAAAAGATGTCTGCCTGGGTGGGTGAAACTGTATGGGTGAAAGGAATCCTCTGGGGGCTTTGAAGGGTCAAACTCAAAGGCAAGCAAGGACGCATAAGTGGTGGTTGGTTATGTCTATGACAAATGTACAGTGGCGTCTGGTGACATTTGAAAGTGGTGAGGCGTAAAATTATTTTCATACTGCACTTCGGCGAGCGAGCGTAGCGAGCGAGCCCGAACAACCTACGAGGGGTTCAGGGGGGGTTCTCCCCCCAAGAATTTTTTTTAAAAAGTGTGGACGAATGGTGCATTTTCCAGCAATTTTCTAAATGCCGTAAAATGTTAAATCATGCTACAGAGCTTTTGTATTGCACTTTGGTCACCAGTTAGTTTTGACATCAATCCCCGATGATTGCTATATTCTGAAATCACATAACTGCACTGCATTTCTGTTTGAGATACTGTTCAATACCCAACTACAAAGTGCAGACACACGCACTTGCTCAGGATTAAACTGAATATCACTAGTGAGGTTTCAATTAAACCTAGATTCTCCTGAGTATATCGTCAAGTCGCTAAGTGTCAGCCTGGGGCAGTTGTAGATAGTATAACTGGAAGAAATAAGTTCTAATCCTGGCTCCCTTTCCATCACATTGTGTAACCCTGGGCAAATCACTTTATCTCCCTCTGTCTTAGTGTTCTTATGTATTCTACTTTGGGAATGCCCATACAACACACAACCTTTTTGTGTTAAAGGAAAGCTTTACTTACACATTTGAATAGAAGCAAACAGACATACACAATATAGACATGCCATGTATTTACAGTATGTATGTTCAGTGGTTTTGCTTCTCACTTCCCCACCTACTCATTTTTCGTTAAATTTCTATGCAGTACATCACCAGCTAGTGGCTGCACACCTTTAAAACCAAAACACAAAACCCTCGCTCACTGTAACCAGTAGTGGGCTACAGAAAGTGCTGAATGCCATTGTTGTGCCCTGCGTTGACTCGGGATTGCTACATTAAAGTGAATCCCTATAGGAGCCGCCACTGTGTTCGGAACTTAAAACACTGAAACGTCCAAATGACTTTCAAGATCTGGGATTACTCTGTGAGCGCCCTATCAAACACAGGGCCATTTCTTCCAGTAAAGGAAGCAAATTTAGAAAATATGTTCGTGAACTAAGACATAGATATCCAAGCTGAAGACAGGAAAAGGTAGCTCCTGAAGTATCATAATGCAAATGTAAGACATGCTTGATTTGCTGTCTCGCCATAATGCAATGCCCAAAATAATTGAGGATTCTTCAAGCATAGGATAACAGGTATGCAATTGATTCTTTCGATACTAGAAAAGAAATGCACAGAGACTATTTATATAAAGTCTTCTATGGAGGATTTCAAAAAGCATAAAGCATACATGCTGATAGTCGGTTCGCTCACAGATGCAGAAGAAGGAGGTAGATGGAGGGGACTATGTAGTTTGTTTGCAGCTTGGTCTGTTTCTTCTTCCTTCCCATTTTCCACACAACAACAACAGGCTGACACAGAGAAGAGGAGAATCTCACAGTTGGAGTCTACGTCATACTGTTGGAGTTTGTTGGTGGTGGCTGGCTGGCGAAATTACAAAAGTGGAAAAGAAAGAGAGGGAACATCTTTATGTTCAGTCATACCTCACACCCACTCTCAAGCTGCACCTGTATGCTCTGAATACTGCATGCATGTGAACCCAGCGTGGTTGACCTTTAAAGCTCTGCAATTGTCTGCTCTGCTTTGAAGTGGGACAAAGATGCAGTCTGACGTCTCGATCTTCCGCCCTTGGAACCTGGGTTTCCAGGTTCAAATCCATGCCTTAGCACTAGACTCAACATTATGTGATTCTGGGCAAATTACTCACTCTCCCTTTGTCTAGAAATGCGACATGTAATGCGTGTAAAATGTATTTACGTATTCCCCACTCGAAGAACACAGTCTTGTCAATCATCTCCCTCCCCTCATGTAATATACAATGCTATGATGCTACACAGCTATACTCGCGCTATATAAAGTACCAATACATACATGTATGACTCACAGGCATGCAACCAGGCATAAGTCTGAATAAAGGCTACTCTGAGCCAGCAGCGCTGGCAGTTATGGTGAGTGACAGCAATGTAGTTGCCAGACAAGACATAAGTTGCTTCAAAAGACGTATGAGCTGGGAGTCTGTAGGAGAATCTGTCTGAAAAAACACCTGCCTGGCTCCCCCTCCCTCCCGTGTCGGGGTGGAAGGTGTACGGTTCAACAACCGTAGATAAAGATGTACCCATTCTGTTTGTTTGTGACAACGTTTTATGTGCATATCAGGGTGAGCAAGTCATTACGGACACTGTTTCCACCTCGGATCTTTCGTTGGACACCTTTAGTAGCTTGTTTTGCTTCCATTGAACAAATTAGATTGGTTTGCAGGCGTCTAGGGCTGGCAGACACAACAAGCAGGGGAACGGGTGGATGCCAAGGGAGGATATCTTAACAAGTGACTGACGAAGAGTGACAGTTGAGCAACTGCAAAGTTAAGTAACTGGACTACAAGGGACAGGGAAAAGGGACCACCACGGGGGAAGGCAAGGAACAATTGTAGAAATTAAGCCTCTGTTACGTATGTAGAAAGGTATTATTGAAAGCCTTGCCTGCAGATGGGGAAGCATCGAGGACAGCTGATGGGGCCACAAAGTGAAATCGGGCAGCTTCTGCAGGTTGGTTGGGGCGGAGGATTTAAGTCCAAACTACAGTTGAGTGAGGGGGTAGTACAGCCGCGGCTGGCATGCTCACGGGAGGGAGGGGGGGCGTGGGTGTTTGCAGGTGGGGATTGAATAACAATAACAAAAAAAGAACCTACCTTACCACCGGCGCCGCCTCCGTTCCTGGCCGGTGTGATGTCCCACGTGTCAGTAACAGGAAGCAGCCAGCAGGCAGCCTCCTTTCACGGCCCTAAGCCAATCACAATGCTGCAATGGCAACGTTGTGATTGGTAAGGCGCAGCGGAGAGCGCCCCAGCCGGGCCATTTTCTCTATGTAGGCTGCTGCATGCAACCTACATAGAGAAAAAGGGAGAGTGCGCATGACTGGGTTGGTCGGCTCTGGGGCCGACCAAACAGTCAGTACCCACAACAGTGGGCAAGCCACTCCCCCCTGCCCTTGAGCAGGACCGCCCATCCACCCGCCCCCAACCAGGCACTCCAGGCACTTCTGCTTTCTCGCACTGCGAGAAGCAGAAACATAAAATGGTAGTTTTACCGTTTTATGTTTCTGCTTCGAGCACTGCGAGAAAGCAGTGGGCGCACGCCCCACGCCCCTATGGAGGAGCCGGCACTGCAAATGTATGTTGTCGGTGAAAGGTTTATGATAGCCATGTTTGGATGGATGGATGCCTGGATGGTATCATAGATAGTAAGTGAAGACAGAGTCAGACTGGATGAAGAGAATGTAAAAGAAAATTAAACTGTGCCAGAGTACCAAAGCCAAGGGTGAAGAATAAAATAATAATGCTAGAAGAGCAATGCAATGATAAATGAAAAAAGCCCTGGGAAGAACAAGGACTGTTTTTTTTGCAAGGTTTTTGATTCAAAGGTTTGAAGTTGTATTTCAGAATGGAATACTCCCTTGACTCACAGTAGTTTGCAAGCACGACATATATATTGTGCATGACTAGTATTATGTACCCTACCCACCCATCATCAATCACCTCCCTCCGACTCCGAGGCCCACTTCCGCTCCAGTCCCTACCCATGTCATTTTTGACTGTGTCAGCCATGGGTGGCCTATCGGCTGCATGGTAACTAGTACTTACAAATCAGTATGTCATCATCATCATCACGTGAGTGACATGATGTTGTGCTGCCGTATATCATCATTAATAAGCATGTCATCATCATCATGTGCCTTATTGCAGTAGTCAGGGTGAAAGTGAAATTGTCTGAGCATTTCCCATTGATTTAACAGAGTATGGCCATAATGGAAAAATATATAATTGTTTAGTACAGCTGCCCCACAGGCAGACAGTAGTAAAGTAACATGAGTCTGCTACACGAGTATGTCTGTCTAGGGCACAACACAAGCTGACTGAGCTGGCATGACTACAAGATTAATTGTGCTAAACAAGAGAGAGAAGAAGAATACTTCTACTCTACTCCATAGTGCCTAGTGCCTGAAAGTCTAATCACCATCACATCCAAATCTTAGGGGCAGAGGAAGTGAGGAGGATACCACAACTGCTAGTAATACTGTGCCACTATAATTTTTATGTGTGTAATTTTGTGTTACTGTTTTGCTAAGAGTATTGGTTACAATTGTCTTTTTTTCTTGATATAGCTACTCCATCCCAACCCAACAGGCAGGAGTTAGCAGCCAGAGCCTGGCAAAGGAAGCTGGAGGCCATCCAGGATGAATATCGCCAGCTGGTTATCTTGGCGGAGGAGGAGGCGGCAGCTGCAGCTTCTTCCTCCAATGTCCCAGCCAGGCCCCCCGTGCCTCCGGTTGTATGGCCTCGTGTTCTGGCAGCTGCCCCCTGCCCATCATCAAGTTCATCAGCATCATCCACTGCTGCCCACCCCTGTTGTTCTTCCAGGAACTTTCGGCACTGCATGATCCTCCGGATGGTGCGCCTAGAGGCCAAGCTGGAGGAGGTCCTGGAGTGAACTACCTGGCACCCCCGCCGCTAGACCTCAGTCTTCAACCCTTGCCCCTTTTTTAATCTTTTTTTTGGTGTGTGGGATGTTGGGAGTTGGGGAAACTTGGGGTTTACTTTTCTTGAACTTCGACGTGGACATTGACAATAATGGATGGACATTTATTTAATTTACTGGACATTGGTTGGGGTTAGGAAGAGGGGTGGCTGAGGTGTTGTGGGTTTATTTCTTCTAGTTTATATTTGTATGGGTAATAAATTATTTATAGTTTTACAATACATATGATGCAAATCTTTTCTGGGGAGGGTTACTCTTTTACGTCACCTTGTTTGTTTCCTCTTTTTGCTGCAGGGCCGCAGCTGGTTTTTGAAAACTGCCAATAGTGTAACACACCAACAGATAGATGCAGTACCCTCACTTGTCCTACTACTGTCAGTCTCTCCTCCTAGTCTATGCATTCTGCAACTAAAACCCCTTTGTAGTATGTACTTGGAAGGATGTGGGTGTGTGAATTAATTAATTTAAATAGTATATACATTATTGACTCCCCCACACTTCTTCTCTTACCTGTGATTGATGTTTAGGCAAAGCGATGGCTGCATGGTAATGGTTTGGTTTCCTAAGGTGCCATGGTGGGCGGTGGCAGCAGTAGTAGACAGCTACATTTGCAAAAAAAGAATATGAGACAGTCAGTCACCTGAGGGAGACTAGGGAAGAAGTAGTAGAAGTAGTGCAGTAAGTACACAAGAAGAAGACGGCCAAACAAGAAACCAGATGATGAATGATAAGCAATGCTAAAGTAAAATAAAACATAATGGTGGCAGGGATAGCCTAGTACAAGTTACAACAAACTGAAGTTGACTCGACCTATGAAGTGGACAAGCATAACCTGTAGTGCTGGAAGGATGATAAATCGATGCAGGCAATTAATAATTATTAATGGGTCAATTATGTTCCTCTGGAAAAAAAATAGAATAGCGAATACTACTGAGCATGGGTGGACAATCTAATCTGTTGCCAGTGTGGCCGATATATATATATATATATATATATATACTTAGAGCAGAAGAAGATCCTCGCCCTGCCTTGAGTTAGTGTTACTTTCACCACATCCGCCCCAGCAAGTGTGTGATCAATTATTGGTGTAAATTTAATTTAGTCACACCTCAATATAAATCACACAGCCCGGGGAAGAGGGTCAGGGTTTGATGAATGGTTGTGAAGGGGTATTTGAGGGAAAGGTTTGACCAAGGCAAACACTACACATGGACAACACACAATCTTGGCAGACGACCATCATAAATCTGTTAAGGGAGAAAAAGGAAATGCATGCATGATGATGACTTGATGGTTAATGATGAGTAGTACTACATTAGAAGTACAGGGTAAGCCTGGGCGTAAAATCCGCTCTGCTCGCGCGCTTGACAACCGCAGCAGAGAGGATTTTTTTTGTGTTTGCGATCTCAAAATGCGTTTTCGTGTGCGCTTGAGCGACTTACCGGGATGCCTGCGATTGGCGACGAGATTTCCCATCTGTTCGCGAGCACCACGAGAATTGGTAGCCGGCCGCACGTTCCCACGAGAGTGTGTGATCGCGAATATGTCATTCGGGCGTGCCATCGGACCTCCGGCGGAATTTTTGCGAAGATCGCGATTCCGAACACGCAGAATTTGCAATCTGGAGAAGACTCTCTCTTGAGCAGCAACAAAACCTTCTCTAAACGGTGATTCTGATTAAAAAACTCCTCAGATTGACATTTGGCTGTACTTTTTGGTGCAAGGAGTCCTTTTTCTTTTTTTTTACTTTTTTCTTAAGAGAAAGGAAGTGCCCCAGAGTCTCCAACTTCCTGTTCCTGTCCAGCTGGCTCCTCCCAGTGCTTTGTCCATCTCCTGTTCACTTTTCATTTGGATTTGGAGCTGGAAGGAACCCTCTTTGTGGCTGCTGCATCATATATCATTGGATTTGAGGACTTTTGAATCTGAGATTTCACAAGTAAGTTGGAAAATTGATGTTGTTTGTTTGATTGGGGCATTGCACCTAAATTTTTTGGTACTTTTCATTGTTTTTTTTAAATTTATTGTGGTGGGTGGCCTGTAGTTCAGTAGGAGCCTAGTTGTTTCTATGTAAGTAATTTTTCATCATTTATAAAGGAAGCATGGTGCACAGTTCACTGCATTTTCTCCAAATTTTGAAATTAATTAATTTGCAATATTTATTTAATTCACTAGCCCAGTAGTCTGCCAATACTATAGGTCTTTCAGCCAGTAGACCCAGAGCTACTCATGGGTGCATCAAACAACTGTTTCTGTGGTGTCTGTTGAATTTAAACATCATTTAGGGCCTGGATGGCATTAGATTGAATAGCAAAATGTGGTTTTTTTGTGGTTGTTCACTTTTTTCATGTGTGTTCAATAAATGCCTTTGTTGGATGTGTGTGGTGTGGTTGTTGTGTAACTTGCAAACCTTTTTTAGCCCTGTGGTTTTTTGTTTTTGCGTTGTTGCATTAAAGCTGTGTTGTTTAGCATGCCTCCTTTGTCTGGCCATATGGGGCCTGCTTGCGTTCATTGTTTTCCAGGCCTGCTGCTTGTTGTGAGTGACCATGTGGCTGGGGGCCATTTTGTGGTGGTACTTAGTGTGCTGCTTTTTCCATAGGCCTGCATGTCTTTCCTTTGTTCCTCTTGGCTTACTTCTTCTTCTTGTTGTGGCCTGGCCATGTGGCTGGCGGCCATTTTGTGAAGGCAGCCAGTGTGCTTTTGCCATAGGCCTGCATTGGGCCTCCCCTTTAGAAAGAAGCTGAAGACAGTACTTTTCTTAGAAGCCTGGGGCATCATTTAACATCTGCCACTCCCCCCACTAACTAGGATGGGTGTTCCCTCTGGTAGCGCTTAGTGACCTGTTGGTGATAACGCGCTCGATAAATGTAAATTACAATTACAATTACAATTGTCTGTCTTCCCTTTCTTGTTGTTGTGACCTGGCCATGTGACTGGCGGCCATTTTGTGAAGGCAGTCAGGGTGCTTTTGCTATTGGCCTGCATTGTCTGTCTCCCTTTTTTGTTGTTGTGGTGGCCTGGCCATGTTGCTGGCAGCCATTTTGTGAAGGCAGCCAGTGTGCTTCTGCATTAGGCCTGCAAGCCTTCTTTGCGGTGCCTATGCCTTGTTGTTGATTTGCATGCAATTTTTTCTTCTTTTACACAGCAAAAATGCATCACAGTTCACTACATTTTCTAATACATTTGCAATATTATTGATTTGAATTGATTCACTATGTGGCCTAGTCTGCCAATGGGTTTTCCAACTAATAGGCCCAGAGCTACTCATGGGTGCATGAAGCAAATGTTTCTGTGGTGTCTGTTGAATTTAAACATCATTTAGGGCATGGATGGCATTGGATTGAATTGCAAAATTTGTTTTTTTGGGGGTATTTCACTTTTTTCGTATGTGTTAATTAAATGCCTTTGCTGGATGGGTGTGGTGTGGTTGTTGTGTAACTTGCAAACCTTTTTTAGCCCTGTGGTTTTTCGTCTTTGCATTGTTGCATTAAAGCTGTGTTGTTTAGCATGCCTCCTTTGTCTGGCCATATGGGGCCTGCTTGATTTCATTGTTTTCCAGGCCTCCTGCTTGTTGTGACTGTGAGTGACCATGTGGCTGGTGGCCATTTTGTGGTGGTAGTAATAGTTAGTGTGCTGCTTTTGCCATAGGCCTGCATGTCTTTCCTTTGTTCCTCTTGGCTTACTGCTTCCATCCCCATTGCCAGCTGCAGCTCCATGAATGCTGCATCCCACGTGATGCACAATGCCAAACAGGTTCCATTACATTTGTATTTTTTTTTGTTCTTCTTCTTTACTGTCCTTCCTGACTGTACACAGTACACCATGAAAGCCCTTGTTGTCAAAGTCTCACATATGGCTACACTGTTGTTATTTTTTGCTAATAACTAAACTTAGTTAATAAAATTTAATAATATTAATAATAACACTAACAAGTGTGACCACACACTAAGTTATATTTTATTATATTTGTTTGTTTGCACTAGTAGGAATTGAACCACAACAACAAATGCCACGTTTCACTGATGTTCTTCTGGCTTCTTTGCTTTTAGGTGCACAAAAGACTGAGGAGGTGGTGTCATCATCTCCCGTTGTACTGCCAGACAGAAGTCCTGCTGCGCACGACGTCACATGACGTGTGACCACAGACAGACATCTCTTCAACTTATGCCACTGCGTGCTGCTGACATCTGAAGAAGATGGCCCCAAAGAAAGGTCCCAGGTCCTCCAGTACCAAGAAAGTTGCCAGTGAGAAAAAGGAACTGCCACTTACCAAGACTGGTGTGCCACCCAAGATGTTTTTTGGGAAACAAAAAACTGCGCCTGCAGCAGCGGTGTCCTGGGAGCAACACCCCCGCATCACTGGACCCATCCCTTAAACCTAGGCCCAAGCCCATGTCTATCGCAGAGGCAGCCAGTCTAATCACGACAACGCAGACGAGCAGTGATGTTAAAATTGACTTATCGTTATCGCAAAGTAGTACCCAATCAACGCAGGAAACTCAGATAAGTGGACAACAACAGCCGCAACCACCGCCCACAATAGTAGTTGTTCCTCCCGAAGTAGGGGCAGTTCAGGAGATAGAGCTACCTGCAGAAGAAGAAGAGCAAGCCACTCTTTCAGAAGATCCATTGTCTTCCAGATCCCCAGCAAGGAAAAGGAGGGTTAGTCCATCGAGTTCTTCTGCAAGCCCCCTTCTGATGATCTAGATGCCAATTGGATGCCACCACCTCAGTCTGAGAGTGAGACACGCCACGAGAGAAGGCTAGGGAAAAGGAAGGTTCCAGAAAGCCTTAGAGTTATGGAGGTAGATGTAGAAGAGGAGGATGATGACGAGCCAGTCATCATGGACATTAGTCCTGCCCCAGTGGAGAGCAACATTATTACCCCATCCCAAATTGCTGTGAGGGATGTGGCACGGATACCCCCAACACAGATACCACTAACACCACCTGCAGCTTCCATATTTGCATTTGCAAAGGCCCAGCAGCGACCTACATCCAGCACAACCACCTCAGTAGAAGTAGGTACTGCATCTGCAGAGAGTCAAACTCCACCACGCCCACCTTCCAGTTCATCCAGCATTGCAAGTGGACCTCCAGCAACACCAGAAAGTTCACCTCCCCAGTTTGGCACTTCTTTTCGGTTAGCAGTAAGGAGGAGAACGTTGCTATATGCTCCATTTGTGGACAAGGTGTTAGTCGGGGTAAGCTTGGTACAAACTATGGTACCGGAGGCCAAACAACCCATCTGAAAAAACACCACTTGATCCAGTGGGAGGCACACCTTAAAGGCCAACAAACTGCACCCATTGCTGTTGGTGGTGATGAAGAAGTAGAAGATACGATCGCGGTGGAAGGTGAACAAGAGGGAGATATTTTCTATGGAACACAAAGTAGCCCTGTCCCCAGCAGTGCAGTGGTACCGCCCACATCCTCATCAGCCTCAGCAACATCTCAGTGGCACAAGAGTAAGAGTCAGGCTGAGACACTAAGGCAAGAGAGTACTGCAACGAAAAAACATGCAGCGTTGAGCCTAACAACATCTGGCGCCAAGAAGTCACCGGCATTAGTGGCACCAGAAAAGATAAAAATCCAGCCTACCATTCTAAGCATGATTAGGTCGGAGGGGCAGTACGAACGCAACCACCCAACGGCACGTTTGTACAATGCGAAGCTGGCTAAAATGTTAGCGCTGGACCTCCTCCCTTTTTCTTTTGTTGAAGGGGTGAGTTTTCTTGAATTTGTGACAGCCATCTGCCCAAAATGGAAGGTTCCCAGCCGGTCCTATTTTGCCAGAGTTGCTGTTCCAGCACTACATCACGACGTGCTGGAATTACTTGGACAAGCTTTGCAGCAGAGTGCTGTTCACACTATCCACCTGACAACAGACATGTGGACCAGTTGCCAAGCCACGATTACATGTGCATCACTGCACACTGGATCTCTTTTGTGGGGGTTAGAGAAAAGATATCTGCAGGTGTTGACACTGCTCAGATTTTTTATTCCACTCGGAAACATGCAACTGTAGCCATGTTTGCCATGGAGAAATCTCATACTGCTGCAAACATTTTGGAAGAGTTTAACTGCAAGGTCTTTGAATGGCTGCACCCAAGAGGGCTTAACATTGGTTTTGTTGCCACGGACAATGGCAGTAATATAGTTAGGGCCATGTCCAATGGTGGCTATTTCAGGGTCCTGTGTTTGGCGCACTGCACTAACATTATTGTTCAAGACTTTCTGAAAAAAGAAGACCTAGTCAGCAACTTACTGACCACCTGCAGAAGAATCTGCACACATTTCAGCCATTCTTTTAAAGCCCGGAAGCAGCTTAGGATCATTCAACGTGAGCATAGAGTGCCAGTTAAAGCACTCATCCAGGAGGTGCCCACACGTTGGAACTCACCTTATTACATGCTTGAACGTCTGTTTGAGCAGTACAGACCAATTAATGAATATGTCATGCAAAGAGGGGATGCTACTGTGAAAGGCATGACCGTTGAGATGGGCCTAGTTAAATGCCTGACAGAAATGCTACTTCCTTTCGAGCTCTTCACACGTGAAGTCAGCAAGGAGGACTGTACTATGGGCCAAGCTATACCATTGTTGCACATGCTACAGGAACAGCTGAAGGGGGTGTCTGCAATGTACGCAGGTGCGGAGGAAAAAAAAGAAGCATATGAGTTGGTGGAGAGCTTAACCCTTCGCTTATCTGAAAAAACAAGGGTGCAAAGAGAAATTGTGTCATCCAACCGTTACATTTGTGCCACAATTCTGGATCCACGTACAAAGCAGTACTGAACACAAACACATTGATTCCTTTTTCAGAAGTGGATGTTGCCAAGTACAAAACTTGGATAGATGCTGAAGTCAGTCACTTAGAAAAAGAACGGCTGGGAATTAGAGGCCCGCTACTCCAGCCCAAAACAAGTACTGCAGGGCAGCCGGCGTCAAGTTCAACTTCAGAGCCTGAGGGCAGTGCGGTTGGCTCACAGCAGCCAAAACCACCAACAACACCAAGAACAACATCATCAACAACAACAAGAACAGGAGCATCGGCCCCACCAAAATCGGCACAGGAATGGTTTCTACAGCAAGGGCTTGTTAGGTCCAGTGCTGAAGCTAAGGCAAAAGAGGCCGAGAAAAGCGGAGCATCCCTGAGCATTGAGCGGATGGTCCAGGCCTTTCTGGATGACCCAACAGAGGTCTACATTGATCAAAACCCATTGCTGTATTGGTATGGGAAAAGACGCCACTGGCCAGTGCTCAGCATGCTGGCGATAAACTATCTGGCTTGCCCTGTCGCAAGTGTCTCTTCTGAGTGTGTTTTCAGTGCTGCTGGTGCCGTTGTAACAGTGAAAAGGACCAGTCTCTCACCCCAAAACTTGGAGAGGTTAACCATGATCAAAATGAATCAGCACTTTATACCACCGGCTTACACCATACCTGAAGTAGTACAGCAGGAAGATGATGACGGCGACTTAGGTCATGGAAGTAGTGTGTTAGATGACCTACTTCTGGGTGAACCACCAGAGTTTGAGGACGAGCTCTACTTCCCTGACAACTAGGCTTTTAACTTGTTACTTTCTTCCTTATTTACTTTTTTTATTTGTGTGTGTCTCTGTCTTTCTGGTTCGAATCACAGCAAATCCATCACCACCGTCTTAAACTTTTTATTGCCGTATTGGAGTTGCAACTGTGTGCATTTGTTAAAGAAGTAAGTCCACTCCTCCAAGTCCTGCTCCATCCTGACTCTCCCTAAATCCATTTCCCTCAAGCCAGACATTGGATGGAGAATAGTACAAGAAATGTGTGCCTGCCTTGTCGAGTCCCTCCAAAGGACATGACTATAGCTGTCCTCCTTTCCGAGCCGAGAGTGACTGCCCCTTAAGAACAACAGATAATGATGGATGGCATGCATTGGGCGCTGACTCTGAGTGATTGGTGTTTGTGCTGTTGTTGTTGTGTTTGAAGTGTACTAGTATTATTTAATCTACACACAAAAAAGTGACTCAAGTCAATGTTTCCCTTCTTGCTGTTTAATAACAAAATTGTACTTCTACTGCAGGCCGATCCATTGCATTTTTTAATATGGAATCTATTCTGGACTCACTCGGTACACTACAGAGTTGGACCCAATGATGATGATGACCATACTATACTCATCGCAGTCAGTCAGTAGGATCGGAGATGATTGATGGAGTAACTCGGGGCGTTTCATAAAGTGGCCTGAAAGGTAAACAAGTCAACAACAACCACAGCAGACCTACATGTCTGTGTAGTGGTGGAGGCGAGTGTAGTGGTATGACTGACAGCGGTGCATTGATTTAGTTACTTAATTTGGAAAATGCTATGTTGCTGTATATGTGTGCTCTGTCTGGCTCAAAATCTAAGCTAAGTGGAGGTTGGGTGGGCGCCGTGGGCCTACTCTGTCCTGTTGTTGTTGTCGGTTAATGCTGGAAACAGAGTAGTAGACATGATTTAGCCATACCGCCTCTGAAAGTGTTCTTGTTGCACTCCTCCGTAATTTATGCATTTTTTTTCTCCTTGATTTTTCAATATCCCTTTTGTTTTTCCATCTACACTTACAGGCCGGCCTTTACCCGGTGCTATACTGGGAAAAACAACTCACACTTACCTTACCAATCCGCAACCGCCAGGCAGGCAGTGGCACCCAAGATTGACGGACGGAGCGTCCATGGAAGGGAGGACCAAGAGGAATGCCGAGATGCAACTCCCCAGTTTCAATTTGACCAGGATAACATACAGTAACTTAGTATCATTCATCATCTTTTAATTAATTTGATTCATTTTTTCTCTTCACTCATTACGACTGTGTTGTTGTTTATTATGTTTGCTCTTTGCTTATAATTGATCCCTACAGCTATTTTTTTATTTTCTTTGCTAGCTTTAAAAGGAAGCCCGGTACAACAGAACATAAAATGTATGTAATTTGGGTCTCAGTCTTAGTGTCTCTGAGGGCAGACAGGCAAGGCAATTGCATAATAATAATAATTAATAATATACTGCTGCCCTGTACTGTCTACTAGTCTAGTTAGTACTACTTATCATTAACCATCAAGTCATCATCATGCATGCATTTCCTTTTTCTCTCTTAATAGATTTATGAATATGATGGTCGTCTGCCAAGACTGTGTGTTGTCCATGTGTAGCGTTTGTCTTTGTCAAACCTTTCTCTCAAATACCCCTTCCCAACCATTCATCAAACCCTAACCCTCTTCCCCAGGGCTGTGTGATTTATATTGAGGTGTGACTAAATTAATTTACACCAATAATTGATCACACACGGATGTGGTGAAAGCAACACTAACTCAAGACAGGGCGAGGATCTTCTTCTGCTTGCCCACCCATGCTCAGTATTTGCAAGTCAATTTTTTTTCCCAGAGCAACATAATCCATCATAAATAATTGCCGGCATCGATTCATCATCCTTACAGCACTAAAGGTTACGCTTGTCCATTTCATATCATATGTCGAGTCAACTACAGTTTGTAACTTGTACTAGGCTATCCCTGCCACCATTATGTTTTATTTTACTTTAGCATTGCTAATCATTATTATGGTTTCTTGTTTGGCAGTCTTCTTGTGTACTGTACTGTACTTCATTCTACTACTCCTTCCAGAGTCTCCCTCAGGCGACTGACTGTCTCATTTTCTTTTTTTGCAAATGCTACTGCCAGTGTCTACTACTACTACTACCACCACCACCATGGCATCTTGGGAAACCAAACCATCATCACCATGCAGCCATCGCTTTGTCTAAGTTTAAATAAACATCAATCACAGGTAAGAGAAGAAGTTTGGGGGAGGCATAATGAATAATATGGAAATTAATTCATTAATTCACACACCCACACCCTTCCGAGTCCAGTTGCAGACTGCATAGATTAGGAGGAGAGACTGACTGTACTAGTTGGACAAGTCACTCACAAGTGAGGGTACCGCATCTATCTGTTCGTGTGTTACAGTATCTGCAGATTATTTAAATCAAAAACTGGCTGCGGCCCTGCAGCAGCAAAGGAAACTCTGTGAAGTAAAAGAGTAACCCCCCACAAAACATTTACATCGTATGTGAAGTTTAAGTATAATTATGATTTAATCCCCTAAGAAAATAAACTAATGTAAAAATCCCACAACACCTGACCCACCCCTCTCCCTAACCCCAACCAATGTCCAAAAAGATAAAGAAAGAGTCCAACCAATGTCTGGTGAATTCAATTGTCCATAATAAATATTAAATATAAACCCCTACTTTTCGCCAACGCCCAATTCCCACCCACCAAAAAAAAAGATTTAAAAAGGGGCAATCCGACGGAATCTCTATCGGCGTGCTCACTTGTTACCCTCCAAGACCTTTATCCGCTCCTCTAGGCGCCCAATCCGTAGGAGCATGCGGCTCTTGAAAGCTTTGCAATTGCATCCAGAGGGGGGGCAGCAGTGTTGAATGATGAAGCGCGGCGGGCAGCTGCCAGACCACGGCACCGTACCACTGGAGGGGCCTGGCTGGGGCCCGGGGCATTGGAGGAGGCAGCAGCTGCTGCCGCCTCCTCCTCCGCCAGAACCACCAGCCGCCGATATTCCTTGCAGATGGCCTCCTTGCAGATGGCCTCCAGCTTCTGGCGGCCGGCTATGGCTGCCAACTCCTTCCTGTCCGATTTTGATTTTATTGGTCGTGAAGGAGTAGCTATATCAAGAAAGAAAAAAGACTATTGTAACCAATTTTCTTAGCAAAACAGTAACACAAAATTAATTCTACACATAGTGGCACAGTAGCACTACCAAGCACAGTACATAACATTTGTGGTATCCTCCCACTTCCTCTGCCTCTAACATTTGTGGGAGTTTTAGGCATTACTACTACTAGGCACTATGGAGTATACCAGTCTTCTTCTTCTCTCTCTTGTTTAGCTAAATTAACCTTGTTGTAGCCGGCATGCCAGCTCAGTCAGCTTGCGCCCTAGACAAACATGCTTGTGTTGTCGACTCACGTTATTTTTATTTACTTCTGTCTGCAGGTGGGGAAGCTGACTACACAATCATCTTATTTTTCTATTATGGGTGGCCATACTCTGTTACATGAGGACAACTGCTCAATTTCACTTTCACCCTGACTACTACAACAAGGAAGATGATATCTGATCCAAATGATCATTGATTATATATGGGACGACATGAGGTACTTTTTATTGATTGTGTAACCATGCAGCCGATAGGCCACCCATGGCAGGCTGGCTGACACAGTTGAAAATAAATGACATAGGTGGGGAGTGGGCCTCAGAGTCAGAGGGAGGCGCTTGATAACATACATACACAATATATATGCTGTGCTTGCAAACTACTGTGAGTCAAGGGAGTATTCTGAAAATACAACCTTGAATCAAAAACCTTGCATAAAAACAGTCCTGTTGTTTCTCTTCTCCATTTATCAATCGTTGCTTTGCTCTTCTAGCCTCATATTTTTTCAATTCCAATCTTCTATTCTCCTTGGCTTTGCTACTCTGGCGCAGTTTATTTTTCTTTTACATTCTCTTCAAAGACTCTTCATCCAGTCACAGTCTCCACCTATGCTATGATGATTGAATACCATCCAGGTATCCATCCATTAAAAGTAAACATGTCTATCATCATCGTCATCATCATCATCAAACCACTTTATTTCGGTTACTAAAAACCATAAAAGTACACCACATAGTACAATATATTAAACACACAAAAAGACATAAATCCAATTCATCAAAATAAAAACAATCTAATAAAAAAGGGAGATTCACATAAAATCAAACTTCAACCAATTACATACAAGTCAGGGCTACCATACGCAAGCAAATCAAAAGATCGACAACAGGAAAAATACAATAATTCCAGGTAATAAAAACTAAGTAGTAACTCTGTAGGGTATCGGGGGGAACCGCGCTTTTTTCAATTTCACAGCAGCAACTAGAAAACTGGCAATATAAAAAGTTTCCTGCGGATTGTTCAGCAGCTGGAGATAAAACAAGGTGGGTTTCGCCTGAATAAAAACCTTTCCCTTCAAAATTGGAATTAAAAACCTCCTACGAATAACGCTATAAAATTCACAAAACATCATAAAATGCAATGTGTCCTGGGTTGAGAAATCATCACACGTACAAGGACCCAGGTCACATGGCCTACCCCAGCCTTGCAGGTTGCCTAGGGAGAAATGAATTAAATTAAAACGGAACCTAGTTAAAAGTACACGATGGGCGGGCCTCGTAACCAATCTCAGATAGGGTTCAATCAGGGGGGAGGTTTTCAGTAAGAAAAATGCTCTAACAGTGGATTTGTTTAGCTCAATTTCCTCCCGCTCCGCCATCAGCCCATTCAGGAAATGTGTTTTAACCCATGCCAGGTCCTCTTTCTTTATTTTGTCAGGCTGGTCAAATAATTCCTGCCGCCCTAATTTAATTAAAGCGGACTTGACGTAGGCGAGCCATGGAATATTGTTAGCTCGATCCATGGAAACACAATCCTTTAAAATCATGTGATTCAGGGTTAAGTCTGAGTTAAGCCAGGTCTTGAGCCAGCAAACCACCGGGGCCAACTTCAACTGATCTCCTACGTAACCCACTCCCATTTCTTGATGTATTGTGAAAGTCGGGGTTGATTGGGGACCGACAGAAGGGAACGCAGGAACTTGTTTTCACACACCTGCACCCCCTCCATCGTCTTATAACCCCAGATGGCCGCGCCATATAAAGCGATGGCCAAGCATTTTGACCTGTAGATGTTCAACATAGCATCAATTGGTTTGGCTCCCAAACGCTGGGCAAATCCATGCACGGCAGCCATAGCCCTAGCCATTATGTTATTCTTAACTTTCTGTTGGGGTACCCAAGATCCCTCTCATCAAAGACTACCGCTAGGTAAGTGAAGGAACTAACCCGAGTCAGCTCAGTACCTTCACAGAACAGGGTTTTGGATTTCCTCGGTTTCAAGCCCATGGTCATAACTTGTGATTTTGCTTTATTGACCACGAGAGCCAACAAATTCATATAAGCCCCAAAGGAATCCAAAAGTCTTTGTAACCCTACAGCAGTGCGGGCAAGTAGCACGGCGTCATCCGCGTATAGGAGTACAGGGATAACCCTGTCCCCTACTCGTGGTATGTCCAGGCTGGCTAAATCTAAAACTTTGCCCAACTTATTTATATGCAACGTAAAAAGTAATGGGGCTAATATACAGCCTTAACGTACGACTCTACCAGATTTAAAGTGCTGTGTGCATTTCCCATCCTGGTTGACCCTCACCCTTGCCGAAAGATCACTATGGAGGTTCGCCAGGAAGTAAACTAAGCTTGGGTCTATGCCCATATCTAGCAGGACGAGCCATAGCTTAGATCTGTTTACCAGATCAAAAGCCGAGGAGAGGTCCATGAAAGCTAACTGAAGCGACCCCTCTTTGGCTATGATGTATTTTCCTGCTAAAAGATGTAAATTAAGGCACTGGTCCAGAGTGCCTCTACCGCTTCTGAATCCGTATTGGAGATTAGTTAAAATATCGTTTTCATCCAAACAGTCCATTAACTTTGTTAAAATCACTCTCCCTAAAACCTTTACTGCAGAGTCAATAAGTGAAATTGGTCTATAACACCGTGGGTCCCCTCTCTGGCCTTTTTTAAAGACCATAATTATAATAGACATCGACCAAGATGGCGGAAAACCCTGATGACTTGCCCTGTTGTAGACATTCGTCAAAATTTTAGCCCAGAGCGATGGGTTTTGTTTATACAGATCTGCTGGGACACCATCTGGTCCAGGGGCCTTGTTACTGGCCATTTGCATAATGGCCATTTCCACTTCACCTGCATCAAAAACCATAGGAGGGGGGACCCTGCAGGGATCTAGGTTATCAGATGAATCCAGGCTAGGAGTGGACTCATAGATATCTTCAAAATGTGAGAGCCATTGATCTTCTGTGATATTATAATCAACAAAGCAATTCTCAAACCCTGACAGGGCAGGTTGATTAACAATGGCCCAGAATCTAGAGCTATCTTTGAGGACCTCCACCAATAAAAGAGCATTCCAGGCTTCTTCTTTAAGTTCATTTTTCCGTTTAACCACTGCAAATTTATATGCCTTTCTTAGCTTAGCAACATGGTCTTTATCACGTGGGACCTTTTTAAGTGCAGCTATCAGTTTACGGTGGGTCTCAGAGCAATCCCTATCAAACCATCTTTCTCCCAGGAAATTCCCAGATCTTATAGGTAGGGAGAGGTCTAGCTTCACCTGAGCACAAATGCCCTCAAAGGACGAAAGGACTCTCGCCCCCTGCCCGAAGTTATCAAGGCAGGTTTCGAACAAATCCCTTGCCTTATCATATAGCTGCTGGAAAAACTGGTCCGGGATTACCTTAGCCCATTTTAGTCTACGTCCTTGGTCAGATGTTTTCAGACGGGTGGCACCCCTGGGTTCTCCGATCTCTCTTTTAGACCACACCCATTGTCTAAGACAAGAATAACAGGGTTATGGTCACTAAAATGAGTCCACTTTGCATTATAAAAAGTTACCTGAGACATCAGTGTAGGAGAGATAAAAATAAAATCTATAATGGTATCTATACCTCGCGCTTTAAAAGTAGGAATCCTTTCCTTTGTGACGGGAAAACTTGGTTCATAAAGATCAGCTTCTGCTAAGAGTTCCTCAAGACTTTCCCCCACCTGTGTATGTTCAAAATGAGGGGTTTGAAAGTTCAGGGGCCCTAAATAGTTATCCCCCTGACAGTTCAGTTTGCAAACATGAATATTAAAATCTCCCATAATTATGATTGAATAATAAGTGGTTTGTTTCTCTTGGTACGCCTCTAAAAAAAGTTTCAGATTAATTAAATGTTCATTTACCATAGACATAACACCAGAATTATAAAAATTAACAAACAAAGATTTCTTTGAGTTGTGGGCATTAAATTCTATTGCCAAACAATTTTGGGAACCCACATCCACTCTCCTATGAACCCCTGCTAATTTTAGGGAAAAGAGCATTAAAAGACCCCCTTTCGCTCTACCTGAGGCAGACGGCTGCGCGGGGACACTATATGAATGAAACCCATCTACCCAGAAATTATCTTCCGTGTCCCAGGTTTCCTGTAAACTAATTATCTCATAATCTTTTAGCAGGTTACTCCACTTGGGATCCTCTTTTTTGCTTGTCAGACCCGCAATGTTTCAGCTAATGATATGACAGTTAAGGGTTTCCCTTCTCTTTATAGCCGGGCTTCTTCTACAGATGTAGGTTGAACTCTGTTGATTGCAGGGTAACTCCCCACTAGCCACTAAAGGACTAACCTTATCAGAGGTTCAATGACTCAGGCGACTGTGTGTGTGTGTGCTGACATGTCTTTGATAAAGGGGGGCCATCTTCACTAGATAACGTGTGCGAGATTAGTCAACCCTGGCTGTCAAGATCAGACAAGGGGGAAAACCTGTTACCCACTGAGGGAAAGGGGGCATCAATAGGCAAAGGTCTTGGAGCTGGCTTATAAAAGTAGCCCAAGGGTAGTGCACAGATACTGGTGGAATTCAAGGCAAGATCTTCCTGGGCCCTCAAAATTGATCTAGCCACGAGCGGGCTGCGAAAGTTTACCACTATGCAGTCCCCCTCGATATTTTTTGATGACATACCGACCCAGCCTACTTTTCTAGCCATAATGATGTTATGCATGTCTGCCACCCTGAACCTCCTATGTTTAGACAACCAATCCGCACACTTATTTCTCAACTGTAGCCACGTTTCCCCCTGACCTTTCTCAAGGGTAGGGACCCCTGCTAATACTACAACATATGGACAGGCCTCTGGAGGTAGGCCTAAAATCTCCCCATTGGTATCACCGCCACCCCTACCCCTGGTTTTCACGAGCCCATTACTTGGCTTTGAGGTACCTGTAGATAGATTCACCACAGGATCGGGCGCGCTGGTGGTAGGTAGCTTTTGGTGAGTACCTGAGGTCTGATATGTATTAGGGGCAGTGGGGTGGTCTCCTTTACCACCCAACACGTCGGTCTGACAAGGAGCAACCAGCTCCTTAACTTTCCTACAAGTTGTACATAGGTTACCAAGAGGGAAGCCTATATGTGCGGTAAGTGAAGTAGGATTAGTGCCCATCGCTGTTAAAGCGGGTAATACCCCCCCTGCACTATCAGTATTGTGCAAGAACTCCTTTTGATTATTCTGATTAATCACTGTAGTTTCTACCCGATCAACCCGCTCCCTAAGGGAAATAAAATTAGTATCCATATGCTCTTTTAACCGAATAAAAGCCTTGTCCAGGGTATCCATAACAATGTCCAAGCCAGACACAAGATCTCCTGCAACAGCGGAAACAGTAGATGCAGTGACAGAGGCACTCTGAATTGATGGCAAAAAAGCAATGTCTGTCTGAGTGCTAATAGAACAGACTTGAACCGTCTGGGTCTTCGCGGCTCCAGACCCCTGTCGTTTCTGTTTATAGCCATTAGTGTTGGCTCCCTTCTTGCTCCCCACTGTTGAGGGGTATTTGTTTTCCTTACTGCGGGTTTTGGTAGTCCTTGCCCTTGTGCCTAAAGACGGCCCGTTTGATGCGGCCTTAGGGGTAACGGGAGACAATATGACCGCCTCTGACACCTCTGCCACAGGTACGGCAGGGGACTGGGGCTGGTTAGGCAGGCTTACAGGCATACATTCTTGTGGGGCCCCACCAGCAAGGGGGGGACCTAATGATAGTCGTCTATGTGCAGTGAGAGAGTCTAGCGACAACTGTCGTTCAGCAAGCTCAATCTCGTGACTTAACATAGATTCCGCCCTTATAATAAAAGCATCCAAGGTCCCAGCTACCCCCTTACGAGTACTCATGATAGAAACCTAGCCTCTCAAATAACAAACGTCAAATCAGGACCTCTGGCGCCGCTGTACCTGCAGCTTAGATGAGCGATTATACGTGCTCTCCTTTATCCAAATAAGCAGATGTTGGGGGGGGCCCAGCCCTGCTCCCTCCTGACTCCGACGGGCATGGACGGGCCCGCCCTTGGCCCGGGCTTCGCTCGCGCGCGTCCCACGCTGTGGGAGCCTGTGTGAGCTTTTAAAGTGCCGGCTAGCGCTGGTCCGTGACGCAGCTCCTGCCGCAAGGCGAACTGGTCTTGGTGGTCCCCGTAGTTGGAGGGCAGCAGACAGGGCAAAAAACAGCGTCCAGAGGCTCCCACACTGCGGGAGCCTGTGCGAGCTTTTAAAGTGCCGGCTGGCGCTGGTCCGTGACGCAGCTCCTGCCGCAAGGCGAACTGGTCCTGGTGGTCCCCGTAGTTGGAGGGCAGCAGACAGGGCAAGAAACAGCGTCCAGAGGCTCCCGCACTGCGGGAGCCTGTGCGAGCTTTTAAAGTGCCGGTTGGCGCTGGTCTGTGACGCGGCTCCTGCCGCAAGGCGAACTGGTCCTGGTGGTCCCCGTAGTTGGAGGGCAGCAGACAGGGCAAGAAACAGCATCCAGAGGCTCCCGCGCTGCGGGAGCCTGTGCGAGCTTTTAAAGCGCCGGCTGGCGCTGGTCCGTGACGCGGCTCCTGCCACAAGGCGAACTGGTCCTGGTGGTCCCCGTAGTTGGAGGGCAGCAGACAGGGCAAGAAACAGCATCCAGAGGCTCCCGCGCTGCGGGAGCCTGTGCGAGCTTTTAAAGCGCTGGCTGGCGCTGGTCCGTGACGCGGCTCCTGCCGCAAGTCGAACTGGTCCTGGTGGTCCCCGTAGTTGGAGGGCAGCAGACAGGGCAAGAAACAGCGTCCAGAGGCTCCCATTCTTCTTAATCTCTCAAGAATCCTTAGTTTCACCAACAACATACATTTGTTTTTTTTTTTTAAACCACCACCCATGCGTCCTTCCTTGCTTGCCTTTGAGTTTGACCCATGAAACACCCCGGAGGATTGTTCCTATCACCCATACAGTTTCACCCACCCAGGCAGGCATCTTTTCCTTCACCCTCCACCCATCCTTCAACCACCGATGCATCTGATTCCTATAAGCCACCTATGCATCCCACGCATCCTTCTCTGCCAGTCATATATTACATCTCGCCCGTCCTTCCTCCTTCCATCCTTCTTTCCCTTTTTGTTCAACCCATCCATCAAGGTCATCTGACTCTTAGTCTTCTCCATAACACTTTCCCAGCAGAGTTGAAGTCAGGTAGAAGAGGCCATTAGTTACTCAACTCCAGCCGCTAATGCTATTGTTCTAATGCTAAGTAAAGGTTGTCTTCTTCTTCAGCCGTTGTTCACAACAACTTAGTCTCTCTCAACATACAGTGTACACCCTTGCAGTGAGTGTGTAACTATTGTCAATAAGTAAGGAATATAAGTATAACTTACCACCACCCGCCACTGCTGCTGGCTCACCCACCCCTGTGGCAGCTGCTGCATCCGCTGCTCCCTCCTGGCTGGCGTCGCCTGCCCCGCCGCTGGCCCCAGCACTGGTGGTCGGTACGCCTAGAAAAAACATTACACATTTTTTTGGATGCCATATACGCCTCCCCCTATTTATTCTTTTTCACTAGCAAAATTGAAAAAATACTGGTTAAAATACATACATACACCACATACATCACTAGTACAAATCGGGTACTAGAGTAGAGTAGACAGTAGTAGTATGTCCTATTCTATCAAAAATAGTAAAATATCTGGTTGGGCATTTTGTTGGTGGCAATTGTTGAAAAGCCTCTTAACAAGACTAGAAGAGGACAACCCAAAGGACTGGACTCAGTGGCTAGAGCTATTGGTGAATCTGAGTTTTAAAACTTTTTAAAAATAAAGAGTGGCCAACTGGGCAAGCTTAGCTACAGACAGACTAATAGTAGTAGTACAGAGAGTCAGAGCAGAGGCAGTTAGAGGCAGGGATAACAAGAATTTAGAAACAGATAGATCGAAGAAGATTTGGTAAAAAATAGAATTAGGAAACGGAAATAATAGTTCGGAAAAAATTAGGTGCAGTAAAAGTTAGGGAAATATAATTATTAATATTAACAACAGGAGGACTTACTGGGGCCAGCAGCAGAGCCCTCGGTAGAGGAGCGGTCCTGGCCCTGCGAGGCATCTTCTCCAGCTCCCGCCGACTCCGACCCCGTCTTCTTGCCCCTGGGTGCTGATCATGTAAGATATAATAAAGAAAGAGACAAAAATTGATGATTGGTGTGAAAAAAATAAAATATTTTAAAAAACACTCAAAAAAACATTTTTGGAAACAACAATTGCAATAAAATGTACCTATCTAATCTGATCGACTAGTAGATTCGCGGACCATCTAGTTATTATTAATGAACTAATCCAGTGTTCCATTCTGATTCCAGAATCCTAAATCTAAGTACCACCTGACCTAGCCCATCTATTCCAGATGGGCCAATTGTTCACTAAGTCTGCATTTCCATTTATTTTAGTCCTCAAAAATGCATAGATGGAGAACGCATGCATAAATTTGCATACACCAAATTGTTGGTTGGTTGCTGCTGATGTGCTGATGACTTAGTTGCTATATTACTCACTCACTAACAAACTACAAAAGGTTCTACTAAGGACGGGAGTCAGCACTCAGCAGCACGTGACGTGACGGAGGATGCGTCACGCAGACCGCTAAAAAATTACCAACTAATACTAAGTAACTAAACTACCTATCAATCCACCAATATCTAATTAGGCCTGGGCGGAAAACTACGCTACGCTCGCGTAGTTTGCGAAGTTTGCGCTACTTCGCACAACGCGAATTGCACGTAGCACAGTGCAAACACGCGTAGCGTAGCGTAGTGCAGCGGTAATTTTTGCTTGCTCGCGGTCCTCAACGTCAAGTTGGCGACCGCGAGCAAGCAAAATGACATCCCGGCGAGACTTTTTCCTCGTTCGCGATCAGCAACACAAGTTGCCGATCGCGAGCGTGGAAAATAAACCTCCTGGCGAGATTCTCAACGCGGGGAGGTCAGGTTTCTCATTGCGAGTGGTCGCGTATGCTCGCGACCGCTCGCGATGAGAAACTACCAGTCCGCGTTGAGAAGCTGCCGCTCGAGTAAAAATCTACTCGAGCGGCAGTAAAGACAGCTCGCACTATGCAAGATGCCGTTTTCAATGATTGCACAGTGCGGACAAGCATCCGGCACTGTGTAATCATTGCGAACACGCACTACGCAGTTCGCGTAGTGCTACACGAAGCTCGCGTAGTGCGAACTTCACTTTGCGTAGCTTCGCGAAGCGCTACTTCGCGAACTACGCCCAGGGTTAGACAGGAGGACAAAGAAAAGGACTAGAGTCTCTCTAGCATTACCTAACTTAAGTTCTCTAAACTCTCTTACATAATCAGCCCAAGCGAGCGCAAAGTTGCAAACAAGTAAGATTAGTAGCGCCGAGCACCTGTCTAGTGTCTAGAAGAATAACAATCACAGAAGATTTTTAAACGTAACTTACCTGCAATGTAAGCAGCAGCATTCTTGCTATTTGGGAAAAGAATAATATTTGCAATAACAGTAACACAGAACAGAACACACAATACTACTATAATTAGCTACTCACCAAGCCCCACGACCTCAACACCTAGCAGGTCCAGCAGGTCCTGCTCCCTGTCCAAGATGTCTGACCACCAGTGGGTCAGCTGGTTACGGGTGCGCCGGACCCCAGAGCAGTGAAACACTGCCCGACGCACCCTCGCCCACCGGCGGTGACGCTCCTGGGTAGCGTAACCGGAGCCAGGCCTGCCGCCTGCTGCCAAGGTCAAGGGGAGGTGGCGCTGAACAAACAAAACAAGGGCAGCCACCTCCGCCTCGGTAAAAAGGGCCCGGGCTGCACCCCTTCCGGGCACCTGTCTGCCGCAAGGAAGGCGGCTCTTCTTCGCGGCAGGCGCCTTCCCCTTGCTAGTGGAGGAGGTAGTGGTACACTTAGCCATAGTTCTTGGTGGGAGGGGGCAGAAAAGAAAATGTAGGACTAAAAAATAAAGTCAGGAGAAGTAGGAGAGTAAAAAAGCAAGCAATATAAAACAGTAGAAAAAAATCAAAAAAACGCAGTAAAAGTAGAAATAAAACGCAAAATATACACTTAGGGAGTGAGTGGGATAAATAAAAAAAATCTGAAAAACAGTGTAAAAAACAAAGGATTGAAAAGATTAGAGCAGGATGAGAAACAGGCCCCAGAACCATGCAAAGAGTAGGAAAACAAGATGGCCGTGCCCATTGGCGACCACGCGGTGAAGTTTGCGCAATATTTCCCCCAAACACGAAATCCGCGTTGCCAAACGTCATAAACATCTCGCGAGCATGCGGAACAAGCAACTCTGCATGCTCGTGTAACTCTGCGTAGCGTTGCGGATTGGTTTTGCAGCTTTGCGTAGCCTCGCATAGCACGGCTATGCGAACTCCGCCCGGGGTTAGTACAGGGCAGCAGTATATTATTCATTATTATTATTATGCAATTGCCTTGGCTGTCTGCCCCCAGAAAGACCCAAATTACATATATGTTATGTTCTGTTGCACTGGGCTTCCTTTTAAAGCTAGCAAAGAAAATTAAAAAATAGCTGTAAGGGTCAAATATATAAGCAAAAATAATAAACAACAACACACACAGACTAGTAGACAGTACAGGGCAGCAGTATATTATTAATTATTATTATTATGCAATTGCCTTGCCTGTCTGCCCTCAGAGACAGTAAGACTGAGACCCAAATTACATACATTTTATGTTCTGTTGTACCGGGCTTCCTTTTAAAGCTAGCAAAGAAAATCAAAAAATAGCTGTAGGGATCAATTATAAGTAGGGCTCCCGGTTTTATGGTATTTATTTTTTTGCCATTTCCGTCTGTATTTATCCATATTTATTTTTTGGGCATTTTTTCTGTATTTATCCACATTTATTTTTGCCACAAGCAAAAGACGACGCTACAGCTAGTATATTTCCACATTTATTTAAATTGACAATGCACACATGCGCTCGGTTGTTATTGGTCAACACTATACATTCATCTGAAAACTTTGCCATTTGCAGAACGTCCCAAATATGCTTAAAAGTGCTATCACAAGCCATTTGTCTCAGAGCCTTGCAGTTTCTGGCATCTGCAGAGTGCCACATCCTCTCCCCCACTGAACACCATACTGCCCCACTGAGAGAAACTCACACTGCCTTCAGCTGCAACCCAATTGTGCCCCGCTATAAACACCTGGAAGCAATTCAATTTAAATTATGCACTAGACTACAGTAATATGTTGCCTGAAAAAAAGTAACAACATACTGGAAAAAAGCAAACACTCATAGGGAATACAACTTAAAGTTTTTACACTCATTATTCAGAAATCAATGAGCGTTTTTGCTTGAAAAGCTAACAACATGAAAAGAAAAGTAGCGCTTCACTGGCAAACTCTGTAAGGTGGCGCTAATGTGTTTGAGTGTAAATAAAACCAATCTGGCCACTTTGCGACTACTCTGTCTTGCTTTATTTAGTTATGTATTTATTGTTTGTATTTTAAAACCTTTTTTCTCTCCTCCTGAGGCTGCATTTTGGAGTAGAAAAATGTCTGACAAAGACATCTGCAGCAAAAGTGTTTCTTCTTTTTTGGATCCATTTCACAGAGGAACAAATGACGGAAAGGAATGCAAAGAACAATCACGGTTTTCTACAAGTGAGGAGGAGCGCAACAGAAAGAGAGAGAAGAGGAGGAAGAAAGAGTAGGGGCAGCAGAAGTGGAAACTGTCCTTGACCTTGTCCAGGGAAAAAAGGAAGAGACCGCCGCTGTGTAATTGAGCACTTTGAAGTGGCTTTGAATCATATCCGTGAGTGACCCGCTAATGCTAGACACAAAACGCTAGAGTAGGTAGCTTAACCGATTGAACTATCTCTCTGAGATGCGTTATTGCTGGTGTTAGCTGTGGACGGCCCTGTAATAGACGAGTGAGGCTACTGTTCGTACCCACAGTGGGGAGGGCACAGACCGAGGCACAGGCAGGTGTTATGTTAAAACTTTTACTCAGACACACTCACTGACGGCCCATGGCCTGTGGCGAGCTGCCGCCCTCCTCCTCCTCAGTTATGCAACCTCCAATGGCACAGTAGGGACCGTCCCCTGCTTGTCTCTGGCACCAGCGACCTTTCCACGCTAACCTGTTGGGCTACTGCTACCTGCACAACAAACACGCTCTTCAGATAACAGAGGCTGCAAGTGCCCCCTCAGTGCCAGACCGTGTTTAATTTAATAGGCTTTGCCGCCCCACGGGGTGCTGGCATTCGAATCCTGCTTTTGCCGCCCCCAAAACTGCATACGCCACTGACTTCAGCCCCCACCCCCTTCCCCGAGGGCATCTACTTTTGTTTTGAAATGGCTGCATATGCTGCAATTAGGCATGTCTGGGGTCAGACCGTCAGCCTCTTGGCCACTCTGGGCGGCTTCTTTCTATTCCTGGAGGAGTGAAAGAACAACAAAGCCTCGTTACCAAGTAAATGGTCTTTCAAAGACCTGTGAAGTACTCGGGTGCGGCTGTGTGTGCCCGGGAAGGCTGACACCTCTTAACCCTCTAAGGAGGGGGAGACACCAGATGGTTGGGGGTGAGATTCTATTGATGCCAATGAAGACCTCACTCGAGGGGCGTAGCGGAGCCCCCGGAAATGGCTGGGGAATCAATAAAAGCGTTTTATGTTACTGTAGGCAGGTCTGCTGGTGCATGGCAGCGCAGCAAAATTTACTAGTATTTTCCCGTTTTTATATATAAATACAGATAAAGGAAAACTTGTTTTCCGTCTGTATTTATATGTAAAAATCCGTTTAAACGTAAAACCGGGAGCCCTAATTATAAGCAAAGAGCAAACATAATAAACAACAACACAGTCGTAATGATTGAAGAGAAAAAATGATTCAAATTAAAAGATGATGATACTATAAGTTACTATGTTATGGTCAAATTGGGAGTTGCATCTCGGCATTCCTCTTGGTCCTTCCTTCCATGGACGCTCCGTCCGTCATTCTAGGTTGCCACTGCCTGCCAGGCGGATGCGGATTGGTAAGGTAAGTGTGAGTTGTTTTTCCCAGTATACCACAGGGTAAAGGCCGGCTTGTAAGTGTAGATGGAAAAACAAAAGGGATATTGAAAAATCAAGGAGAAAAGTAAAGTTACAATGCATAAATTAAGGAGGAGTGCAACAAGAACACTTTCAAGAGGCGGCATGGCTAAATCATGTCTACTCTGTTTCCAGCATTAACCTACAACAACAACAGGACAGAGCAGGCCCACGGCGCCCACCCAACCTCCACTTAGCTTAGATTTTGAGCCAGACAGCACTGAGCACACATATACAGCAACATAGCATTTTCCAAATTAAGTAACTAAATTAATGCAGTGCTGTCAGTCATACCACTACACTCGCCTCCACCACTACACAGACATGTAGGTCTGGTGTGGTTGTTGTTGACTTGTTTAACTTTTAGGCCACTTCATGAAATGCCCCGAGTTATTCCGTCAATCATCTCCGATCCTACTGACTGACTGTGAGTATAGTATGGTCATCATGGTGTCCAACTCTGTAGTGTACCGAGTGAGTCCAGATTCCAGAATCAAAAATGCAATGGATCGGCCTGCAATAGTACAATTTTGTTATTAACCAACAAGAAGGGAAACATTGACTTGAGTCACTTTTTTTGTGTGTAGATTATACTAGTAGACTTCATGCACAACAACAACACAAACACCAATCACTCAGAGTCAGCGTCCAATTCATGCCATCATTATTACCTGTTCTTAAGGGGCAGTCCCTCTCGGCTCAAAAAGGAGGATAGCTATAGTCAGGTTCTTTGGAGGGACTCGACGAGGCAGGCACACATTTCTTGTACTATTCTCCATCCAATGTCTGGCTTGAGGGAAATGGATTTAGGGTGAATCAGGAGTGGACTGGGGCAGGACAACGAGGAGTGGACTTACTTCTTCACTGACTGCACACAGTTGCAACTCCCAATCCGGCAATAAAAGAGTAAGACGGTGGTGATGGATTTGTTTTGATTCGAACCAGAAAGACAGAGACACACACAAGTAAAAAAAAAAAGTAAATAAGCAAGAAAGAAAGTAACAAGTCAAAATCCTAGTTGTCAGGGAAGTAGAGCTCATCCTCAAACTCTGGTAGTTCACCCAGAAGTAGGTCATCTAACACACTACTTCCATGACCTAAGTCGCCGTCATCCTCTTCCTGCTGTGCTACTTCAGGTATGGTGTAATCCGGTGCTTTGAAGTGCTGATTTATTTTGATCATGGTCAACCTTTCCACGTTTTGGGGTGAGAGACTGGTCCTTCTCACTGTCAGAACGGCACCAGCAGCACTGAAAACTGTTATATCCTGACTTCCATGTTATGCATGCCCTTCCTGTAGAATCTTACAGTGATGACTCGCCTTGGAATGTTGTGAGTCAAATGAGTCACAGTTGACTGGGCTGAGCTGCCTGCTGGCTGCTCCTGGTGGGGTCTTGTCATGGTCTTGTTATCATCTTGATGTGATCCTGAATAAATCTACTTGAATCATACTAACCTGCGTGGACTCAATCACTACAGAATTTTGGCGACGATCTTCAAAAGAACCTGCTTCTGTCACCTCTACAAGAACTTCAAGCAACTTGAAAATTACAGAACCTCCTGCAACTCTAGTCAAGTTACCCCAACTGGCATCCTTGACCCCACCAGTGACCTCCCATCGGTCGCCCACACCAGTCTGCCAGTTGTTCCTGTGAGGGTAAGCCTGCCAACCTCTGCGCCAGCCAACGCCTGCGTCTCGTGCTGTGCCTTCATTCAGGGTAAGCCTACTCTATGCTGTCTGGAAGAAGTGTGTTTCTGGCACAAAGCTACGTAACCTGCCATTTATCATCATCTGCACGCTGGGGAGGAAGAGTGCTGCTTTCTCACTGCTACCCCTGTTTGTGCGGTGCCTTCGTTGTGCCTGTTATATAGTATTCCTTGCCACTCATTGACTTTTTCACTGTCCTGGCAAGAAGGGCAGTATCTACCATCTCCTGGAAACCTCTGCCATTTATCTGTCTTCTCAGCTTCAAGTTTTACTTAACCAGAGAAAGGAGGTACTGCCTGAACGTCTTCTTGTGTATGCTGCGACATCTTTTCTGACCCGGTATGTTTGGTATATCAGAGACTGATTTTCCAGGTTTACCAGTGTGTGGGGCATTTTATTTCATCGTTTTGGGAGCCGGTAGGTGTTACCGCTGCACCATGGCAGTTGAACTGCTTACATTTAAATCTCTCAAGCCTCTCCACCGCGCGCACACTCTCAACACGCGCAGCTTCACCATACTTACCATGCCTCCGTGATGTCTTGGGATGCCTCCGTGGTGTCTTCTGTGACGTGCGCACGCTCTTCAAGCTCAGTGCTGTGCAAGACGTTTGGGCGCACGCTTTTGCCGCAAGCCATCCGGCGCGTCTTCAAGGGTACGTGCCGCCATGTTGAGTTTGGCATGTCTTTTCCTATTGGGTTTCGCCTGTTCTCGCCAGATCCTTGCATAGTTTCCTTGCCAACCATGTGTCTGTCTCCGTTCAATAAAGTTTGTCCATTGTTGAAAATATCCGTAACGACGAGGGACGGCGAGGGATGAAGCCCGTCTTCACTGTGTAGTTTCCGCCTTCTTTCAGTGATGTCACTACGCGTCTGCTGGGAACCGCAAGTACTCTCAACATGCCTTGAAGCAGTGTTGGTACTATGCAGTGGATATTGACAGTTCCAACGAACTATTCCGTGGTGGCATGGTGTGACCTCTAGTGCTAACTTCTTCTTGTGCACTCGCATTTGGCTCTTTCGCTTACGCCATCGAACTGCTTATTTTCATGCATACCTGTGCTTCTTTTCACTCCGGTGACAGGCACACCACGTTTGAAGACTGCCTGTCTGTTCTCTTGTGCACAGCTTTAAGTTTCAGTATGCCTTTATTGTCATGTCGTTTACTCCACCTTCAACCATCTCCTCATATGCTGTTAGCATGTTGGAGTCTGAAGCTTTGTTCTAAAGGCATATGAAGGGATGCTTCACTCAAACGTTGCTCGGGAGAGTAGTCGCTCACCGGCGTTTGTCGAATGTCATGGTCGTTACACTTTAACCACCAATACAAATGTTTTACTTGTACATGTTCATTGGGACCATTTTCTCTCACACAGTTGCATGTACGTTGGCAGCAATGTTATCTCTGTATACACATGTCTTACGCAAGCTAAGAGTCTTTTCCTAATGTAACAGTGTCTGTTTATTTCAAATTTTATGCATACTGGAATGTCGCTTTTATGCATTATCTTAGTACTCTTGCCCTTGTTCTATGTTTTATTGTGTTGTTTCAGGGCAATTATGCATAGGTTCCAGTCCTCTTGCATCTTTTATGCATCTCTTTCTTTAGAGATTTGTCATGGGTCCCTACCCATTGGTTCGGGTTCCTACCCACATTTAAGTCTCGGGTTCCTACCCATGTGTTCGGGTTCCTACCCAAACACTGTCAGTTTTACCCTTTTACAGGGAATTCATGCAATGGTTATATTCCTTTTGCATTAGCACGGGTTCTTACCCAAATATTCCCTTCATTGTTTGGAATATGTCATGAGTACCTACTCATATGTGCTGTATTAAAACAGTTGCATTACTACAGTGCACGGTGTGGTTTTTCCACACAAAGTTTGTCCTTACACTGAGATGTGTATGGGGAGTATTTTTTTTGTGTGCACAACTCTGTTCTACCTCCCTCCTGGGAGCTATGCAAGGGTGTCAGTCCCTTTGCATTAAATATTTGGGTTCATACCCATATCTGTTTACTCTCGTCACTCCACCCCTTTTACTTTTCTATGTGTCATCACCACTAGGGGTAGTAACGCTATGTTTGTTCTGATTTTATTTATTTACTATTGTTTATATACACTGTTATCTTTATATTGTATGCTTCATTATGTATTGATAATGGTGTTGGTGAGGAGTCTCCTCTATCCTTCCTCATCTTTCTTGTTTCTCTCTTCATTTCTGTTTTCCTTCTGAGGTTTTCTTCTCGTGTCTCTTGTGCATTCTGGGCTTTCCCCTGCTTTTCTGTCGTGTTTCCTTCCTCTGCATTCGTCGCAGCCTGTAGCCCTGTGTTCTGTTGGTTTTCCATTTTCAGCCTTCATTCATTCCTGTTCTGGCCAGTGGGTGTGCTTTGGGGCAGTCTTTTGTGCTTCCTTTCTTCTCTGTTTGACGTTGTTGTTTTTTCTGTTGTGTATAGAAGGGAGGATGGTTTCTATGTTTGCTTCCTTTCTTCTCTGTCTCTTGATTTCGCTCTTGTTGCTCTTCTTTCGATGGTTGTTCTCTCATTGCTGTTCTTTTGTTTATTTGGGAGAAAGGGGATATGTTATATCCTGACTTCCATGTTATGCATGCCCTTCCTGTAGAATCTTACAGTGATGACTCGCCTTGGAATGTTGTGAGTCAAATGAGTCACAGTTGACTGGGCTGAGCTGCCTGCTGGCTGCTCCTGGTGGGGTCTTGTCATGGTCTTCTTATCATCTTGATGTGATCCTGAATAAATCTACTTGAATCATACTAACCTGCGTGGGCTCAATCACTACAAAAACACGCTCAGAAGAGACACTTGCGACAGGGCAAGCCAGATAGTTTATCACCAGCCTGCTGAGCACTGGCCATTGGCCATACCAATACACCAATGGGTTTTGATCAATATAGACGTCTGTTGGGTTATCCAGATAGGCCTGGACCATCCCCTCAATGCTCAGGGGTGCTCCGCTTTGCTCGGCCTCTTTTGCCTATGCCTCAGTACCAGACCTAACAAGCCCTTGCTGTAGAAACCATTCCTGTGCCGATTTTGGTGGGGCTGATGCTCCTGTTCTTGTTGTTGTTGATGTTGTTCTTGGTTTTGTTGGTGGTTTTGACTGCTGTGAGCCAGCCACACTGCCCTCAGGCTCTGAAGTTGAACTTGACGCCGGCTGCACCGCAGTACTTGTTGTGGCCTGGAGTAGCAGGCCTCTAATTCCCAGCCGTTCTTGTTCTAAGCGACTGGCTTCCGCAGCTATCCTGGATTTTTACTTGGCAACATCCCCTTCTAAAAAAGGAATCAATGTGTTCAGTACTTGTTTGTACCGTAGATCCAAAATTGTGGCAGAAATGTAATGGTTGGATGACTCAATGCCTGTTAGCACCCTTGTATTTTCAGATAAGCGAAGGGTTAAGCTCTCCACCAACTCATATGCTTCTTTTTTTTGCTCCACACCTGCGTACATTGCAGACACCCCCTTCAGCTGTTCCTGTAGCATGTGCAATAATAGGATAGCTTGGCCCATAATACAGTCCTCCTTGCTGACTTCACGTGTGAAGAGCTCGAAAGGAAGTAGCATCTCTGTCAGGCATTTAACTAGGCCCCATTGGTCCATCTCAATGATCATGCCTTTCACAGTAGCACCCCTCTTTGCATAACATATTCATTGATTGGTCTGTACTGCTCAAACAGACATTCAAGCATGTAATAAGTTGAGTTCCAACGTTTTGGCACCTCCTGGATGATTGCTTTAACTGGAATTCTATGCTCATGTTGAATGATCCTCAGCTGCTTTCGGGCTTTAAAAGAATGGCTGAAATGTGTGCAGATTCTTCTGCAGGTGGTCAGTAAGTTGCTGACTAGGTCTTCTTTTTTCAGAAAGTCTTGAACAATGATGTTAATGCAGTGCACCAAACACAGGACCCTGAAATAGCCACCATCGTACATGGCCTTAACTATATTACTGCCATTGTCCGTGGCAACAAAACCAATGTTAAGCCCTCTTGACCTTGCTGTCAAAGTCTTCCAAAATATTTGCAGCAGTATGAGATTTCTCCATGGCGAACATGGCTACAGTTGCATGTTTCCGAGTGGCATTCAAAATCTCAGCAGTGCCAACAACACCTGCTGCAGATATCTTTTCTATAACCCCCAAAAAGGAGATCCAGTTTGCAGTGATGCACATGTAATCAGTTGCTTGGCAACTGGTCCACGTCTGTTGTCAGGTGGATAGTGTGAACAGAACTCGGCTGCAAAGCTTGTCCAAGCAATTCCAGCACATCGTGATGTAGTGCTGGAACAGCAACTTTGGCAAATTTTTTAGGACAGGCTGGAAACCTTCCATTTTGGGCGGATGGCTGTCACAAATTCAAGAAAACTCACCCCTTCCACAAAAGAAAAAGGGAGAACGTCCAGCGCTAACATTTTAGCCAGCTTCGCATTGTACAAACATGGGATAGTTGCGTTTGTACTGCCCCTCCGACCTAAACATGCTGAGAATGGTAGGCTGGATTTTTTTCTTTTCTGGTGCCACTGATGCAGATGACTTCTTGACGCCAGATGTTGTTAGGATCAACGCCGCACGTTTTTTCGTTGCGGTACTCTTTTGCCTGGGACCCCTTGGTGTCTCAGCCTGACTCTTTTTCTTGTGCCACTGAGATGTTGCTGAGGAGGATGTGGGCGGTACCACTGCACTGCTGGGGACAGGGCTACTTTGTGTACCAGAGAAAATGTCTCCCTCTTGTTCACCTACCACCGCGATCGTATCTTCTACTTCTTCATCCCCACCAAGAGCAATGGGTGCAGTTTTTTGGCCGCTAAGGTGTGCCTCCCACTGGACCTAGTGGTGTTTTTTCAGATGGGTTGTTTGGCCTTTGGTACCATAGTTTGTACCAAACTTACCCCGACTAACACCTTGTCCACAAATGGACCATATAGCAATGTTCACCACTTTTTTGCTAACCGAAAAGCAGTCCCAAACTGGGGAGGTCAACTTCCTGGTGCTGCTGCTGGTGCCACTTGCAATGCCAGATGAACTGGTAGGTGGGCATGAAGTTTGACTCTCTGCAGTACCTACTTCTACAGTGGTGGTACTTGTGTTGGATGTACGTGGCTGCCTGCGAAATATGGAAGCTGGAGGTGGTGTTAGTGGTATGATCTGTGTTGGTGGTATCCGTGCCACATCCCTCACAGCAATTTGGGATGGGGTAATGTCGGTCTCCACTGGGGCGGGACTAATGTCCATGATGACTGCCTCGTCATCATCATCCTCCTCTTCTACATCTACCTCCATAACTCTAAGCCTTTCTGGAACCTTCCTTTTCCCTAGCCTTGTCTCGGGCGTGCCTCACTCTCAGACTAAGGTGGGATCCAAGTGACGTCTAGATCATCAGAAGGGGGGCTTGCAGAAGAAGTTGATGGACTGACCCTCCTTTTCCTTGCTGGGGATCTGGAAGACAATGGATCTTCTGAAAGAGTGGTTTGCTCTTCTTCCTCTGCAGGAAGGTTTATCTCCTGAACTTCCCCTACTTCGGGAGGAACAACTACTATTGGGGGCGGTTCAGCTGTTGTTGACCACTTATCTCAGTTCCCTGCATTGATTGGGTACTTCTTTGCGATAACGATAAGTCAATTTCAACATCACTTCTCGTCAGCGTTGCCGTGATTAGCCTGGTTGCCTCTGCGACAGACATGGGTTTGGGCCTAGGTAGAAGGGGTGAGTCCACTGATGCAGGGGTGCTGCTCCCAGCTTGCCCCCCGGACACCGCTGCTGCAGGCGCAATTTTTTGTTTCCCAAAAAAGATCTTGGGCGGCACTCCAGTCTTGGTAAGTGGCAGTTCCTTCTTCTCACTGGCAACTGTCTTGGTACTGGAGGACCTGGTACCTTTCTTTGGGGCCATCTTCTTCAGATGTCAGCAGCACGCAGTGGCACAAGTTGAAGAGATGTCTGTGGTCACACGTCAAGTGACGTCGTGCGCAGCAGGACGTCTGTCTGGCAGTACAATGGGTGATGAGATGACGCCTCCACCTCTTTTGTGCACCTAAAAGCAAAGAAGCAAGAAGAACATCAGTGAAATGTGGTATTCATTGTTGTGGTTCAATTACTACTAGTACAAACAAACAAATATAATATATAATTTTGTGTGTGGTCACACTTATTAATATTATTAAATGTATTATTACCTCAGTTATTAAAAAAACATAATACAGTGTAGACATTTGTGAGACTGACTAAAATAAGGGCTTTCATGGTTGGTTTACTGGTGTACAGTACACAGAGGAAGGATAGGTAAGAAGAAGAACAACAACAAAAATACAAATGTAACGGACCCTGTTTGGCATTGTGCATCACGTGTGATTCAGCATTCAGGGAGCTGCAGCTGACAATGGACAGAAGCAATAAGCCAAGAGGAAGAAAGGAAAGAGAAAGACATGCAGGCCTAATGCAGAAGCACACTGGCTGCCTTCACAAAATGGCCGCCAGCCACATAGCCAGACCACAACAACAAGAAAGAGAAGACAGACAATGCAGGCCTATGGCAAAAGCACACTGGCTGCCTTCACAAAATGGCCACCAGCCAAATGGCCAGGCAGGCTACCACAACAAGACGCAATAAGCCAAGAGGAACAAAGGAAAGAAGGCATGCAGGCCTATGGCAAAAGCAAGCACACTAACTACCACCACCACAAAATGGCCACCAGCCACATGGTCACTCACAAGCAACAACAACAAGCAGGAGGCCTGGAAAATAATGAAATGAAGCAGGCCAATATGAACACAGACTTTACAAAATGGCCCCTTGCCACATGGGGAGGCTCAGGCAAGGCAAATGCTGGCTGGCCCACTATTACAAACACACTCACACACTGGCCAGACAAAGGAGGCATGCTAAACAACACAGCTTTAAGACAGCTGCCAAAAATGAAAATCCACAGGGCTAAAAAAGGTTTGCAAGTTACACAACAACCACACACATCCAACAAAGGCATTTATTTAACACACATGAAAAAAGTGAAAAACCCCCAAAAAACAAATTTTGCATTTCAATCCAATGCCATCCACGCCACAGAAACAGTTGTTTCATGCACCCATGAGTAGCTCTGGGCCTATTGGTTGGAAAACCCATTGGCAGACTAGGCCACATAGTGAATCAATCAATTCAAATCAATAATATTGCAAATTTATTAGAAAATGTTGTGAGCTGTGCTACATTTTTTGCTGGATAAAAGAAGAAAAAATTGCATGCAAAATAACAACCAGCAATAAGGCATGGCCACCACAAAGTAGGCTTGCAGGCCTAATGCAGAAGCACACTGGCTGCCCCTTCACAAAATGGCCGCCAGCCACATGGCCAGGCCACAACAACAAGAAAATGAAGACAGACAATGCAGGCCTATGGCAAAAGCACACTGGATGCCTTCACAAAATGGCTGCCAGCCACGTGGCCAGGCAGGCCACAACAAGAAGCAATAAGCTGAGAGGAACAAAGAAAAGAAGACATGCAGGTCTATGGCTAAAGCACTACCACCACCACAAAATGGCCACCAGCCACAGGGTCACTCACAACAACAACAAGCAGGAGGCCTGGAAAACAATTAACTCAAGCAGGCCTATTTGGACACAGACTTTACAAAATGGCCCTGGTCATACGGGGAGGCTCAGCCAAGGCAAATGCTGGCCGACTATTACAAACACACTTACACACTGGCCAGACAAAGGAAGGAGGCATGCTAAACAACACAGCTTTAATGCAACAATGCCAAAAACGAAAATCCAAAGGGCAAAAAATAGGTCTGCAAGTTACAACCACACACATCCAACAAAGGCATTTATTTAACACACATAAAAAAAGTGAAATACCAAAAAAACACATTTTGTATTTCAATCCAATGCCATCCATGCCCTAAATGATGTTTAAATTCAACAGACACCACAGAAACAGTTGTTTCATGCACCCATGAGTAGCTCCGGGCCTACTGGCTGAAAGGCCTATTGGCAGACTACTAGGGTAGTGAATTAAATAAATATTGCAAATTGATTTCAAAAGTTGGAGAAAATGTAGTGAACTTTGCAACATGTTTCCTTTATAAAAGAAAACTAGTAGAAAAATTACACACAAAGAAACAACTAGGCCCCTACTGAAACTACAGGCCACCCACGACAATACAATTTAAAAAAACGATGAAAAGTACAAAAAAATTAGGTGCAATGCCCCAATCAAACAAACAATACCAATTTTCCAACTTACTTGTGAAATCTCAGATCCAAAAGTCCTAAAATCCAATGATATATGATGCAGCAGACACAAAGAGTGATCCTTCCAGCTCCAAATGCAAATGAAAAGTGAACAGGAGATGGACAAAGCACTGGGATGAGCCTGCTGAACAGGAACAGGAAGTTGGTGACTCTGGGGAACTTTCTTCCTCTTCAAAAAAAAAAGTAAAAAAAGAAAAAGGACTCCTTGCATAAAAAAGTACAGCCAAATGTCAATCTGAAGAGTTTTTTTTAATCCAAATCATCATTTCGAGAAGGTTTTGATGCAGCTCTAGAGATATTCTTCTCCAGATTGCAAATTCTGCATGTTCGGGATCATGATCTTCACAAAACTTCCGCCGGAAGTCCGATGGCACGCCTGAATGACGTGTTCGCGATCGCACACTCTCGCGGGACCGTGCTGCCAGCTCCCAAATCTCGTTGCGCTCGCGAACAGATGGGAAATCTCATCGGCAAACGCAGGCATCCCGGTAAGTTTAATCCCGCGTGGGCAAAAACGCATTTTGAGCACACGAATACAAAAAAAACTCTGCTCCGTCGCGGAGCGCGGAGTTTTACGTTCTACGCGGAACGAGGAGTTGCCAAAAATCCACAAACTCCGCGAGCGGAGCGGATTTTACACCCAGGGTTATTAATAATCTCAAATGCTCACTTTTGTGGTAGTGTGGGCGAGCAGGTTAGGCTTCTTAGAGGGTTGTTTTAAGTACTTTTTGTACACACAGAGTCAAAAAATGAAACACACATTCAAGAAGAAATTCAAGGCCAATTCAGAAAAAGAACGTATTTTGATGTATATTTAAAACCAAGAACTTCGTAATCAGGTAAATTCTTTAGAGATTATCAGTTTTTATAATAGAAACAGTAAAAATTCTTGCAATTGACTTACAGGACCATTCTTTTGGACTTAAGGTAAATAGGGGCCAGGCACCTTAAAACTACCAGCAGTTTTGGGTTACCTGCCCTGGTGTGCCCAGGTGCAGAGGTCCTGGTTGCAAGGGTAGCCTCGAATGCTAACGTTGAAGTCAATGGAAGAAGTACCTATAGGGAAAATGGGGAACTTGGGGACAAGTCAGTCGGAGCCTATAGGGGGGCTTGGTTTTGAGGGGCTCCGGAACGCAGAGATACCATCAGTAGGCTTGGATTCAGGCTGTGGGGTTAAGGTGCAGAGTGTCCATTGGTCGTACAATTAAAACACCAAGCCTTCTTGGGATCCCCGTTTTTACCCTCGTACCCACCCTTTGATTGTGAAATGTCTCTGGGCCACCCTTCTGGACAGATGTTTGGGAGCCTTTGGAATACTCGTTACCTTTTTCTTTAGACTGTCCCACATCTTTCCCTTGGAGGGATTAGCAACCCCCTTCTTTTGGTCACATCCACCATGAGAATTTTTGGAAACCATGGTCTTAACCCAATGGCCAGCTATCTCCACCAACTCCTGGGGAGAGACAAAAACCTAGGTTCACCAAGTACTGATGCACTTTTCCAGCAGTGCAGTTACTTAACAGATGCATAAGTAAACTATAAACCCCATCATAATCTTGTGCCTTACTTCCTTTTAATGAACCGCCTAAGGTTTTGACTGAAAAGTCTACAACATCAACCCAGGACAGCATTTGTGAGTCTCCCTGAACCTAATCCTGTACTCTTCAGTGGTGAGTCCAAAGCCCTCAATCAGAGTATTTGGAGGATGCTGACTCTCTATACAGTGCACTAAAAAGAAGTACAATGTGCACAGAGAGTCCACTGAGTCCCAGATTGATATACAGAGGCAAAAGTAGATAATACTAAAGCTCTATTTGTGGTCAGAAGGTAGTGCTAACCATTTGTTGTACTCACAGAGGCATTAAATGAGACACACACTCAAGAATAAACCTGAAACCAATTTGCAAAAATAACACTTAATTTTATATATATTTTCAAACCAAGAACTTCATTCACAGGTAAGTACTTATTTTCTTATAAATTATCAAAGTTCGGAAAATATTTCACTATTGTGCGCAATTACGCATAATAGATTCCTATGGGAGGAAAAAGCAGAAATGCACAGAAAATCGTGCAGTTGGTCTTAGGGGTTCACCTGCTGGTTTAGTCTAGTAGCAAGCCCAGGTCAAAAGTTCCACCAGCGGTTTATCGGGAGAGTCAGAGATTCGGCCGGGAGCAGGGTGCTGAAGGTGTTGGAAGCTGGTGCGCTATGAAGAAGGGGGGCCACCTAAAAACAGGCTGCCCAAGGGGACTTGTAGACAAGCCCGAGAGCTCCCAAGTGGGGCTCAGGTCGCAAGGGCATCAACAACACAGGAGCATAGCTGGTTCGTCGTTACCTAGACCAGGCAGACTGGGTGCAGAGCAGGTAGGTTGGACAGGCTCTGTGCACAAAAGTGGTCTTCATGGTCAGGAGCAAACAGCTGGCAGGGATGATTTCAGAACTGCTGGGCCACTCCCGGGGTGGGTCTCAGGGGTACTGATGTCCCTCGATGGATGCTTGCTTCCTAGGTAGTTGGAGTCCAGACTGGACTCTTCATTGTCAATCTTGGTGTAGGGTGTCCGGTACCATGGGGATTGGTACGGCACATCTCCGGTTGGTCCTGATGTCTTCACACTTGGCGGGGAGGCAGATCTGACCTTCCAGAACAGAGGTACCTCTTTCTGGGTGGTTGCAGCATTGGTCGGGCTGGGGAGCTGCGAGTCTGTAAACTGGACTCTGCATGTTCGGAGCCTGCGGTCTGCAGGGGAGTAGCTCCTCTACTCCAAGGGAGTTCTTGGGTGATTGGTGAAGGGGTGGAGATCCTCTGGGATTCTTAGAGGCCACACAGCAGCAGGATGAGACAGTTCACCTCAATTGTTGAGTCTTGAAGCAGCAGGCAGGGGTTTGTGCCAAAACTCTGCGGCAGGCCCTCAGTTCTTCGGTTCAGGAGCTCTTCTTTGTCTGCTTCTCCTTTAGGTCAGTCAAATCTGAAGTTCTGGGTTGAGGGGTGCCACCTAAATACTAAATTTAGGGGTGTTAAAGGGAGTGACAGGTAGTAGCCAATGGGCTAGCTACCTTTAGGGTGCCTGCACCCTCAATGTGATCACTTGCAGTGGGAAGGGGGGCCAACACTTACCCTGATTGGCTAATTCTGTCCAATACAAGATGGGGGAATTTGAAAAGTGGGGTCCACATCACCTGCCCCACCTTAGGTGTGGTGCTGGCTGAAGGTGGGCCCACCTCCTAATCTTACTAATTTTTCCCACCTGTCCTCCCACCAAAAGTAGGGTCTGGGCAGGGGGGGTTGGCCTCTTCCACTAACTGGAGAGGCCTGGGTTGCATTTCAAAGGTGGCACGGCCTTTGAAGCTTCCCACCCTGGAATTCCTTTCCGACCTGGAGGTGGTGTGAACACCTCTGCCCAGAGCAAGCATTGTTCTCGGCCTCTGCGAGCGAAGGCTCTCACCCCAGGTGGCAGAAACATGTCTGGTGGTGGCAGGCTGGCTGAAACCAGTTGGTGACCACACTAGTAGTTGGTAGGTGTTCAGGGGACTCCTCTAAGGTACACTCTGAGTGCATTTATTAATAAATCTGCCACTGGCATCAGTGCAGGTTTATTAAGATGCATTGTTTGGTACCAAACATCCTGGGGTACAGTGAAGCCATCTTGGAGCTGGGAACTCATAATAAAGAGTGTCCAGCCCATGTACTCTCTATGACTACCCTGCACACTTACAATTTCCACTCAGGCAGATATGTTCACACGTGAAATACAGTGCACCCTGCCTTGGGATCGAGGGCCTGCTGTAGAGGTGGCTTACCTATATCTCATGCAGTGTCTGTTGGCTGTTCACTCTTCAGTTTTGTCTGCATCAAGACACGCAGCCTGAAATGACAGTTTGCATAATCTTGGTGAGAGGTTCCTAGGGTGGAACAATTCATGCTGCTGCCCTAGGGGACCCTCTTCAATCCCAATGCCCTAGATACCAGGGGTACCACTTACTACGGACTTCAAGGGAGGGGCTGACGTTGTGCCAATTGTGGAACAACTGTACATTTTGGGGGAAAACACTGGTACTGGGGACCTGGTTAGCAGGAACCCAGTACACTTTCAGTCAAAGGTGCATCAATTACCAGGCAAAAAGTGGGGGAGGGGTACTGCAACAAAATCTAATTTCCTAAAGCATCCTTCATAAGGTCATCAGACTCAGCATCTTCCTCACTAAGTGTAAGGAGTCTATCCCTGTACTTGCCTGAGAAACACTGTGATACCACGCTGGCTGCTCGCATGAAATCCAACATGGCGGCCAGCAGCGGATCGGGTGGCACTGGAGTGTGCGCACCAGCATATCAGCTGCATGTAGAAGAAAAGGCGGGGTCATCCCGCGGGTCGGTGGTCTATACGTCGGAAGAATCAGAAGGAGAGGAAGATGCCAGTTACGGGACAGAGACTGAGAAGAATCCAGGAAGTTTGCGGCACACAGGTGAAGACAGAATCCAGGTTCCCGAGGCGACCAGCATAAAAGTGGAAAAGCCACCATCTTCCCCACTCAGCACCACAGGTTCCCAGATCAGAGAGGCTGTCGGTTTCCAGTCTGCCACGTCACAGGAGGGCCGTGGCCGCAGGCAATTTCCTTTTTTGAACTTTGTGTCGTTTCACAGGTGGTGGGCAGGGACCAGTCATAGGCAGTAGTGTAAAAGTCCAATACAGATGATAACTACTCATGAGTGTGGTGCGGGGGAGGAGACACAAAGATAATAGAGCACATACGTGATCACAGGCAACCCGCTCACGGTGTCCCCTCTTTTGCTTCTTTCGAGGACTACCCTCCTGGGTGACTGTGTGTGACCATTGGAACATCCGTAACAGGAAGAGAACAGGGAAGCCATAAACAACCCCTTTTGTTTTTGTGAGGACAGACTGACCTCCAAGAAGGACTGGGAAGACTATAAAAGAGTTGTGTCCTCTATTTTCTTTTGTTGATTTTTTTTATTTATGTCCCTACTGTTTCTGACTTTAGAATAAATCAAAGAAAGGAAGCATAAGACGGTATCCTGGAACCTTTTGTGTCACCTTCCTTCCTCTGACATCCCTGACCGAAGGGGTATACAACACAAACTTACATACTCCCACAGTAGAGACCCCCAATACCTTTCTCATTTTACAAGCCCTCTCAAAGGCTGTAAACCATTTTGTGATATCATCACCCTCAATATATTTGGGGACAATCCCTTTGGGGATTTTGGGATCGAAAAGTTCCTCTTTTACCCTATTTGCCTTGTTGCTGCCATCATTTATGGGTCCTAGACGCATCTCAGCCCTTTCTCTCTCTAGGGCAAGGATTTTGGCCTGAAGGGCTACCCTTCTGGCTAGTCTCTCCATCTCCTGGTCTGGATCCTCTAGTTCATCTATGGGCCTGGAGAGACCTGGACTACCTCCAGGTACAGGTTTAGGGAAGAGGTTCCTACTGTTTTTCTCTTCCTCTGGGATATTTGGAGGGGAGCTATACCCATGAGTACTGTATCATAATCACTGACTGGGTCATCATCAATGTTGTCAGTGTTTTCTTCTCTTGCTTGGGCTCTAGCAAACTCAGCAAGCAACTCCTGTAGTTGCTCTTTGGGAGGTCTAGGTCCAGCTTTATTTTTTCAAGCCTTACAGAGGTCCTTTAACTGCTTCAAACTAAGTTCCAGGTTGAGTTCCTCAACTCTCTTCTCTGACATGTTTAATGTAGTTGGGACCTTTTAGAAAATCAACAAAAATTCTAAAACATACTTTTAAGGCCTAACTACTAGTATACTTTGTAAATTTCTAATACAGTTTGGACTGGGGGACTTATAACAAGGCCATAACAGTTCAGAAAAAAGATTTGGGGAAAAAAATCGAAATTTGAACAATTAAAAAAATAAATGTTGTTAACCAAGTCAGTTGTGAGTTTCTTCGCGGAATCGCCTACTAACCAAGTGGTATCAGCAAATGCAAGTCTTGAGCCCCACCACTGATCCACCAATGTAGGAAGCTGGCTTTTTATCTAGTGCATCAAAATGAGGTCCTCTATGTAAAAAGTTCAGACCACCCTTTTTGGATTACACGGCTTAAATTAATAATCCCAAAAGCTCTCTTTAGGGATAGTGTGGGCGAGCAGTTTCGGCTTCTCAGAGGGTCGTGTTAAGCATTTGTAGTTAACCCTGGGCGTAAACTCTGCTCCGCTCGCAGAGTTTGCAAATTTTTGGCAACTCCGCGTTCCGCGTAGAACGCAGAGTTACCGAAAACTCCGCAGCGGGGCGGAGTTATTTTGTGTTCGCGCTCTCAAAATGCGTTTTCACGCGCGCGAGAGCGACTTACCAGGATGCCTGCGATCGCCGACAAGATTTCCCATCTGTTCGGGAGCACCACGAGATTTGGTAGCTGGCCGCACGGTCCCGCGAGAGTGTTCGATCGCGAACACGTCATTCGGGCGCACCATCAGACTTCCGGCGGACGTTTTGCGAAGATCGTGATCCTGAAAACGCAGAATTTGCAATCTGGAGAAGAATCTTTCTCGAGCCGCATCAAAACCTTCTCGAAATGATGATTTGGATAAAAAAAAACTCCTCAGATTGACATGTGGCTGTATTTTTTTGTGCAAGGAGTCCTTTTTCTTTTTTTACTTTTTTTTTTTGAAGAGGAAGGAAGTGCCCCAGAGTCTCCAACTTGCTGTTTCTGTCCAGCTGGCTCGTCCCAGTGCTTTGTCCATCTCCTGTTCACTTTTCATTTGAATTGTGAGCTGGAAATATCACTCTTTGTGGCTACTGCATCATATATCATTGGATTTGAGGACTTTTGAATCTGAGATTTCACAAGTAAGTTGGAAAATTGGTGTTGTTTGTTTCATTGGGGCATTGCACCTACTTTTTTTTGTACTTTTCATTGGTTTTTTAAAATGTATTGTGGTGGGTGGCCTGTAGTTCAGTAGGAGCCTAGTTGTTTCTTTGTAAGTAATTTTTCATCTTTTATAAAGGAAACATGTTGCACAGTTCACTGCATTTTCTCCAACTTTTGAAATTAATTTGCAATATATTTATTTAATTCACTAGCCCAGTAGTCTGCCAATAGGCCTTTCAGCCAGTAGGCCCAGAGCTACTCATGGGTCCATGAAACAACTGTTTCTGTGCTGTCTGTTGAAGTTAAACATCATTTAGGGCATGGATGGCATATGATTGAATTGCAAAATGTGTTTTTTTGGGTATTTCCCTTTTTTCGTGTTTATTAAGTAAATGCCTTTGTTGGATGTGTGTGGTGTGGTTGTTGTGTAACTTGCAAACCATTTTAGCCCTGTAGATTTTAGTTTTTGCATTGTTGCATTAAAGCTGTGTTGTTTAGCATGCCTCCTTTGTCTGGCCATAGGCCTGCTTGAGTTCATTGTTTTCCAGGCCTCCTGCTTGTTGTGAGTGGCCTTGTTGCTGGTGGCCATTTTGTTGTGGTAGTTAGTGTGCTGCATTTTCCATAGGCCTGCATGTCTTTCCTTTGTTCCTCTTGGCTTACTGTTTCTTGTTGTTGAGGCCTGGCCATGTGGCTCGCGGCCATTATGTGAAGGCAGTCAGTGTGCTTTTGCCATAGGCCTGCATTGTCTGTCTTCCCTTTCTTGTTGTTGTGGTGGCCTGGCCATGTGGCTGGCAGCCATTTTGTGAAGGCAGCCAGTGTGCTTTTGCCATAGGCCTTCATTGTCTGTCTTCCCTTTCTTCTTGTTGTGGCCTGGCCATGTGGCTGGCGGCCATTTTGTGAAGGCATCAGTGTGCTTTTGCCATAGGCCTGCATTGTCTGTCTTCCCTTTCATGTTGTTGTGGTGGCCTGGCCATGTGGCTGGTGGCCATTTTGTGAAGGCAGCCAGTGTGCTTCTGCATTAGGCCTGCAAGCCTTCTTTGTGGTGCCTATGCCTTGTTGTTGATTTGCAGGCAATTTTCTCTTCTTTTACCCAGCAAAAAATGCAGCACAGTTCACTACATTTTCTAATACATTTGCAATATTATTGATTTGAATTGATTCACTATGTGGCCTAGTCTGCCAATGGGGTTTCCAACCAATAGGGCCAGAGCTACTCATGGGTACATGATACAACTGTTTTTGTGGTGTCTGTTGAATTTAAATAGCATTTAGGGCATGGATGGCATTGGATTGAATTGCAAAATGTTTTTTTTTTTAGGTATTTCACTTTTTTTGTGTGTGTTAAATAAATGCCTTTGTTGGATGTGTGTGGTGTGGTTGTTGTGTAACTTGCAACCTTTTTTAGCCCTGTGGATTTTCGTTTTTGCATTGTTGCATTAAAGCTGTGTTTAGCATGCCTCCTTTGTCTGGCCATATAGGCTTGCTTGAGTTCATTGTTTTCCAGGCCTCCTGCTTGTTGTGAGTGACCATGTGGCTGGTGGCCATTTTGTGGTAGTAGTTAGTGTGCTGCTTTTGCCATAGGCCTGCATGTCTTTCCTTTGTTCCTCTTGGCTTACTGCGTCCATCCCCATTGCCAGCTGCAGCTCCCTGTATGCTGCATCCCAAGTGATGCACAATGCCAAACAGGTTCCATTACATTTGTATTTTTGTTCATCTTCTTTCCTATCCTTCCTGAGTGTACACAGTACACCATGAAAGCCCTTGTTGTCAAAGTCTCACAAATGGCTACACTGTTGTTATGTTTTTTTAATAACTGAGTTAATAAAATTTAATAATATTAATAATAACACTAAAAGGTATATATTATATTTGTTTGTTTGTACTAGTAGTAAATGAACCACAACAACAAATGCCACGTTTCACTGATGTTCTTCTTGCTTCTTTGCTTTTAGGTGCACAAAAGAGGAGGAGGCGTCATCACCCATTCTACTGCCAGACTGAAGTCCTGCTGCGCACAACGTCACGTGACATGTGACCACAGACATCTCTTCAACTTGTGCCACTGTGTGCTGCTGACATCTGAAGAAGATGGCCCCAAAGAAAGGTACCATGTCCTCCAGTACCAAGAAAGTTGCCAGTGAGAAGAAGCAACTGCCACTTGCTAAGACTGATGTGCCACCCAAGATCTTTTTGGGGAAACAAAAAATTGCGCCTGCAGCAGCGGTGTCCGGCGAGCAAGCTGGGAGCAGCACCCCAGCATCAGTGAACCCACCCCACCAACCTAGGCCCAAGCCCATGTCTGTCCAGAGGCAGCCAGTCTAATCACGCCAACGCCAACGAGCAGTGATGTTGAAATTGACTTATCGTTATCGACAACAACAGCCGCAACCACAGCCCACAATAGTAGTTGTTCCTCCCGAAGTAGGGGCAGTTCAGGAAATCGAGCTTCCTGCAGAGGAAGAAGAAGAGCAAGCCACTCTTTCAGAAGATCCATGGTCTTCCAGATCCCCAGCAAGGAAAAGGATGGTTACTCCATCGAGTTCTTCTGCAAGTCCCCCTTCTGATGATCTAGACGCCACTTGGAAGCCACCACCTCAGTCTGAGAGTGAGACACGCCGAGAGGCAAGGCTAGGGAAAAGGAAGGTTCCAGAAAGCCTTAGAGTTATGGAAGTAGATGTAGAAGAAGAGGAGGATGATGATGACAAGCCAGTCATCATGGACATTAGTCCCGCCCCAGTGGAGACCAACATTACCCCATCTCGAATTGCTGTGAGGGATGTGGCACGGATACCACCAACAAAGAGAACATCAACACCACCTCCAGCTTACATATTTTCATTTGCAAAGGCCCGGCAGCGACCTACATCCAGTACAACCACCGCAGTAGAAGTAGGTACTGCAGAGAGTCAAACTCCACTCCCACCTACCAGTTCATCCGGCATTGAAAGTGGCACCAGCAGCTCCAGAAAGTTGACCTCGCCAGTTTGGGATTTCTTTTCGGTTAGCAGGAAGGAGGTGAACATTGCGATATGCTCCATTTGTGGAAAAGGTGTTAATCGGGGTAAGCTTGGTACACTATGGTACCGGAGGCCAAACAACCCATCTGAAAAAAACACCACTTGATCCAGTGGGAGGCGCACCTTAGCGGCCAAAATACTGCACACATTGTTGTTAGTGGGGATGAAGGAGTTGAAGATCCGATCACAGTGGATGGGGAACAAGAGGGAGACATTTTCTCTGGTACACAAAGTAGCCTTGTCCCCAGCAGTGCAGTGGTACCAGCCAGATCCGCATCAGCAACATCGCAGTGGCACAGGAGTAAGAGTCAGGCACCTAGGGGTCCCAGGCAAGAGAGTACCGCAATGAAATGTGTGTTGAGCCTAACAATATCTGGCATCAAGAAGATGTCACCTGCATCAGTGGCACCAGAAAAGAAAAAAATCCAGGCTACCATTCTCAGCATGTTTAGGTCGGAGGGGCAGTACGAACGCAACCACCCAATGGCACGTTTGTACAATGCGAAGCTGGCTAAAATGTTAGCGCTGGACCATCTCCCTTTTTCTTTTGTGGAAGGGGTGGGTTTTCTTGAATTTGGGACAGCAATCCTCCCAAAATGGAAGGTTTCCAGCTGGTCCTATTTTGCCAGAGTTGCTGTTCCAGCACTAGATCATGACGTGCTGGAATTGCTTGGACAAGCTTTGCAGCAGAGTGCTGTTCACACTCTCCACCTCTCCACCTGACAACAGACATGTGGACCAGTTGCCAAGCCACTGATTACATGTGCATCACTGCACACTGGATCTCTTTTGTGGGGTTAGAGAAAAGATATCTTCAGGTGTTGACACTGCTGAGATTTTTAATGCCACTCGGAAACATGCAACTGTAGCCATGTTCGCCATGGAGAAATCTCATACTGCTGCAAACATTTTGGAAGAGTTTAACAGCAAGGTCTTTGAATGGCTGCACCCAAGAGGGCTTAACATTGGTTTTGTTGTTACGGACAATGGCAGTAATATAGTTAGGGCCATGTACGATGGTGGCTATTTCAGGGTCCTGTGTTTGGCGCACTGCATTAACATTTTTGTTCAAGACTTTCTGAAAAAAGAAGACCTAGTCAGCAACTTACTGACCACCTGCAAAAGAATCTGCACACATTTCAGCCATTCTTTTAAAGCCTGGAAGCAGCTGAGGATCATTCAACATGAGCATAGAGTGCCAGTTAAAGCACTCATCCAGGAGGTGCCAACACGTTGGAACTCAGCTTATTACATGCTTGAACGTCTGTTTGAGCAGTACAGACCAATCAATGAATATGTCATGCAAAGAGGGGATGCTACTGTGAAAGGCATGAACGTTGAGATGGACCAATGGGGCCTAGTTAAATGCCTGACAGAGATGCTACTTCCTTTCGAGCTTTTCACACGTGAAGTCAGCAAGGAGGACTGTACTATGGGCCAAGCTATCCCATTGTTGCACATGCTACAGGAACAGCTGAAGGGGTTGTCTGCAATGTACGCAGGTGTGGAGGAAAAAAAAGAAGCATATGAGTTGGTGGAGAGCTTAACCCTTCGCTTGTCTGAAAATACAAGGGTGCAAAGAGGCATTGTGTCATCCAACCATTACATTTCTGCCACAATTCTGGATCCACGGTACAAAGCAGTACTGAACACTAACACATTGATTCCTTTTTCAGAAGTGGATGTTGCCAAGTACAAAACTTGGATAGCTGCAGAAGGCAGTCGCTTAGCAAAAGAACGTCTGGGAATTAGAGGCCCGCTACTCCAGCCCACAACAAGTACTGCAGGGCAGCCGGCGTCAAGTTCAACTTCAGAGCCTGAGGGCAGTGCGGTTGGCTCACAGCAGTCAAAACCACCAACAACACCAAGAACAACATCAACAACAGCAAGAACAGGATCATCAGCCCCAGTAAAATTGGCACAGGAATGGTATGCACGGCAAGGGCTAGTTAGGTCCAGTGCTGAGGCAAAGGCAAAAGAGGCCGAGCAAAGCGGAGCACCCCTGAGCATTGAGCAGATGGTCCAGGCCTATCCGGATGACCCAACAGAGGTCTACATTGATCAAAACCCATCGGTGTATTGGTTTGGGAAAAGGGGCCAAGGGCCAGTGCTCAGCAGGCTGGGGATAAACTATCTAGCTTGCCCTGTCGCAAGTGTCTTTTCTGAGCCTGTTTTCAGTGCTGCTGGTGTTGTTGTAACAGTGAAAAGGACCAGTCTCTCACCCCAAAATGTGGAGAGGTTAACATGTTCAAAATGAATCCGCACTTTATGGCACCGGATTACACCAAACCTGAAGTAGCACAGCAGGAAGATGATGACAGCAACTTAGGTCATGGAAGTAATGTGTTAGATTACCTACTTCTGAGTAAACCACCAGAGTTTGAGGACGAGCTCTACTTCCCTGGCAACTAGGCTTTCAACTTGTTACTTTCTTTCTTCCTTATTTCTTTTATTATTTATGTGTGTCTCTGTCTTTCTGGTTTGAAACACAACAAATCCATCACCACTGTCTTACTCTTTTATTGCCAGATTGGAGTTGCAACTGTGTGCAGTCATTAAAGAAGTAAATCCACTCCTCCGAGTCCTGCTCCAGTCCACTCCTCCTTATTCGCCCTAAATCAATTTCCCTCAAGCCAGACATTGGATGGAGAATAGTACAAGAAATGTGTGCCTGTACTGCCTCTTGAGTCCCTCCAAAGAACATGACTATAGCTATCCTCCTTTCCAAGCCGAGAGGGACTACCCCTTAAGAACAGGTAATGATGATGGCATGAATTGGACGCTGAGTCCTGACTCTGAGTGATTGGTGTTTGTGTTGTTGTTGTTGTGCATGAAGTGTACTACTATTTAATCTACAAACAAAAAAGTGACTCAAGTCAATGTTTCCCTTCTTGTTGTTTAATAACAAAATTGTAATTCTACTGCAGGCCGATCCATTGCATTTTTGAATATGGAATCTGGACTCACTCGGTACACTACAGAGTTGGACTCCATGATGACCATACTATACTCATTGCAGTCAGTCAGTAGGATCGGAGATGATTGATGGAATAACTCGGGCGCTTCATGAAGTGGCCTTAAAGGTAAACAAGTCAACAACAACTACAACAGACCTACATGTCTGTGAAGTGGAGTAGGTGAGTGTAGTGGTATGACTGACAGCGGTGCATTGATTTAGTTACTTAATTTGGAAAATGCTATGTTGCTGTATATGTGTGCTCTGTCAGGCTCAAAATCTAAGCTAAGTGGAGGTTGGGTGGGCGCCGCGGGACTGCTCTGTCCTGTTGTTGTTGTAGGTTAATGCTGGAAACAGAGTAGACATGATTTAGCCATGCCACCTCTGAAAGTGATCTTGTTGCACTCCTCAGTAATTTATGCATTTTAACTTTACTTTTCTCCTTGATTTTTCAATATCCCTTTTGTTTTTCCATCTACACTTACAGGCCAGCCTTTACCCTGTACTACAGTAGCGGATTCTCCTCGAGGGCATCGGGGCTCCGCCCCCTTTACTTTCAGCCCCCTTTACTTTCAGCCCCAGGGCAGGACAAAATAAAAGAATTTTGTTTTCATATATAACTGTTTTTTTTAATTAAATAAAATGTGCACACACGTTTTGCCTACTGGCTGAGGGGCTGATGCACCCTGCCACCCACCTTGCTTGCTTCCATGGCAGACCGGGATGCATTCCTTAAATTGCTGCCCCTGGGTGTGTCCGAAGTCTAGAGTATTTGCCGGGCTGACGCTCTCACAGCCCTGAGGCCTGTGAGGTCATCAGCTCGGCAAAGACGTAGTCTTGTGGACCAGTCTCCACCCCCCTGATGCTGCGTGGATAAAATTAGCCCCGGGCATTTTACACTGAAGCCCTGTATTTCTAGAGCTTCCCATCAATCAGGCAGTGGAGACTGGAGAGCATGATTACCCCATACCCCACCCTTTCCCAGCTCATCACAGGGTGGGGTGGGCCTCACCCTGTGATGTGTTAGGAAAGGGTAGAGTTAAGGCTGCAGGCTGCCGGGAAGCTAAAGATTCGAGTCTGCGCAGTTTTCTTCTTGAATTTTGAAGACACACTTCGCAGACTCGAGTCTGCTTCCCGTGCTGCACTTATTTCAGGATGACATTTCACTCGAAATGACTTGCGTCGCTTGAAGCTTCGCTCCAGTGAGTGGACCAGCAGCTAAATAGAAAAAAAACACTTTGCAGCTGCAAGCTGGGGGAAAGGAGTAAGTGACTCGCTCTGGCCTGGCCTATTTGATGGAGTTAAAGCAAGAAATTCGAGCAACGTTCCCAGCCTCATGAAAATGTATAATTGTATTGTATTTGGCTGTTGGGCACATGGTTTTCTGTTGTGATGGTTTTTGGTCATTATACTGTGACCACGTGACCGGCCGGAGACCTCAGCCTGCAGTCGCTTCCTGCTTGTCTGATTAAAGACATTTACAAAGAGCGAAACATTCCCACGTAAATAGAGAGACTTCCCCATAAGCCAGCGTGTCTCTGCTCTGATAGGACGGTAGGGCTGGGGCAGAGTCAGTCACACATCAGTTTCGGAGGTAAAGACATGAACATGCCAGGCACAGCCTGGTGTGTGAATGAGTGTTCTCTTCATGAGTCTCGTGCTCACGAGCTAAAAAGCGCTCTTGGTACATTGAAGGGAAGTCAATAGAGATAGTGACTGCATACAAGTATCAAGGTGTCTGGATGGATCACAAAGGGAGACCGGCGCAGCATATCAACGCAATGCAGGGTGTGGCCCGCAGCTTGGACGGGGCTTTCGTAAGAACCAAGAATGCCCTTCATTCTCCAGATTTTTCGCCCCTAATCAGAGTGATAGGCGCCAAATTTCTACAGACAATAGCCTTTGGCGCCATAACCTTTAAAGACAAAATGTTCACCTGGCTTGACAGAGCGCAGTCAGTGTGTTTTCGCAGAGTCTTCCACCTACCCAACTCGACCTCTGACGCCCAAATCCGCATGGAGTTCTCCTTGTCATCTCAACACTGGGTTATGAAAGCAAGATTTATCGCCTACTGTTTAAAAACCAAAACGGCTTGTGACTTTACATTAAAGAGTTGCATATGGTCTCTGTTAAACAATCCTAGTACTTCCTGGAGCCAATTCTTAACATTCTGCCTGGACGCACTAGAGGCTCAAGATATATGGGCAAGCTCGCTGCCCATAGGGTCGATTGCAAAAAATCCTGACCAAACAAGCAAAGATCTTGTCACTGGAACATGATGTGCTAGCCGTGAAAAATCTCTCCCATGGCAGTTGGGCGTCATAACTCTATGCCCCTAAAACCCTGCCATACTACTTGTCATCATCCATGAAACCATGTGTGAAACACCACCTAATGAGATTACGTTTTGGCCTAATCCCGCTGATGGCGTACAAGTATGGCCGGAGGTACAATGAAGATGTGCCCACACAGTGCCGTTTTTGTAACAACGGGGAAGAAAATTTAATCCACATCTTGTGCATCTGCAGACCCTTACTCCCTTTGCAAACTTTTTGACTGTGCCCAATTTGGCGGATCCTGAATGTCCGGACATGTCAAGAAGCTCTAGAGGAGTGTATGAGGGGCGACTCAGCTCAGATGGCCGCCCGTTTTGTAAAATTCATGTTTGAGATCAATTCCGTGTTACCAGTAGACGACCGCCAAGAATCTTTGCCTTGCCAGCTATGATCCCCTTTGTTCCCAAGAATTCCTCTTTTTAAATAGAACTTGGACAGTGTTTTTAACTTGTTTTTGTACGAATTGCAACGATTGTAATTAATTGTGCAAATAAAATACTCTTACTCTTCTCTTCATGAGGTGAATGTGACATGACTGTTGTCACATTCCCTGCCCCTTGCTAGAATTGAGTTTGTGACGGACTCTTCCCCCACCCTTCTGGATTTGTGACTCACTCTTCAATGGGGAGCCTGACACATGACTGACTTTTCCCTCGGTGTACTGGATGTTAAGGGGGGGAATGACTGACTCTTCCCCACTAGCTGATATGTGACCAACTCTGCCAAGGGTTTAGGAGACACTACATTTCGAGGGGGTTGGTTAGAAGCATATGGGCAAGCTTGGAGAGAAGAGAGAGCCAGGGGTCAGGCTTGGTTTTGAGAGTCAAAACACAAACTGAGGCATCCGAAGATGTAACTCAGACAACAAATGTCATTAAAAAAAACACGAGAAAGACTTTGGGAATGAAAATAAAATATATATTTATATTCAGCATTTCTCAGTGTCTCAATTAAGCACATAAGATTTTATCACTGAATTTAGTGATATTTATTTAAAGAAATAAAAAAAAAAAGAAAAATAACATTCAAGAATACTCCCATTGCCCAGGGACATCTTAAGGATTTTGGGGGCTCTGGGCCAAACGTATTTTAGGGGCCCCTTTTTGGAACAGCTTTGAATTTATGATCCAGTTTCAGCTCTTTCATGCACTCCACGGTCAGGTCACTGACAGTGCACAGTCACACTGGTGCAAATTCTAAATATGTTTACATCTAATATTTAGGGATAGTGACGTGTGTTTTCAGTATTGTAACACACCAGCAGCTCGCTAATATTACTGCAAATAATCTTTGTGACATATGAATATGTGAGTTCCAGTTTTGATCTAAAAGAAACCTTTTTTATGGATGTTGCATGAAAAATAAACACAACATTTCTCTACAAAATATCTGTAACAGAATTTCACACATCACTCACATTAAAAATAAATGAAAGGAAAACAGCATTTGAAACAATCTCTTTAAGAATTATTCAAAGTAATCAGGGCAAGACTCTACAGAACAGAGCTGGCTCTATCAGGGCCCCCCCTGAAAGGCTGGGGCCCTGGGCCAGAGCCCACTTTGTCCATGCTTTAAAACGTCTCCACCATTGCCTGACAAAGTTGCAGAGAGTTACCCAATGTATGGAGAGTTACCCAATGTGTCCATTTGTCGTGTTCTCTGTACAGCCCAAGTAATTATGAAATGTGACCCAAGATTATTTTATATCAGCCATACTCAAGCCAGGTTTGTGGAGCATAGATTCTATCCTGATCCACATGAATGGCCTCTCAATCTGGTACATGTCTGGTATTGTATCCATGGTGCAGTCCTGCCTGCCTGCCTGTATACGTCCTCTAAAGTTGTTGGATGGCTCGTAGTTACTGGTAACCAGAGTTAGTTCTCTTCCCTCTCCCTGCATGCCTACCGTGCTGCTCTTCAGAGCCCCCCTCCCACTGGAATGCTTGTAAAGCCAAGTGCAGTGTTTGACATTGAATTATCATAATTTGAAGGGCAGTTAGTTGCATGTAACTGAACATTAACTGTTTCCAGAAGGCAAGGTGTGACCTGCCCAAAGAGAACACTTGAACAAAGGCTGGGGCATGGAAACGTCCTTTTGGTTTTTTGCAGGCTGTGCAACACTGTATAATTCCTGCTTTTGGGTGACTACGAAGGCTGCTGCAGGCAGAAGACATTCAGTGTGCATAACTGTCTTTCTCTTATTGACGTTTTTCTCATGATGAAATGCGCTACATAGGATATCAAACTTCCAAACAATTTTATTTGCGCCCAGATTTTCTATCATTTTGCTGCAGGGATTTAGACTTAATTCCTAATGCTTACACAGACACTAGAGAAACCTCCCATCTATTCATCCTCCTCAAGGTGTTGTTTTAATTACAGCTACCTCATTACTGCTAATGCTAACGTGCGCCGCCCTAATGTGAAGGCAAACACAGTGACGCAGTCGGCAGGTGAGAAAATATGAGAAAAGTGCATGTGCGATTCATCAAGATTTTAACTACACGACATCTTAGCGAGCCACTGCGCAGGCAAATGCAGCCATTGATCCAGCACTGAATTCCAATGCGCTGGCTTTACAGGTGCTCTGATATTTGGCACTCAGTGCACGTGTAACATGCAAGTGAGACCTCACTAGAAGAACTGCACGACAATTGGGAAATTGTGCAGTCCGCAGAGTGCATGAGGGTCCTATTTAGATAGTTTAGAGTATTTTTTAGGAGGCGTTAAAATAGTGACAAAATGTTTTCACCTACCGAAATGTAAGGACTGAGTTGGTGCTCCAGTTTTCTTACTCAGTGGGTCAACATTTCAAAGTAGAAATCACTACTTGGAGTTTTTGATAAATATGGTGTTGTACTTAATTTTTGTGTAGCTATAATTATTTTGTAGTGCGTTGGTGCTATGTATGCCCTGTATTTATATGTATGTCTACATATGTATATAGTCATGCATTCATTTATTCACTCTTCCTCCCCTCGTTCAGGGCTTCCACAAATGAATTTGGAACATATTAATCCCTGTCGCTCTAAACACTTTAAAAAAATCGCCTTGCCTGTGGCTTTAAGCGCTATGTACATGCTGTTTCAGGGGTATTGTTCAAGGTCCTTTGTTTTTGAATCCTCACACTTGTGTTGGTGCCCCAGCCTGAAGCATGCACCAAAGCCTGTAACTGGGTGAGAGAAGACGCAGTGCTTATGGCCCTTTCTTTCTTTCCTTTTTTGTAGTTTTATATAGCACAAACTCTCCCTCACACAGCTGCTCTTGGTTTCACTCCCTCACACAACTCCCCTTGGCTCTCTCATTCAGAATGTTGTAGTGAAGTCACTGTTGCACTTTTTTTTTTAAATGGCGTTTCTTGCATGAAAACAAAATTAATTCAAGGAAATAGTGTCATCATATTGATGTACAGCACTGCACAGTCAATGAATGTATTTATTGTATAGTTAAAACCATTACAAGTGCATCAGTGTGTTCAAAAGTTAATATGGGCAAATGATAACTTCAGCATATGCAAAGATTGTCCTCTATAGCTCATAAAAATTGGCAATTTCTTAAATGATAAATAATTCAATCGTATTGCTTTATTAACCTTCCTGCTTCCTCAAATTTGCTTGAAAATGCACCATTTATCCACTCTTTTTTCAACATTTTTTCGGTGGGAGAACACCCCCAAAACCCCCGTAGGGTGTTTGGGCTCACTCGCTACGCTCGCTCGCTGCAGTACGGCAATAATGTTACGCCCTACCACTTTCAAATGGCACCAGCCGCCACTGCTGTGCTGTACTGGGAAAAACAACTCTCACTTACCTTACCAATCTGCATCCGGCAGGCAGTGGCACCCAAGATTGACGGACGGAGCGTCCATGGAAGGAAGGACCAAGAGGAATGTGGAGATGCAACTCCCAATTTGGCCATAACATAGTAACTTATAATATCATCTTCTTTTATTTCATTTGATTCATTTTTTCTCTTCAATCATTTTACGACTGTGTGTGTTGTTGTTTATTATGCTTGCTTATATATTTGACCCCTACAGCTATTTTTTAATTTTCTTTGCTAGCTTTATCTAGGAATCCCGGTACAACAGAACATAAAATGTATGTAATTTGGGTCTCTCTGGGGGCAGACAGGCAAGGCAATTGCATAATAATGATAATTAATAATATACTGCTGCCCTGGCCTGTACTACTAGTCTAGTACTACTTATCATTAACCATCAAGCCATCATCATGCATGCATTTCCTTTTTCTCCCTTAACAGATTTATGATGGTCGTCTGCCAAGATTGTGTCTTGTCCATGTGTAGTGTTTGTCTTTGTCAAACCTTTCCCTCAAATACCCCTTCCCAACCATTCATCAAACCCTAACCCGCTTCCCCCGGGCTGTGTGATTTATATTGAGGTGTGACTAAATTAAATTAATTTACACCAATAATTGATCACACACTTGCTGGGGCGGATGTGGTGAAAGCAACACTAACTCAAAGCAGGGCGAGGATCTTCTTCTGCTTGCCCACCCATGCTCAGTATTTGCAAGCCAATTTTTTTTCCAGAGGAACATAATCCATCATAATTAATTGCCGGCATCGATTCATCATCCTTACAGCACTAAAGGTTACGCTTGTCCACTTCATAGGTCGAGTCAACTACAGTTTGTAACTTGTACTAGGCTATCCCCGCCACCATTATGTTTTATTTTACTTTAGCATTGCTTATCATCATGGTTTGTTGTTTGTGTACTGTACTTCGTTCTACTACTCCTTCCCGAGTCTCCCTCAGGCGACTGACTGTCTCATTTTCTTTTTTTGCAAATGCTACTGCCAGTGTCTACTACTACTACCACCACCACCATGGGATCTTGGGAAACCAAACCATCATCACCATGCAGCCATCACTTTGCCTAAGTTTAAATAAACATCAATCACAGGTAAGAGAAGAAGTTTGGGGGAGGCATAATGAATAATATGGAAATTAATTCATAAATTCACACACCCACACCCTTCTGTTCCGAGTCCAGTTGCAGACTGCATAGACTAGGAGGAGAGACTGACAGTACTAGTAGGACAAGTCACTCACAAGTGAGGGTACCGCATCTATCTGTTCGTGTGTTACACTATCGGCAGATTATTTAAATCAAAAACTGGCTGCGGCCCTGCAGCAGCAAAGGAAACCATGTAAAGTAAAAGAGTAACCCCCCCACAAAACATTTACATCATATGTAAACTTTAAGTATAAATAATTTATTCCCCTAACAAAATAAACTAATGTAAAAATCCCACAACACCTGACCCACCCCTCTCCCTAACCCCAACCAATGTCCAAAGATAAAGAAAGAGTCCAACAAATGTCCGCTCGAGTCCATTGTCCATAATAAATATTAAATATAAACCCCAACTTTTCCCCAACGCCCAATTCCCACCCACCAAAAAAAAGATTAAAAAAGGGCAATGCGACGGAGTTCTAGCGGCGGGCTCGCTTGTTACCCTCCAGGACCTTTAGCCGCTCCTCTAGGCGTGCCACCCGGAGGAGCATGCGGCGCTTGAATGCTTTACAATTGCATCCACAGGGGGGGCAGCAGTGTTGAATGAAGTCAGAGGGATGCGCTTGATAACATACATACACAATATATATGCTGTGCTTGCAAACTACTGTGAGTCAAGGGAGTATTCTGAAAATACAACCTTGAATCAAAAACCTTGCAAAAAAACCAGTTGTTATTTCTCTTCCCAGCGATTTTTCCATTTATCAATCATTGCATTGCTCTTCTAGCCTTATATATTTTTTATTCTAATCTTCTATTCTCCTTCGCTTTGCTACTCTGGCGCGGTTTACTTTTCTTTTACATTCTCTTCAAAGACTCTTCATCCAGTGACAGTCTCCACCTATGCTATGATGATTGAATACCATCCAGGCATCCAAAGTAAACATGTCTATCATTCTTCTTAATCTCTCAACAAACCTTAGTTTCACCAACAACATACATTTGTTATTTTTTTTTAAACCACCACCCATGCGTCCTTCCTTGCTTGCCTTTGAGTTTGACCCATGAAACCCCCCGGAGGATTCTTCCTATCACCCATACAGTTTCACCCACCCAGGCAGGCATCTTTTCTTTCACCTTCCACCCATCCTTCAACCACCCATGCATCCGATTCCTATCAGCCACCTATGCATCTCATGCATCCTTCTCTGCCAGTCATATATTACATCTCGCCCGTCCTTCCTCCTTCCATCCTTCTTTCCCTTTTCTTTCAACCCATCCATCAAGGTCGTCTGACTCTTAGTCTTCTCCATAAAACTTTCCCAGCTGAGTTGAAGTCAGATAGAAGAGGCCATTAGTTACTCAACTTCTGCCGCTAATGCTATTGCTAATGCTAAGTAAAGGGTGTCTTCTGCTTCAACTTAGTCTCTCTCAACATACAGTGTACACCCTTGCAGCGAGTGTGTAACTATTGTCAATAAGTAAGGAATATAAGTATAACTTATCACCGCCCGCCACTGCTGCTGGCTCACCCACCCCTGCGGCAGCTGCCGCATCCGCTGCTCCCTCCTGGCTGGCGTCGCCTGCCATGCCGCTGGCCCCGGCACTGGTGGTCGGTACGCCTAGAAAAAACATTACACATTTTTTAGATGCCATATACGCCTCTCCATATTTATTCTTTTACACTAGCAAGATTGAAAATAGTTACTACAATGCATACATACACCACATACATCACTAGTACAAATCGGGTACTAGAGTAGAGTAGACAGTAGTAGTATGTCCTATCCTATCAAAAATAGTAAAATATCTGGTTGGGCATTTTGTTGGTGGCAATTGTCGAAAAGCCTCTCAAGATGAAGAAGAGGACAACCCAAAGGACTGAACTCAGTAGCTAGAGCTATTGGTGAATCTGAGTTTTAAAACTTTTTAAAAATAAAGAGTGGCCAGCTGGGCAAGCTACGGACAGACTAATAGTAGTAGTACAGAGTCAGAGGCAGTTAGAGGCAGGGATAACAAGAATTTAGAAACAGATAGATCGAAGAAGATTTGGTAAAAAATAAAATTAGGAAATGGAAATAATAGTTCAGAAAAAATAAGGTGCAGTAAAAGTTAGGGAAATATAAATATTAATATTAACAACAGGAGGACTTACTGGGGTCAGCAGCAGAGCCCTCGGTAGAGGAGCGGTCCTGGCCTTGGGAGGCAACTCCAGCACCCGTCTCAGACCCCGTCGTCTTCTTGCCCCTGGGTGCGGATCATGTAAGATATAATAAAGAAAGAGACAAACATTGATGAGAAACAAATAAAATATTTTTAAAAACGCTCTAAAAACATTTTTGGAAACAACAATTGCAATAAAATAGACCTATCTAATCTGGTCAACTAGTAGTATCGCGGGATTCGCGGACCGCCTAGTTATTATTTATTAATCCAGTGTTCCATTCTGATGCCAGAATCCTAAACCTAAGTACCACCTGACCTAGCCCACCTATTCCAAAGACATTGGAAATGAATTGCCAAAAATATATTTGCTTCTTCTAAGTTTCAATCTCATTCGAAATCATGAATGAATCAACCCCCTTTGACGGGCCAATTGTTCACTAAGTCTGCATTTCCATTTCTTTTAGTCCTCAAAAATGCAGATGGACGCATGCATAAATTTGCATACACCAAATTGTTGGTTGGTTGCTGTTGATGTGCTGATGACTTAGTTGCTATTTTACTCACTCACTAACAAACTACAAAAGGTTCTACTAAGGACTGGAGTCAGCACTCAGCACCACGTGACGGGACGGAGGACGCAGACCGCAGACCGCTAAAAAATGACCAACTAATACTAAGTAACTAAACTACCTATCAATCCGCCACTATCTTAGTGAAAGGAGGACAAAGGAAAGGACTGGAGTCTCTCTGGTATTACCTAACTTAAGTTCTCTAAACTCTCTTACATAATCAGCCCAAGCGAGCGCAAAGCTGCAAACAAGTAAGATTAGTAGCGGCGAGCACCTGTCTAGAAGAATAACAATCACATAAGATTTTTAAACGTAACTTGCCTGCATGTAAGCAGCAGCATTCTGGCTATTTGGGAAAAAAATAATATCCGCAATAACAACAAACACAGAACAGAACACACAATACTACTATAATTAGCTACTCACCAAGCCCCACGACTCAACACCTAACAGGTCCAGCAGGTCCTGCTCCCAGTCCAAGATGTCTGACCACCGGTGAGTCAGCAGGTTCTAGGTGCGCCGGACCCCAGAGCAGCGAAACACTGCTCGGCGCACCCTCGCCCACCGGCGGTGACGCTCCTGGGTAGCGTAACCGGAGCCGGGCCTGCCGCCTGCTGCCAAGATTAAGGGGAGGTGGCGCTGTACAAAAAAATCAAGGGCAGCCACCTCCGCCTCAGTGAAAAGGGCCCGGGGCTGCACCCCTTCCGGGCGCCGTCTGCCGCAAGGAAGGCGGCTCTTGGGTGCAGGCGCCTTCCCCTACTATTAGAGGTAGATGTAGCCTTAGCCATGGTTCTGGGTGGGCGGGGGACCGAAAAGAAAATGTAGGAGTAAAAAATAAAGTCAGGAGAAGAAGTAGGAAAGTAAAAAAGCAAGTAATATAAAACAGTAGAAAAAAGTCAAAAATCGCAGTCAAAGTAGAAATAAAACGCAAAATATACAGAGGGATAGATAATAAATAAAAAAGATCAGAAAAACAGTTTAAAAAACAAAGCATTGAAAAGATTAGAGAGGGATGAAAAACAGGCCCCAGAACCATGCAAAGACTAGGAATACAAGATGGCTGCACCCATTGGCGACCGCGTGTTGAAGTTCGCGCGATATTTCCCCCCGAACACGCAATCCGCGTTGCCGAACGTCAAAAACATCTCGCGAGCATACGCGAGCATGCGGAACAAGCAACTCTGCATGCTCGCGTAACTCCGTGTAGCGTTGCGGAATTTCTTTTGCCGCTTCGCGTAGCCTCGCATACCCCGGCTACGTGAACTCCGCCCGGGGTTATTTGTAGTACACACAGAGTCACTAAATGAGACTAACCCTGGGCAAAGCACTACGCTACGCTCGCGTAGTTTGCGAAGTTTGCGCTACTTCGCACTACGCGAATTGCACGTAGCACAGTGCAAACACGCGTAGCGTAGTGCAGCGGTCATTTTTTGCTTGCTCGCAGTCCTCAACGTCAAGTTGGCGACCGCGAGCAAGCAAAATGACATCCTGGCGAGACTTTTTCCTCGTTCGCGTTGAGAAAGCTGCCGCTCGAGTAAAAATCTACTCGAGCGGCAGTAAAAGACAGCTCGCACTGTGCAAGATGCCGTTTTCAATGATTGCACAGTGCGGACAAGCATCCGGCACTGTGCAATCATCGCGAACTGCGCACTACGCAGTTCACGTAGTTCTACGCGTAGCTCGCTGAGTGCGAAGTGCACTTCGCGTAGCTTCGCGTAGCGCTACTTCGCGAACTACTCCCAGGGTTAAATGAGACACACACTCAAGAAGAAACTGGAGACCAATTTTGTAAAATAACATATATTTTTATATACATTTTAACACCAAAAACTTCATAGTAAGGTGAGTACTTTAGACATTATCAATTTTTACAGTAGAAAAGGACAGCTGTCAGATTTGAGGCATGAGCCTTGAATGCAGTAATATTATCCTGTGGGAGAAACATTCACTGCATACAGATATTTGCAATCGATTTACAGGACTGTTCTTCTGGACTTAAGGTAAGTAGGGACAAGGGACCTTAGAACTGGCAGCAGTTTTGGGTTACCTGCCCTGGTGTGTCCGAGTGTAGAGGTACTGGTCACAAGGGTAGCCTCAAACACTACTGCTAAAGACAATGGGAAAAGTACCTGTAGGGAAAAGGATGCAAGGGGGGACTTAGGGACAAGTCAGTAGGAAACAAAAGGGGTCCTTGGTTCTTCAAGGGCACAGAGACACCATCGGTAGGCTCGGACTCGGGCTGTGGGGCTCGGGTGTAGAGGCGTTTTGGGCAGCGGGACGCTTACATTGGAGTCTCTCACTTTCAGTGTCGACCTGAAGATGGAGAAAAAAACAGAACAGCTGGGCCACTCTTAGTGCTGGCCTCTGTGATGCTGATGTCTCTGGTTGACTGGTCTGTCTTGGTGGTGTTGAAGTCCAGATTGAACCTCAAACAAGCCTTGGCTGCTGCTAGGGGTCTGGCGTCCTGAGAATTTGTGCGGGGTGACTCCTGGGGATCTTGGTGTTTCCAAAAGTGGTGGGGAGACAGATCTGGCCTGGGGACTATGCTATCTGTGACTGTGCACACCCAACCCTGGTCATTCTCTGAGAAGAACTAACAAAGTTGTACCTGCATCGAAAAACAAAAAGATCACCTTGCGGCACCAAGCTAGCGAAAAAAGAGCGGTGGACTATTTTGGCTGAGCTCACTTCAAGGATATCCCAGGGGACTGTTCACAGAGGAACAGCTGGGGGCAGGGGGGTTCTATACCCTTCTTTACCCTACAAACAAAAGCTAATGCCCACTGGTTGCAGATAAACAGGTGGGAAATGCTCAAGATGATGAACAGCACTGAGCTTGTCCTCAATTCGATCAAGGAAGGAATGAGAGCCATCCGCCTCATGGTAGGTAATTCAGCATCGGTATGTGCTGGACTTAATGACCGTGATGGAGGGAGGGGTCTGGGCCAAGATTGGTGCTGCCTGTTGTACTTTCATCCCAGGGAATGACATGGGTAATGGGACATTGACATTTGGCATCCAAGCACTGCATAATCTACAGTGAAGCATGCATGAAGAAGGAGGTGGCCCTTAGCAGGAGTGGTTTTCGAATTAGTTCTCCTGGCTCCCACGATGGATCTCCGGATTGTGCAAATCACTGTTGCCAGTTGTTATTGTGTCCCTGTTGGTTTGCGGGGGTGTACAGTTGGGGATCACCTGCTGTAAAAATGCAGTCCTCAAGTTCGGTAGAATGCAAATATCTAGAAAGGTTGCGGTAGTCAAATGCGAGTAAAGGGATCAGCAAGAGCCTAATAAAGTAATGGTACAAACTTTCATGACTCACCGGACGTTTCCGCAGGAAGGAGATGCAAGGAGCTGAAGAGCAGGACCCCACTTCGCTTTAACACTTAGTATGTCCAACGCAGTCAAAGCAAGACCAGTGTACAAGGGGAAGAGGGGAAGCAAAAGTAGGAGAAATGAAGAAAGTCCCTCGGTGTAACCAGGATAGCAAGAAGTGGTCACTGGGAGATATGTGTGACCCTGAAATAGAGAGCAACAGTAAGCCTGCATAAGGGGAAGAGTGTAGAAGGTTGCATGCAATCACTAGGTAAGTAATTAGCTTTACTACCTGATTTACTCCCCTCTTCCACAATAATCCAAATGAATTCCCTTGGGGTCAAAATAGATCTGTTGTGAAAAGATGCAATACAAAGACAGAGATAAGCCAGGGTCTACACATTCCTATGCAATTCAAAAGTGTATGGCAACTTGCTTACCCTTAAAGTAGAAAATGGAAAAGAAAAATATAGCCCAAAAAATAATTCTCTTGATACATATAGTCAATAGCTGAGAATGCTACTATGTATATTCAGAAGAAGTTAAAAAAAAAAAGCAAAAATTATGCAGGCTAACATAATGTTTCCTTAATTTTGCATGAAACCATTCACTGACTACTATACTCAGACGCAGCCTTCAACAAGCAACAAAAAGAATAGAGATGCCCATTAGAAAAATGCCAAGGAAACTTCAATCAGATAAGTTTTTGTTTTGCCTTAATATTAAATCCTTCAGAGATATATTGCGGCATAAGCGCGTTACGACCATTAGAAGAGTCTTTGATTCTTTTGCAATTCTCTTTTCTTTTTTCACAGAACAAATGGATACTGGGTTGACCAGGAACGAGGCACCAGCAAGCACCAGCAAGCAGCCCCAGCGGAGGACCCCCCACACAATTCCAGGAGAGCTCCAGGAGGCAAGGAAAGCTGCACCTGACGACAGCCGCTGGAAATTCACGAAGGTACGAGGAAGGTCTGCGAGGAAGCTGTGCCCAACAGGAAGAGGTAGGTTGGACCTGGACGTGAAGGAGATGCTTGCGAAACTGGAACCGTATCGCTCCTTCCTTGTTCTCGGGTTGCTTTATGCCTGCGTTGCTCTGCCCCGCTGCAGTTCGCTGTGGGTGCGGAGCATTCTCGACACAAACGCAGAGTTAGATAGTGTAGTTGAAGAATCAACTACAGGGGGGAATGTTAATATGGATATTGATGCATTGTTGACAAAAATAAACTATCGTCCTTATTAAGAAAATCCCCCATCCCGAACTACAAATCTACCTCGACACACAAGTATGTAGTCAGGCAGGCCCTGCAACCTAGGCCCATGATTACTGATTGATGGGCCACAGGTAGGAGGGTGCATAGCTGGCAGGCAAACACATGGGCAGGAAACTCTTGACCAATCCCACAGATAGGCGCGGTGCCATATCACAATGGTCAGGAGAAATTGCCCCCAATAAAGCACATATATCCTGAGGGGGTTTGCGCTCTTCGAAAAACACCATAAGGTAAGATGCCACATGGTTTAGGAACACATAGCCAATCAGGACTTAGTACTCGTAGTGATCACTTGCTCCCCACGCTTAACATCTGGACACATTTACCACTGGCCACACTGTGTCCACCCAAGGTTGAGACCCACCTGTAGTAATGTTGGACAATTACTCTATGACTTTAAGGCAGCAACCAACCAACATTCCTCACTATATATGGGATTCTGGCTGCGTTTAGGGCTTAATGTAAAAATTGTATAAAAGACTAACGTGAACCCAATGTAAATTGAGACAGTCCTCAGACCTCATGCCTGTAACTGTTCTCCCGGCCGAATTGTTTAATTAAGCAAAACTGTTCCTGTTTTCCCAAACGCCTCGTCTTCTGCTTATAATAAGGAATTCAAACCCGAGCAACAACTTGAAAGGTGGGGACTGCCAATGTAACCTGAAAGGGAGGACCTTGAGGTGGAAGAATTTTCAGGGAACATCAAATGCAGTTTAGTGACTCTCAATGGCAAGTAACACTATTTGTTAGTACCCTTTCATCAAATAGAGCACACTGCTGTTGTGGTCTGTGTGATTTGTTCCAACAGTTCATCTACACAAGTTGTAGAGCATACATTAAAGACAGAGATGCTGCAGACTTATGACAAGTTGATGCAAAAACTGAGGAATCATCTTGCTTTTCAGGCAATGACCATGAGTGAACATAATTCACCCTGAGAGGGTTCAGTGACATTAACCTGTAACATCTTTTACATTGTGTTGCACTGCTTCCACTAATCTACACTGACATAAACATACTTTGCCATTTGGGTGGGTCCCTATTCAAAGTTAAAAAGGGGCAATCATCCCTAGTTTGTCCAAGTAGCTAATTCATAAATGGCATGGAGGGACAAGATGGTCTTTTTCAATGTTTTGTGGAGAGTGTTTTTCCAATGGTGCCCTACCATTTGCTGGGGTTCCACTGAGCAAAAATCTCTTTCATTTTTTTCTGTGAGCTTACTAAGTAAGAGGGAAGAGATGTACTACTTCCTTTCATATGTATTTTTGCACTACTTGAAAGTTGTCAACCACTTGTTTTCATACTCTATCAGAATCTCTTCCTACCCAGTTTGCCTGGCATGTATAAGTTATAGAATGGAGTTGTTGCCCAAAAGCAAGTTGAAAAGGGCTGAAACGTGTAGAGGACTGGGAAGTAATTAGGATTGTAAACAGGCTCATTGGAAACGTTTGTTTCAAATCTTTTCTCAAGGATGTACTAATTTTGTCAACTTCTGCCTAATAGGTTTATTATGTGTTTCCTCTAGCTCATTGGTTTATGGTTGATACACAAATGCTGCAGACTTGATGCATCAATTTTGAAGCAAAATATTTTCCTTTATTTTTCATGGTAATCCAGCACTAGAACAAAATGGAATACAGATGTTACAGATGTGTTGGGAGGAAGTATGCCTATCATAGTTTGGCATCACTAGGATACACCAGGGTCCTTGTCTCAAAGCTTTCAATAGGCTAAACATATCCATATTAATGGTTTGGAATGGAATTACTGACCAATCTAGCAAGTTTGACATATATTCCTATCCAAACTAATCACTGCAGTATGTTATTTATTGCTTCCTGAGGTGGTTATAGGCCAGCTGGACACCTTAATAATGATACGTAAAGGGTATTAATCGTTGCCTTTGTATCTTCCTTGTCTTTTCTTGGCTTCACCCGGTACAGAAAAACTTTGGTCTAAAGAATGGATCTCAAATCTAAAGGCCCTAGGGTCTTCTTTGGCTTTCATTCAGATACATCACATGCCGTTACCTACTTGTTGGGCGCCCCAGAATCTCACATCTTCATCCTCAAAGTTGCGGTCTGTTGGTATGTCTGAGTGTTTTGCACATCAAGGCCTATTGACGTCTTGCTTGCAACTTTTTTCTGGGTCTTCACCTAGGCCACGAACGAATCATTGCATGTAAAAATGGAGCTTCCTTCAAGCATTCAGCATTAACTCAGTGTACAGGAAATAGATTCATGAACCTTGGGATGTCCGTCTCCAAAACAACTGTTTCTTCTAGTGTGGGCATGCTGTCCACTGCCAGTGCTTGGACTCAGTCCACTATCTCTATTTTAGCTTGTCAGGTGGAATGCTATTCAAAATCTCCATGGATACAGGTTATCTGAAACCCTATATCATTCTCTCCTATGATTATATTGGGCACAATTCCTGCAACAACAATGTTTGAAGATAGTCGAATTATACTAATGCTCAAGTTGACTGTCAGTTCACTATTACCGCACTGTTAAAGAACAGTTTTCCTTTCTTCTTTTTCACCAAAATATGCTCCTGTCATACCACACTCTATGAGCTAAACCTGTGATGGGGACATCGTGGGGTGATGTGAATCAGTTCCCCAAAATCAAAGCAATGTGGTTCCTAGGAGAGTGGGGGGGGGGATAGCACATCTCCCTATGCTTATGGTAGACCACTGTTCCTTCCTCTTAATCTCAATGTCTGAATTTCTATTCTTTCTGGGATTGCCCTGAGAATAGAAGGGTTAAGTACAATATATTTCCCTTCCTTTCACTTTTGCATATTGCTGATGTCTAACCTCAGGTACTCTGATGATAGACTTGGGTATGGTCAACAGCTTCACCAAAGGTAAGACGAGGATGTTGGTGTGAGCCAATAATGTAAGGGTCTAAGAATGGCTTCAAGGAATTGTTCCAGTAATAACTGATCAAGGATTTCGATCAGTGTAGCTGTAGAAGTGTGTAGCAATTGATCAACCACAGCATTGAGTTGTATCTATAGCTTGAGAGTAGAGCTGTTCTGGCTAGCGGAAAATGATGATGGCAAAATAGGATCCTTGGCCCATCAGTATTTGCTGCTCCCCTCTCGGTCATCCCCCAAGGGGACATCATTTAATGTCCTCCTTGCTATTGTTTCTGTAGTGTTATTTATTGAACATGTGACAAATAATCTCACCCTTGCTTCCTATATAATTAATTGCTATTTGACAGTGTCTCTGTGTCTTAATACATCTCTGGAGAAGAATGATTTATTACCAGATCATGAAAAATTGACAATTGACTGTTTATTTATATATTTAGCAGTTTTATATAGCCAAACTAGGCCCTTTGGTTTCAGAGCGCTTTAAAATAAAGTTTGCAGCTATCAGAAGACAACGGGCAGAAGGCGGTTAGCAGCGATTCTTAGTTGTCGCTGTCCACCTGAGATTCAAAGTTTGCTGTAGAGATTATTCAGGGTGTTTTCATGTGTTGCCTTATAGGTGATGCAGGCTTGCCTTCAATGTAAAGTCAGTTTAATGCGATAAAGGAGTGAAAATATCTTTATAGGAATTTTCTTGTACTGAAGACTAGTCTGGCAACAGCATGGATGATCGCTTTAAAGGGGTCTAAGTGGCAACTCTGAATTCATACTAGGAGGGAAGTGCCATAATCTAGTTTTGACAGGACAAGTACTCGGACCACCTGTCTGAAGTATGGCTCTGGGATAATTTGTTTGACACCTCTTCATAGTCTGTGCTGGAACTGGGCTCTTTTCGCAGTGTTGTTGACGTGTTCTTCGAGGTTCAGGTGCTTGTTGAGAGTGAACCCTAGTAATTTCACAAAGTCAATAATCGTGAAGTTGTTGTTAAGATGAGGGGCTTATTTGATCCAGTTTTGGATGGGTAGGTTGCAGATGGGGGCAGAGCCAGTGAGGAGTTGAATTTTAGATGCTGCACCAAAATCCAAGATTGAATTTCATTGAAGATTTAATGTGGTCACCTTCTGTATGTTTGTCTGGTGAGCTGATGTCTATGTAGCTTTGCGTGTCATCTGCATTGAAGTAATAGATGGTGTTAGATTGTTTCTGGATATGGGCTAGGATTTCCAAATAGATGTTGGACAGTTGGTGAGAATATTGATTCTTGAGGGACTTCCTGTTGAAGAATTAATGTGGTTGAGAGGAAGTTATTCATTTTAATGTTTTGCCTTTGTTTATCTTGGAAAAATGACACCCATTTGAGGATAATGTCATTTATTCCTAACTTGTACCTTAGAGTTCTCAGGACTGTGTTATTGTTCACAGCTGATAAGTCCCATAGTGTGAGAAGACAGAGATTTCCTTCATCAAGGAAGTGCATGGCATCCTCTGCTATTTTTAGGGTTCTTGTCTCCATGTGGCCTCTTTTTCTGAAGCCAGATTGAAAGTCATCTAGTAGCTTGTTCTCATCTAGGAAGAGTTTTGTTCACATTTTTCTAGAACCTTCTAGAAATTTGGCAAGGAATGGTAGACTAGGCACCAGACGAAAGTTATTAAGATTTTCTGTGTCTGTTCCTTGGCACTTTTAGGAGCGGACTGACTTGAACTACTGTCGAAAAGTCCTGACCTACACCCTGGGTTAGAGAGGTGTTTATGAGGTTTAACCATGATGGGTTAACTGCCTGACTGATGATGTTTTCAATGGCAGGAGGGATGGGATCCATGTCATGGAAGGACGGCTTGGTCCTGGTGATCATTTTAGTAAGTTTATCCCATAATATTTCTCTGAAGGAAGACCAACCTGATCTTTTTTTCTGGCTTAGAGTTTGATGTGTTTTATAACCTGGCTTGACTTATGAACCATTTGATGTTTTATTCTTTTGTCTTTAAAGAAGGTGGAGACCTGCTCACATTGTTCATATACTCCTGTAGATTTGGTACGTGTAGGTTGTGTGATTTTTTTAACAATGTTGCTTAGTTTCCTTAGACGGTTTCTCCCCTTGTTAGTTTTCGTTCTGATGAAAGTATTTTTTGCACAGTGTTCTTCTCGTATTTGTTTCTTTCACTGTGAAGCATCGTGCTCTTAGGTGGGGAATTATATCTTCACTTTTTTTCCAAGGATTGTAGGAGTTTTCTTTCTTCATGCAGGTTTCTTATAGCTTAGTTCCCTGTTTTTTGTCTCTAAGCTTTGTGGTGCTTTCTCATTGAGAGTTGCAGATATCATTTTGGCATTGTTGCTACTGACATCATTGACTTTATAAAAAATAGAGGGATTTTTTGTGAGCATGCAGGGGCATATTAGCAACAACAGGTGAAAATTATCGCTAACTGCGCTTAGCGCGTATTTTCTTAACGTTGCCTATCGCTGGATATTATCGCGGAGATAACATGCTATTAGCAAGGTTTATCTCCAATGCGATAAAATATCCAGTGATAGCGGCGAAATGCGTGAATATCGCTGGAAATCCAGCGATATTCACGCATTAACGCCATGGTGGACTTAGGCTGACAATCCACCTCCTATTCTACAAACAGGTAAGTCATGTTTTTAGCAGGTGTTAAATTCTAGCGATATTCGCGCTTAGCTCGAATTTTTTTATCGCTTTGCCTGCGTTGCTAATAGGGAGAAGTTGTGTTAGCGACTGTTTTCAGTCGCTTTTAGTTGGGAACGCCTACCTTGCATGTCATTAGCGATATTTATCGCTGGCATGCAAGGCGATGGGAAAACGGGCCGATATCGCCAGAAAGCTGTCGCTAACGCCTGTTAGCGACAGCTTGCTGATAGGGCGATAAAAAAATCGCCGCTTTTGCGGCAAAAAGTGCCGCTAAAGCGGCGATAAGGCCCTTGCTAATATGCCCCGCAGTTTCTTTCAGAAAGAGTTATTTTGTCAATGCATCTTAGGTTTTCCATGTATTTTTTTGGTTGGCGAAGTGTGAAGTATTTTATCTCATACAGAGCACAGAAAACGAGGGAGTGAGCTGACCAGCCAACTGGTCTTATCTTGTCAATCACTATGTTTTCTTCGTTTATGCTAAGGAAATATAGAATGGCCCCTTTGTAGTGGATGGAGCTTGTACAATATTGCGTAAGTTTGTTTTCAAAACACTTTCTGTTATAAGTTCAATTACCTGCTCCATGAAGTTCATGTTGTTTCCTGGGGAGTGGAAGATGAGATGAAAGTTCAGAATTTTTTTTTGTTCTGTTATCTCTAGTTCAATATTAAGATATTCGAAGTTGGTAGACTGCTAGGCCAATGGGCTTCTGTGTTTAATGTGATTTTTATGTTTCATTGCTATGAAACCTGCAGTTTTGCAAGCTCTGTTTAAGAGGGTGATGTGAGAGAGTAGCTTGTCAAAGGATGGTTGAAATGCTTTTGCCAGCAATTTTCTGTCATGAAGATCATGTCAGAATTGTGTGATTATTATGTCTGCTATCCAGGTTATATTTTGCAGTGGATCTGCATTTGTGCAGAAGGCATGTTAAGGAGTAGTTCTGTGTGGCTTGCTCTTTGCATCTAATCTCTTTTTATTTCTCACAAATTGTTTTGATTTATGCATTTTATGTAAGGTTCTATTATGATCTTCATCTAGTTTTTATAACCAGGATGTGGGAGCTTTCTTAGTTGGTTTTTATTAGAATCCACTGGGTCATAATCATACAGTAGGACCTCCAGCCCTTTTCCTGATATTGAGGAAGAAGGATCTCCTCATGCATGTTATTAAGCCTAATGGTTCTAATAGCCAAGAAAGTTGAAAGGTTATTGTGCTAATGTATAACGTTGAGAGTATGATATCTATTGTCATTAAGAATTTAGACAGGTATTTCCAGATGTCTGAGATCAGCAATTATGTTATTTTGGTTAGAGTATCTATTTTGGCTTTTATGAGGTTGCTATTCCATTTGAAACTTGGCTAATGCAGAACAATGGGGGGGGGGGTGAAATGAAGATGTTGAGATACTTGCGGATTCCCTGGGGTCTTGTGCTGGTCAGGGATTGTCAGAGCTGTGAATGCGATGCATCTGATGTTCTTCCTCAGATGTCTGTGTGAGTGTGTATGTAGAAGAATATTGGCTAAGTGCTTAGGTCTGAATGCAATAACATGAATGTATGGCATTCATGTTATTGCTGGGTGTGAAGATTTTGGGAGTGTGGAAAAGCCGGTGGATTACAAGTGTTTCCGGTTGCGAGGCGGTTTTACATGTTTAGAAGCATCCGGAAATGAGAGTCAAAGAGTTTAAGGTACACATTGGAAGAGTGGGTCATGATTAAACCTCTATGATAGATTGAGATGGTAATATGTTGCTTTGTGTTGCTTGGGTGCGTTGATGGCAAGTTTTCTGCCATAAGGGCTTTGAATATTTTTTTTTTCATGGTTTCATGATGACTTTTAGCCACATAGAGGTGTCTGGGGTATGGAATATAAGGTCACTTATTGTCAATTGTGTCTTTTTATGTTGTGATAGTAGTCCAAGAAGAGTGTTTCAGTGTGTTCTCTGTTTTATTGCACTTTTGGAGATGTTGGCTATATAATTTTGGAAAACATTGTACCTTTTCTCACTTGGAAATCTGAAGGGGCCATGTTATTTCTGTATGATCCAGTTTAGGGTATGCCAGGCTCAAAAGTGAACTCGTTAAGTGATCTGTTAAATCTGGTATACATATCTATCTAACTATCTATCTATCTATCTATCTATCTATCTCTCTATCTATCTATCTATATAGAGAGAGAGAGAAAAATATCCATATCTACATATATATATCTCTCTCTCTCTCTCTCTCTCTATATATATATATATATATATATATATATATATATATATATATATATATATATATATATATATATTATCTACTGGCGGTCGCCAGTAGATAGTTATAGTTAGGACCTATTATCCATAGGACATTCGTAACATTCTTTTCCCAATAACTTTGGCGCCGGTTGACGAATCTTCGCGAAATTTTCAGAACTAATGGCCCGCTCCGGTCCGCTCCTATCTTTAAAGTTTCGGGGTGATTCGGCAAGCGGGGGCCGAGAAAAAAGGGGGGTCCCAAAAAGTGTTTTCTCCATGTTAATTCCCATAGGAAACTTTAGACACGGCTACAGCCCGAACTGCTGGACGGAATTACACCAAATTGGGCAAAAAGGTAGCCCTTGGTTCGGAAAGCGCCCTTTTTTTTAAATGGTGTAAATCCGTTCAGTAGTTCCTGAGATATTCAAAAATAGAGGTCAAAAGATCAATTTCCCATAGGAAACTTTAGACGCGGTTACAGCCAAAACTGCTGAACGGAATTACACCAAATTTGGCAAAAAGGTAGTGCTTGGTTCAGAAAGTGCCCTTTTTTTAAATGGTGTAAATCTGTTCAGTAGTTCCTGAGCAATTCAAAAAATAAAAGTTTCGATATCTATGGCCGCGGTGGATCCGGCACCCTCCCGACCACCAGCTTCATGCTAATTGGCTGTCAACACTCCAAACCAGGAAGTGTTGGCAGCCATCTTGTGACTCGGTAACCCAGTCACAAGACAAGTGAAAAAGAAACGTGAAAAAAAAGAAAAGGGAGCAGGGTAGAAACACCCTGACCCCCTAGGCCTGCTTAGGGGGTCCCACAAAAGCATTTTTTTTTAAAAACAAATTGACAAAATGCGCGCCGGATCCGCGGATCCGGCCGCAAAAAAAAAAAAAAATGAAGCGCGGGCTCCCGCGCTTCGTTACTAATTAGCCCCCGGGTGGGCCAAGTCCCGGGGGCAGTGGAAAAAAAAGTGTGGGGGGGGCCCCAATCCTCCCACACTGCCCCGGGGACTGCCACCTCCCCAGGGCTTGAATAATGAGTTGCGGGGGGCACGCAGCCCCCCCGCAGCCCAGGGGACCGCCACCCCCCGGGGCTTGTTTTTTTAAAGTTTGGGGGGGCCTCTAAGGCAAACTCTGCTTTGCTTCATTGAAGCGAGAGCAGAGAAACCTGCTCTCGCTTCAATGAAGCAAAGCAGAATTGCTTTTCCATAAGGGGAGCTGCATGTCAGCAGCTCCCCTTGTGGAAAAGCAATGCCGGCTCCCGCAGGACGCGGGGAGCCGGCGGGACCGTGGGGGGATTGGGGACCCCCCCACGATCCCCAACGAGAGGCCAGGCCCCAGGGGATGGGGTCCCCGGGGCCATGAGTGGCCTGAGGAGGGGGGCCACGCAGCCCCCCTCCAATTATTTAAAAAAAAAAAAAAACAATGGCCATGCCCCGGGGGATGGGGTCCCCGGGACCGAAAATGGCCTCAGAAGGGGGGCCACGCGGCCCTCCTTCTGCTTTTTTTATAATTTAACAAAATAGGGGTCAGGCCCTGGGGGATGGGGTCCCCAGGGCCCAAAAATAGGAAAAGAAGGGGGGCCACACAGCCCCCTTCTAAAAAAAAATTAAAAAAATACTGGCATCGCGGCTAGGCCCCGCCCCCTCCCTACAACACTCAGCAAACACGCCCCCTGGCGCGTTTAAAGTTGGGGAACTAATTCCCCTTGAATACTGGGGCTCCCTGGGGGCCAACTAGCCCACCAGGTACCTCCAGTATGCGCCAGGGAGCTGCGTTGCATAAAGGTGTTCAGAGGCCACGCCCCTTTTTACACCTCTCTGCAACGCAGCTCTGTGGCGCTTACTGGAGGTACCTGGTGGGCTAGTTGGACCCCAGGGACCCTCAGGATTCAAGGGGACTTTATCTCCCAACTTAAAACGTGCCACAGGCACGTTATAGTTAGAAATTAGCATAGTTAGAAATTAGCATTTAAAAAACCTTAGAAATTCACTGAAAAAACCATAGGTTTCAGGGGCGTTATAGTTAGTTGGACATTTCACTCGTGCAAAACCCGTGAAATTCCCCCGTTATAGTTAGTTCAGCTAACTATAACTCGCGCCCCCGCAATGCACTGCTGATGACGTCACATATTACATCACTCATGACATGGTCAGTGACATCACTCATGACATCACTGATGACATCTCAAATGACATCACTGATGACATCACTGATGACATCATCCATGTGAAAATTTCATGCATCTTCTCACACCCTAATATAACTTTTGATACACCCACTCTAAATTACACACTACCATTCTCAAAACCATAAACTCTCCAACACCAATAACTACATACCCACTCACTGATTCTTAGGTCTACACACACATCCACTCACTCACCCGTACAGTCACTCATACTTACGGTCACTCAGTACAGGACTATCATATGCACTCATACACCTATATAGACACTCACACACCGCCACTCATCCATAGAGGTACTCACACACCTAGTCAGTCATGCAAATAATTAATCACACTCCCATTTACTCACCTATACATTTATACACACACCAGCTCAATTACACATACAAATACTAGCACATTCTTACGCTCTTATACAATCAATGATACAAGCACACACTCATCCATACAGCCACTCTCACAATAACACACTCTCATTTGTAGCCAATTATGTACTCCAACACACATATATACTACTTTTCACATATGTAATTACTCACACATGTACCACTGAGATATACATTCACTCACTAACACACCCATACACACACTCACCCACCCATACAGTCCATCACAGATGCACTCTTGAAACCATGCACCCAGTGAATTACCCACTCACACATCTATGCTCAGAGTCACACACACCCCACCCACACAAACACTCAGGCACCCATACAGATACTCAGACAACAAATCAATAACCCATATAGACACTCATGTAGCTATTCACAAACCCATGCAGCCGCTTTCACACCAACAGATACACAGATACAGACATTCACACAGTTTAGTCACTAACCCATGCATTCAGTAAGATACGTTTAATCACTCACTTATAGAGTCAGTCACGCACCTACTAAATCATCCATTCAGACACTTATACACCCACTCATTCTTCAATACGCCTTTCCCTATATATATTAAACATATTTAAACTTTACAGAAACACACAGTCACTGGATGATGTCATCAGTGATGTCATTTGAGATGTCATCAGTGATGTCACTGACCATGTCATGAGTGATGTATTATGTGACGTCATCAGCAGTGCATTATGGGGCGCGAGTTATAGTTAGCTGAACTAACTATAACGGGGGAATTTCACGGGTTTTGTACGAGTGAAATGTCCAACTAACTATAACGCCCCTGAAACCTATGTTTTTTTCAGTGAATTTCTAAGGTTTTTTAAATGCTAATTTCTAACTATAACGTCCCTGAAACCTATGGTTTTTTCAGTGAATTTCTAAGGTTTTTTAAATGCTAATTTCTAACTATAATCGTGCCTGAAACCTATGGTTTTTTCAGTGAATATATATATATATATATATATATATATATATATATATATATATTCACTGAAAAAAACCATAGGTTTTAGGGACAGTTATAGTTAGTTGGACATTTCACTCGTACAAAACCATAGAAATTCCCCGTTATAGTTAGTTCAGCTAACTATAACTCGCGCTCCCGCAATGCACTGCTGATGACGTCACATATTACATCACTCATGACATGGTCAGTGACATCACTGATGACATCACTGATGACGACATCCATGTGATAATTTCATGCATCTTCTCACACCCTAATATAACTTTTGATACACCCACTCTAAATTACAGACTGCCATTCTCAAAACCATACACACTCCAATATCTACATACCCACTCACTGATTCTTAGGTCTACACACACACATCTACTCACTCACCCGTACAGTCACTCATACTTCAGTCACTCAGTACGGGACTATCATATGCACTCATACACCTATATAAACACTCACACACCGCCACTCATCCATAGAGGTACTCACACACCTAGTCAGTCATGCAAATAATTAAACACACACCCATTTACTCACCTATACAGTTATACACACACCAGCTCACTTACTCATACAAATACTAGCACATTCTTACGCTCTTATACAATAACTGATACAAGCACACACGCATCCATACAGCCACTCTCACACACTCTCACTTATAGCCATTTAAATACTCCAACACACATATATACTGCCTTTGACATATTAGTTACTCACACATGTACCACTAAAATATACATTCACTCACTAACACACCCATACACACACTCACCCACCCAAGCAGTCCATCACAGATGCACTCTTGAAATCATGCACCCAGTGAATCACCCACTCACACATCTATGTACAGAGTCACACACCCCACCCACACAAACACTCAGGCAGCCATACAGATACTCAGAGAACCAATCAATAACCCATATAGACACTCATGTAGCTATTCGCAAATCCATGCATCCACTTACACACCAACAAACAGACGGATACAGACATTCATACAGTTTAGTCACTAACCCATGCATTCAGTAAGATACGTTTAATCACTCACTTGTAGAGTCAGTCACGCACGTACTAAATCATCCATTCAGACACTTATACACCCACTCATTCTTCAATACGCCTTTCCCTATATATATTAAACATATTTAAACTTTACAGAAACACAGTCACTGGATGATGTCATCAGTGATGTCATCAGTGATGTCACTGACCATGTCATGAGTGATGCAATATGTGACGTCATCAGCAGTGCATTATGGGCGCGAGTTATAGTTAGCTGAACTAACTATAACGGGGGAATTTCTATGGTTTTGTACGAGTGAAATGTCCAACTAACTATAACTGTCCCTAAAACCTATGGTTTTTTCAGTGAATTTCAAAGGTTTTTTAAATGCTAATTTCTAACTATAACGTGTCTGAAACCTATGGTTTTTTCAGTGAATTTCAAAGGTTTTTTAAATGCTAATTTCTAACTATAACGTGCCTGAAACCTATGATTTTTTAAGTGAATTTCAAAGGTTTTTTTAAATGCTAGTTTCTAACTATGCCTACAGAGGTAGGACATGTGAAGAAAGAAGAAAAAACGCACAGAAAAAAGCAAAAGATGTGCAGAAAGAACCAACAGAGGAGCAGAAAGAGGCCTTGTTGCAAAATCATCCTGTGCCCACAACTTTTTCAGACGGGTACTGGTGGTAACTGACTCTGACTAACCAGAGCCAGTGCTATGCTAATAGACACTTAGAATACAGTGAAAACACCTACATACACTAGGGAACACTATGCGTTGGGGTACCCCTGTGATTAGCATGACCTCCTCTGCAAGTCCCTAGTACATAATAGGGCAGGGGGATTAAAACTACCTCTTAAAACGCGCTACAGGGCGCGTTTGCACAGTGGTGAAGGGAGGGGGGGGCCTGAGGTGACATGTGTGCAAACGCACCCCGTGGCGCGTTTTAAGTTGCGGGATTAAGTCCCCTTGAATTATGAGGGGACCTGGGGCCCAACTAGCCCCCCAGGTACCTACAGTTAGGACCACAGAGCTGAGTTGCAGAGAGGCGTTCCGAGGCCACGCACCTTTTTTCACCTCTCTGCAACGCAACTCTGTTGTGCTTACTGAAGGTACCTGGTGGGCTAGTTGGCCCCCAGGGTCCCTCAGGATTCAAAGGGAATTAATTCCCCAACTTAAAACGCACCACAGGGCGTGTTTGCGCACATGTCACCGGAGGCCCCGCCCCCTCCCTTCACCACTGTGCAAACGCGCCCCGTGGTGCGTTTTAAGTTGGGGGATTAGGTCACCTTGAATCCTGAGGGTCCCTGGGGCCCAACTAGCCCACTAGGTACTTCCAGTAAGCACCACAGGCCTGCGTTGCAACGCCTGTAACAAATTGTGCAGTTGTGTTTAGGTAGTGAAGAGGGTCGTGCTGGGGGTAGTGTTTTAGGGTTAAGGGTAGTGCAGTGGTGTTTGTGTAGTGTAGGGGGTCATGCTGGGAGTAGATTTAGGGTTTAGGGTAGTGCAGTGGTGTTTGGGTAGTGTAGGGAGTCGTGCTGGGGGGAGTGTTTTAGGGTTTAGGGTAGTGCAGTGGTGTTTGTGTAGTGTAGGAGGTCGTGTTTTAGGGTTTAGGGTAGTGCAGTGGTCTTTGGGTAGTGTAGGGAGTCGTGCGGGGGTATTGTTTTAGAGTTTAGGGTAGTGCAGTGGTCTTTGGGTAGTGTAGGGGTTGTGCGGGGGTAGTGTTTTAGGGATTAGGGTAGTGCATTGGTATTTGGGTAGTGTAGGGGGTCATGCGGGGGTAGTGTTTTAGGGTTTAGGGCAGTGCAGTGGTGTTTAGGTAGTGTAGGGGGTCGTGCTGGGGGAGTGTTTTAGGGTTTAGGGCAGTGCAGTGGTGTTCGGGTAGTGTAGGGGTCGTGCTGGGGGAGTGTTTTAGGGTTTAGGGCAGTGCAGTCGTGTTTGGGTAGTGTAGGGGGTCGTGCTGGGGGAGTATTTTAGGGTTTGGGGTAGTGCAGTGGTGTTTAGGTAGTGTAGGGGTCGTGCTGGGGGAGTGTTCTAGGGTTTAGGGCAGTGCAGTGGTGTTCAGGCAGTGTAGGGGGTCGTGCTGGGGGTGGTGTTTCAGGGTTTAGGGCAGTGCAGTGGTGTTTGGGCAGTGTAGGGGGTCGTGCAGGGGTGGTGTTTCAGGGTTTAGGGCAGTGCAGTGGTGTTCAGGCAGTGTAGGGGTTCCTGCTGGGGGTGGTGTTTCAGGGTTTGGGGCAGTGCAGTGGTGTTCGAGCAGTAAAGGGGGTCATGCTGGGGGTGGTGTTTCAGGGTTTAGGGCAGTGCAGTGGTGTTCGGGCAGTGTAGGGGGCGGTGCAGGGGGTGGTGTTTCAGGGTTTAGGGCAGTGCAGTGGTGTTCGGGCAGTGTAGGTGGTCGTGCAGGGGGTGGTGTTTCAGGGTTTAGGGCAGTGCAGTGGTGTTCGGGCAGTGTAGGGGGCGGTGCAGGGGGTGGTGTTTCAGGGTTTAGGGCAGTACAGTGGTGTTTGGGCATTGTAGGGGGTGGTGCTGGGGCTGGTGTTTCAGGGTTTAGGGCAGTGCAGTGGTGTTCGGGCAGTGTAGGTGGTCTTGCTGGGGCTGGTGTTTCAGGGTTTAGGGCAGTGCAGTGGTGTTCGGGCAGTGTAGGGGGTCGTGCTGGGGGTGGTGTTTAGGGCAGTGCAGTGGTGTTCGGGCAGTGTAGGGGGTCGTGCTGGGGCTAGTGTTTCAGGGTTTAGGGCAGAGCAATGGTGCTCAGGCAGTGTAGGGGGTTGTGCTGGGGGTGATGTTTCAGGGTTTAGGGCAGTGCAGTGGTGTTAGGGCAGTGAAGGGGGTCGTGCTGGGGGTGGGGTTTCAGGGTTTAAGGCAGTGCAGTGGTGTTCCGGCAGTGTAGGGGGTAGTGCAGGGGGTGGTGTTTCAGGGTTTAGTGCAGTGGTGTTCGGGCAGTGTAGGGGGTCGTGCTGGGGTGGTGTTTCAGGGTTTAGGGCAGTGCAGTGGTGTTCGGGCAGTGTAGGGTGTCGTGCAGAGGGGTGGTGTTTCAGGGTTTAGGGCAGTGCAGTAGTGTTTGGGCAGTGTAGGGGGTCGTGCAGGGGGTGGTGTTTCAGGGTTTAGGGCAGTGCAGTAGTTTTCGGGCAGAGTAGGCGGTCGTGCTGGGGCTGGTGTTTCAGGGTTTAGGGCAGTGCAGTGCTGTTCGGGCAGTGTAGGGGGTCGTGCTGGGGCTGGTGTTTCAGGGTTTAGGGCAGTGCAGTGGTGTTCGGGCAGTGTAGGGGTCTTGCTGGGGGTGGTGCTTCAGGATTTAGGGCAGTGGTGTTCGGGCAGTGTAGGGGGTCTTGCTGGGGGTGATGTTTCAGGGTTTAGGGCAGTGCAGTGGAATTCGGGCAGTATAGGGGGTCTTGCTGGGGGTAGTGTTTCAGGGTTTAGGGTGGTGCAGTGGTGTTCGTGCAGTGTAGGGGGTCGTGCTGGGGGTGGTGTTTCAGGGTTTAGGGCAGTGCAGTGGTGTTTGGGCAGTGTAGGGGGTCGTGCTGGGGCTGGTGTTTCAGGGTTTAGGGCAGTGCAGTGGTGTTTGGGCAGTGTAGGGGGTCGTGCTGGGGCTGGTGTTTCAGGGTTTAGGGCAGTGCAGTGGTGTTCGGGCAGTGTAGGGGGTCTTGCTGGGGGTGGTGTTTCAGGGTTTAGGGCAGTGGTGTTCGGGCAGCATAGGGGGTCTTGCTGGGGGTGATGTTTCAGGGTTTAGGGCAGTGCAGTGGTGTTCGGGCAGTGTAGGGGGTCTTGCTGGGGGTAGTGTTTCAGGGTTTAGGGCAGTGCAGTGGTGTTCGTGCAGTGTAGGGGGTCGTGCTGGGGATGGTGTTTCTGGGTTTAGGGCAGTGCAGTAGTGTTCGAGCAGTGTAGGGGTTGTGCAGGGGGTGGTGTTTCAGGGTTTAGTGCAGTGGTGTTCGGGCAGTGTAGGGGGTCGCGCTGGGGGTGGTGTTTCAGGGTTTAGGGCAGTGCAGTGGTGTTCGGGCAGTGTAGGGGGTCATGCACGGGGTGGTGTTTCAGGGTTAAGGGCAGTGCAGTGGTGTTCGGGCAGTGTAGGGTGTTGTGCTGGGGCTGGTGTTTCAGGGTTCAGGGCAGTGCAGTGGTGTTCAGGCAGTGTAGGGGGTCGTGCTGAGGCTGGTGTTTCACGGTTTAGGGCAGTGCAGTGGTGTTCGGGCAGTGTAGGGGGTCGTGCTGGGGCTGGTGTTTCAGGGTTTAGGGCAGTGCAGTGGTGTTCGGGCAGTGTAGGCGGTCGTGCTGGGGCTGGTGTTTCAGGGTTTAGGGCAGTGCAGTGGTGTTCGGGCAGTGTAGGGGGTCATGCTGGGGCTGGTGTTTCAGGGTTTAGGGCAGTGCAGTGGTGCTCGGGCAGTGTAGGGGGTCATGCTGGGGGTGATGTTTCAGGGTTTAGGGTAGAGAAGTGGTGTTCGGGCAGTGTAGGGGGTCGTGCAGGGGCTGGTGTTTCAAGGTTTAGGGCAGTGCAGTGGTGTTCGGGCAGTGTAGGGGGTCATGCTGGGGCTGGTGTTTCAGGGTTTTGGGCAGAGCAGTGGTGTTCGGGCAGTGTAGGGGGTCATGCTGGGGGTAGTGTTTCAGGGTTTAGGGCAGTGCAGTGGTGTTTGGGCAGTGTAGGGGGTCGTGCTGGGGGTGGTGTTTCAGGGTTTAGGTCAGTGGTGTTCGGGCAGTGTAGGGGGTCTTGCTGGGGGTGATGTTTCAGGGTTTAGGGCAGTGCAGTGGTGTTCGGGCAGTGTAGGGGGTCTTGCTGGGGGTAGTGTTTCAGGGTTTAGGGCAGTGCAGTGGTGTTCGGGCAGTGTAGGGGGTCATGCTGGGGGTGTTGTTTCAGGGTTTAGGGCAGTGCAGTGGTGTTCGGGCAGTGTAGGGGGTCGTGAAGGGGGTGGTGTTTCAGGGTTTAGGGCAGTGGTGTTCGGGCAGTTTAGGGGTCGTGCTAGGGGTGGTGTTTCAGGGTTTAGGGCAGTGCAGTGGTGTTCGGGCAGTGTAGGGGGTCATGCAGGGGCTGGTGTTTCAGGGTTTAGGGCAGTGCAGTGGTGTTCGGGCAGTGTAGGGGGTCGTGCTGGGGGTAGTGTTTTAGGGTTTAGGGTAGTGCAGTGGTGCTTGTGTAGTGTAGGGGGTCGTGCTGGGGGTAGTGGTTTAGGGTAGTGCAGTGGTGTTTGTGTAGTGTAGGGGGTCATGTTTAAGGGTAGTGCAGTGGTGTTTGGGTAGTGTAGGGGGTCGTGCTGGGGGTAGTGTTTTAGGATTTAGGTTAGTGCAGTGGTGTTTGGGTAGTGTAGGGGTCGTGCTGGGGGTAGTGTTTTAGGGTTAAGGGTAGTGCAGTGGTGTTTGTGTAGTGTAGGGGGTCATGCTGGGGGTAGTGTTTTAGGGTTTAGGGTAGTGCAGTGGTGCTTGTGTAGTGTAGGAGGTCGTGCTGGGGGTAGTGTTTTAGGGTTTAGGGTAGTGCAGTGGTGTTTGTGCAGTGTAGGGGTCATGTTTTAGGGTAGTGCAGTGGTGTTTGGGTAGTGTAGGGGGTCGTGCTGGTGGTAGTGTTTTAGGATTTAGGTTAGTGCAGTGGTGCTTGTGTAGTGTAGGGGGTCGTGCTGGGGGTAGTGTTTTAGGGTTTAAGGTAGTGCAGTGGTGTTTTTGTAGTGTAGGGGGTCATGTTTTAAGATGCAATGCTCCAATACCTGACCAGTCTGCACTACATAAAACTGCAAAAAACTAAAAATAAAAAGTGTTTTGCACACTTTTGTCATTGGGCTATATGTGGGCTACATCTGGGTAATATTTGTGCTACATTTGGGCTCTTTTTTCACTGGTGGCCATCTTGGAAGACTTCTTTGTTATGAAGTTTCCTAATTTCTTCATTTACTGCAGTCTCCTCAGTAGGAAATGCTTTCAGTTTTTTACTTTGATTCCATCAAGAAAGCATTCAGATGTCTCACATCTGCCATAAATTCAGAATGTTAGCACTCTAGTTGCTCATTAGATCACTGGAGTAAAGCTACTGCTCACCAGGGAGTTAACTGGTAGTCTGCTGCTGGTATTGAAAGTGATTGTTTCAGGCTGCATGTCAGAATTTTCTAATGAAATAGAAGAGGATTTGAGATCTCACTTAAAACATGCCCTAATTTTTCTTTCTGCAGCACTAACCATAATTTCTATTTCAAAAAGAACCCCTCATTTTGTTCCTTTTTAAATTAAATGTTTTAAGTGTTACTGGTTTATTCCAATCAAGATGGCTTCAGGTGTGCCATACTTTTGTCATAAGTAAGGCTGTTAGCGCTCTAGTTGTTCTTTAGAACACTCTGGGAAGCTGCAGTAGAACACAAAGGCATCAACTGGCAGGCTGCTCCTGTTGAAATATAACAGGAAGATATTTGAGATCACACTTGAAATATGTCCTAATTTTTCTTTCTACAGCACTAACCATAATTTCTATGACAAAATGAACCCCATCATTTTGTTCCTTTTTAAATTAAATGTTTTAAGTGTTACCAGTTTATTCCAATCAAGATGGCTTCAGGTGTGCCATACTTTTGTCATAAGTAAGGCTGTTAGCGCTCTAGTTGTTCTTTAGAACACTCTGGGAAGCTGCAGTAGAACACAAAGGCATCAACTGGCAGGCTGCTCCTGTTGAAATATAACAGGAAGATATTTGAGATCACACTTGAAACATGTCCTAATTTTTTCTTTCTACAGCACTAACCATAATTTCTATGACAAAATGAACCCCATCATTTTGTTCCTTTTTAAATTAAATTGTTTAAGTGTTACCAGTTTATTCCAATCAAGATGGCTTCAGGTGTGCCATACTTTTGTCATAAGTAAGGCTGTTAGCACTCTAGTTGTTCTTTAGAACACTCTGAGAAGCTGCAGTAGAACACAAAGGAATCAACTGACAGTCTCTGCCCTTGCTGGATGTACATGTTTTACTGAGAATGTCAGACTTCATTCTCACATGAGTGAGAAAGATAATGTGAATTTACAGAAAATATGCTCTCATTTTAGCTTCTGGAGCACCTTCCAAACCTCCATGGGACAAGCATGAGAAAATAGTGTTCTCTCAAACATGATTCATGATATCCCAGCAGAAGGTTTTTCACATGGTAAAATCACCTTAGAATACACCACAATTCCTAAAATTAGTATGGTACCATCAACAAATAAATTCTAATGTAACTAAAGCCTGTTATCACCCTTTATAGTTCTCCTTTTGGTGACCCTCAAAATCTTCTATTCACTACAATGCATTTCAATGAGGTACTATCATTTATATTGGTCCCAAGATGGCTGCCAGCAATTCCAGGATGAAGTGCTGACAGCCAATCAGATCTCACGATGACATGTGTGGTTAGGCTCCGCCCAGATATATATGTGACTTTACTTTTGATTTTCTCAGGAACTACTGAACGGATTTACACCATTTAAGCAAAAGGCACGACACTGAACCAAGGGCTACCTCTTTGCCAAATTTGGTGTAATTCCGTTCAGCAGTTCGGGCTGTAGCTGCGACTAAAGGTTCCTATGGAAAAATGAATGGGGAAAACGCGTTTTGGGACCCCCTTTTTCTCGGCCCCCGCTTGACGTATCACCCCGAGACTTTCAGGATAGGAGCGGACCGGAGCGCCCCAACAAGTTGGAAACTTTCGCGAAGATTCGTCAACCGGCGCCAACGTTATTTCAAATAGAATGTCGCGGATTTCCTATGGATAATAGGTTTTAACTATAACTATCTACTGGCGACCGCCAGTAGATAATATATATATATATATATTTATATTTATAAGCACAACTGCAGACCAGAATTGTGTCAGCCGACACACAAGGAGCACACTCGGGAATTCGTGTTTCAAATCTTCTTTAATTTGTGCAGAGCCCCCCTCAGCACTGACAGACGCGTTTCGCCACTCCGGCTTTGTCGATGTCAGTTTCAAATTTACAGACCACCATTTTTAAAGTGCATTAGACAAGTAATAGAAATAGAAGATGGCTAAATTCATATATAATACTGGTATTCTATGGCGGCCATCTTAAAATTCTGTTGTGGCAATGTTAAACATATAGTGTTCAATTTCATGTCGATTACATAAAACATCAATCAAAATACTTCATGTCCTCCTCACAATTATTCATCAATGTTATATCCGAAAAAAGCGGGGGGAAAATGAGAACATAAATATAAGAGAAATAAATATAATCATGATTTCAACAATCAATGTCACCCATATTGTACCAACAAAGAAAGTGTCATCTTTCTCATAATCTGTGTGTTTAATCATTCGATTATGCATGGTGTTGGTATGACCCCTTAATCGGAATAACCCTAGCGCCAAAATATTAAGTTATATCTCCCTGAATGGGCAAAATTAAATGGCTTTAGGGATGGAGGATACAGAAGTATAATGTGTATCAGAGCGGTCGGAATAAAAACATGGGAGAGGCGTGATCTCATATAAGTCTCTCATGATGAATCCCTGAATGGGCAATTTTACCAAAGTGTATTAAAACATGGAATGGTCACAGAATAGTCATGTTGCTTCTTTTTACTATCTAGTAAGAATGATCTACCCAGAACTCCTGTGATCAAATCTTACCTGTCAGTATACAGGGGGAAGTGTGTTTATTTCCCTCAAGAATATCGTTATTGTGACATTAGACTGATCACTCTAGGTGAGTCCACAATTCTTCATTGTTGTTCAAGCCCTGTGGAGCCCTGGTACCGAGCTCTATAATGTACCTAGATTCCATAGAGCGTAATTTCCTGACTCTATCTCCCCCTCTTTCATTTTTAGGGATTTGGTCCAGGAAGTAGAATGTCAACAAATCACGATTGCTTTTGTGAGCACTTTCGAAATGGCGAGCCACAGGATAGGTGCTATCTTTTTTTGCTATCGCCCGCATGTGCTCTAGCACACGTTTTTTGGCAGGATGTATCGTACTGCCTATGTATTTTTTCTGACAGGGACACTCTAGACAGTATATGGTAAACTCTGAATTACAGTTGAGGAGTCGATTGATGGTTCTAATCAACTTCCCCTTCTTTCCCTGTATTCTATTTGTGACTAAATTTACAAGCTTTACATTTTAGACAAGGAAAAAACCCTGTCACAGGTTCATTCTTTCGTTGGGTGGACTGATAGTGGCTCGCTACCAGATGATCTTTAATCGATTTTGATCTTCTGTATGTAATAAGTGGCTGGGGTGAAATTACATATTTCAAGATATTATCCATTTTCAGGATATGCCAATTTTTCCTGAGCATTTGAACAATTTTGGAAGATTGTGTGTTGAAGCCCGTGATCATACGTACAGGTGCCACTTTATTACAGGCTTCCTTCTTTTTAGTGGATTTTTGGACCAGTTCTGGACTATGCTAATTCCGTGTATTTGGGCATGCCAATCTACTTGCTCAAACGGCTGCAGATGGCCCAAAATCAGGCAGCCAGAATGATCCTGCATCAACCTAGATGGCAGCCAGCTACCCCTCTGCAGAGGAAATTGCACTGGCTCCCAATCCCTCATCGCTGTGCTTTTAAGGTGGGCTGCCTTATATTCAAATCCCTGCATGGCAATAACCCCAAATTTATTAACAGCCTGATATTCAGGCATACTCCCTCTCGAAACCTACGCTCTGCTCACCTCTCGCTCCTTACCATTCCCGTATTCAAACGAGCATGACAGGGAGGCCGCAGATTTGCCACACTTGCCCCTAGACTGTGGAACTCCTTCCCGCTGGAGACCCGATCCTGTACTGACCTCTTGCAATTCAGGAAGTCCCTTAAAACATGGCTATTTGCACAAGCCTATAACTAAAGCGGTCTGCTGCTAACCTCAGAGCCTTCATAGCGCCATGAAACCATCCGGTGTATGTGCGCTTTACAAATCATTATTAACATTAACATTAACATAACCAGTAGTTCTTGTCTAGTTATTTTCTCAACTTTTTTACTTGCCACCAGAAGAACATTATTAGAATAGCCCCTTGCTTTGAATCGATTAAGGGCTTCATTTTTAGCTCTATTGTAGTCTTCTTCAGTGGCACAGTTACGTTTTTATGCGCAGGAGCTCCCCATAGGGAATGTTTTTAATCATGCTCCTAGGATGGAAGCGTTCAGCATGTAGCACGGCATTGCCGGCCGTTGTTTTTCTATAGAGTCAAGTTAAAATACTAGAATTTTCAACATAAACTTCCAAGTCCAGGTAAAAGACCTGCGTATCACTGATATGTCCACTAAATGCAAGATTGAAATTGTTTACATTCAACAATTTGAGATTTTCCTCAGCCGAGGAATATGAGCCCTTCCATACGATGAAAAGGTCGATGTAACAGGCCCATAGTATCACCCGTTCAAGCCATTTTTCTGGCACCTCCCTCCAGGCCACGTGCTTCTCCCATCAGCCCACGAAAAGATTCGCGTAGCTGGGGGCGAAGTACGTGCCCATGGCGGTACCGCGTTGTTGTCTGTACAATTGCCCTGCAAGGATAAAGATGCTATTTTCTAAACAGAATGTTAGCATTTCAAGAAGCATTTCATAATGTTTCTTAATTTTCAATGAACGTTTATCTAAAAACCATTTGACAGACTCAATACCCTGTCTGTGGTTGATGCAGGTGTACAGACTGGTGATATCCAGTGTGATCAATAACATATCTGGTTCCCAATTTATCCCTTCAATCAGCCTTAAAAAATCGTTTGTGTCCCTGATGTAGGATCAATCTATCTATCTATCTATCTATCTATCTATCTATCTATCTATCTATCTATCCATCTATCTATCTATCTATCTATCTATCTATATATCTATCTATCTATATAGAGAGAGAAAAATATCCATATCTACATATATCTATCTATCTATCTATCTATCTATCTATCTATCTATCTATCTCTCTCTCTCTCTCTCTCTCTCCTATATATATATATATATATATATTACCTACTGGTGGTCGCCAGTAGGTAGTTATAGTTAGGACCTATTTTCCATAGGAAATTCACAACATTCTATTCCCAATAACTTTGGTGCCGGTCGACGAATCTTCGCGAAATTTTCAAAACTCGTGGGGCGCTCCGGTCTGCTCCTATCTTGAAAGTTTCGGGGTGATTCGGCAAGCGGGGGCCGAGAAAAAAGGGGGGTCCCAAAACATGTTTTCTCCATGTTATTTTCCATAGGAAACTTTAGACAAAGCTACAGCCCGAACTGCTGAACAGAATTACACCAAATTTTGCAAAAAGGTAGCCCTTGGTTCAGAAAGAGCCCTTTTTGTTAAATGGTGTAAATCCGTTCAGTAGTTGCTGAGAAATTCAAAAAATAAGAGTCAGAAAATCAATTTCCCATTGGGAATTTTGTGCAAGGCTACAGCGGAAACTACTAAACGGATTTACCCCAAATTTAGCATAAAGGTACTGCTTGGCTCAGAAAGCGACCTTTTCAAAAATGGTGTAAATCCGTTCAGTAGTTTTTTAAATATTAAAGGAAAAATAACTTTATATATCTGGGCGGAGCCTAACCACACGTGTCATCGTGAGATCTGATTGGCTGTCAGCACTTCATCCAAGAAGTGTTGGCAGCCATCTTGGGACCAATATCCATGATAGCACCCTAATGAAATGCATTGTAGTGAATAGAAGATTTTGAGGGTCACCAAAAGGAGAACTATAAAGGGTGATAACAGACTTTAGTTACATTAGAATTCATTTGTTGATGGTACCATACTAATTTTAGGAATTGTGGTGTGTTCTAGGGTGATTTTACCCTGTGAAAAACCTTCTGCTGGGATTTCATGAATCATGTTTGAGAGAAAACAATTTTCTCATGCTTGTCCCACAGAGGTTTGGAAGGTGCTCCAGAAGCTAAAATGAGAGCATATTTTCTGTAAATTCACATTATCTTTCTCAATCATGTGAGAATGAAGTCTGACATTCTCAGTAAAACATGTAAATCCAACAAAGGCAGAGACTGTCAGTTGATTCCTTTGTGTTCTACTGCAGCTTCCCAGAGTGTTCTTAAGAACAACTAGAGCGTTAACAACCTTACCTATGACAAAAGTATGGCACACCTGAAGCCATCTTGATTGGAATAAACTGGTAACACTTAAAACATTTAATTTAAAAAGGAACAAAATGATGGGGTTCATTTTGTCTTAGAAATTATAGTTAGTGCTATAGAAAGAAAAATTAGGACATGTTTTAAGTGAGATCTCAAATATCTTCCTGTTATATTTAAACAGGAGCAGCCTGCCAGTTGATTCCTTTGTGTTCTACTGCAGCTTCCCAGAGTGTTCTAAGGAACAACTAGAGCGCTAACAGCCTTACCTATGACAAAAGTATGGCACACCTGAAGCCATCTTGATTGGAATAAACTGGTAACACTTAAAACATTTAATTTAAAAAGGAACAAAATGATGGGGTTCATTTTGTCATAGAAATTATGGTTAGTGCTGTAGAAAGAAAAATTAGGACATGTTTTAAGTGAGATCTCAAATATCTTCCTGTTATATTTCAACAGGAGCAGCCTGCCAGTTGATTCCTTTGTGTTCTACTGCAGCTTCCCAGAGTGTTCTAAAGAACAACTAGAGCGCTAACAGTCTTACTTATGAAAAAATTATGGCACACCTGAAGCCATCTTGATTGGAATAAACTGGTAACACTTAAAACATTTAATTTAAAAAGGAACAAAACGAGGGGGTTCATTTTGTCATAGAAATTATGGTTAGTGCTGTAGAAAGAAAAATTAGGACATGTTTTAAGTGAGATTACAAATATCTTCCTGTTATATTTGAATAGGAGCAGCCTGCCAGTTGATTCCTTGTGTTCTACTGCAGCTTCCCAGAGTGTTCTAAAGAACAACTAGAGCGCTAACAGTCTTACTTATGACAAAAGTATGGCACACCTGAAGCCATCTTGATTGGAATAAACCGGCAACACTTAAAACATTTAAATTAAAAAGGAAAAAAATGAGGGGGTTCATTTTGCCATAGAAATTATGGTTAGTTCTGCAGAAAGAAAAATTAGGGCATGTTTTAAGTGAGATCTCAAATCCTCTTCTATTTCATTAGAAAATTCTGACATGCAGACTGAAACAATCACTTTCAATACCAGCAGTAGACTTCCAGTTAACTCCCTGGTGAGCAGTAGCTTTACTACAGTGATCTAATGAGCAACTAGAGTGCTAACATTCTGAATTTATGGCAAATGTGTGACACATCTGAATGCCTTCTTGATGGAATCAAAGTAAAAACTGAAAGCATTTCCTACTGAGGAGACTGCAGTAAATGAGGAAATTAGGAAACTTCATAACAAATAAGTATCCCAAGATGGCCACCAGAGAAAAAAGAGCCCAAATGTAGCACAAATATCACCCACATGTAGCCCACATATAGCCCAATGACAGAAGTGTGGAAAACACTTTTTATTTTTAGTTTTTTGCAGTTTTATATAGTGCAGACTGGTCAGGTATTGGAGCGTTGCATCTTACTTGGACCCCTTATTGCGTATTTTGCACGAAGTACATGAGATTGATCTTGCGAAACATTGAACTTTACTATTCTGTTAACCTGAAGTTGCTCTGAACCGGGCTTTGTAACACCCGTTTTTACCTACTGGATTTAATTAATTCTCACTGTATTGTATTAAGAAAGAGGATTTACTGTTTTTATGTACACTTTTATGATCTATGTTTCTAAATCAGATCGAATAAAGTTTAATGAATGTAATTGAAGTCTCCCAAGATGGCCACCAGAGAAAAATGAGCCCAAATGTAGCACAAATATCACCCAGATGTAGCCCACGTATAGCCCAATGACAGAAGTGTGGAAAACACTTTTTATCCTTTGTTTTTTTGCAGTTTTATATAGTGCAGGCTGGTCAGATATTGGAGTGCTTTACATGAGCATTGGTTACATCATAGAAGGACAAACTCATTTTGGTTGTAGGCATGGGGAGATTAAGTGATTTGACCAGAATCACAGAATGACGAGCTGAAGCAGAAACTCCAACTTGGTAACACCACATTTTCTCCCCTAAGCGCAACATTTAATCAAGTGGTCAACTGGATAAAAAAACATAGAGATAACAAATAATTCAAAAGTGCTTTGTCGCTATTTGAGAACTGCTTGGCTCAGAAAGCGACCTTCTTAAAAATGGTGTAAATCCGTTCGGTAGTTGCTGAGAAATTGTAAAAAAACAAATATCGATATCTAGAGGTGCGGTGGATCCGCGAACCCTCCCGACCACGAGCCTCATTTTAATTGGCTGCCAACACTCCAAACCAGGAAGTGTTGGCAGCCATCTTGTGACTCTGTAGAACCGAGTCACAAGAAAACAGGGAAACAAAGGTGGAAAAGAAGAAAAGGGAGCATGGTAGAAACACCCTGACCCCCTAGGCCTGCTCAGGGGGTCCCACAAGGACCCCCAGGGCCAAAAAAAGCATTTTTTTAAAACAAATTGGCGAAATTCGCGCTGGGGCCGCGAATCCTGCCGAAATGTGAAAAAAAATGAAGCGCGGGATACCGCGCTTCATTTAATTGAGACCCCCGGGTGGGCCAGGTCCCGGGGGCATTGCCAACAAATATATGCAGGACCCGCGGGGCCCCGCAGCCCCGGGGACCGCCACATCCCGGGCTTGTTTTTTAATGTTTGGGGGCCTCCAAGGCCCCCCAAGCCCCGGGGACCGCCACCGCCAGGGCTTTTATCAAATAGGGACCCTCAGGATTCAAGGGGAATTAATCCTCCAACTTACCCTGAGCACTACTGATGCAGTCCAGCCATCGCCCTGTCACTACCCATGCACTCCTCCAATCAACCAGCGAGCACCATGTACTTATCCAATCACTCCGCCAAAACACAAGCACTTATAAATTCACCATCCACTCTCCTTGCAGTACTCTAATCATCCAGTCAGTACCCATGTACTCATCCAATGACCCAGGCACTAACTCATGGCAAATACAGAGAAGGTCATGCTAATCACAGGGGTACCCCAACGCATAGTGTTCCCTAGTGTATGTAGGTGTTTTCACTGTATTCTAAGTGTCTTTTACCACCAGAGTCAGTTACCACCAGTACCCATCAGCAAAAGTTGGGGGCACAGGAGTACTTTCTACTCCTCTGTTGGTTCTTTCTGCACATCTCTTCCTTCTTCTTGCACTTTTCTTCGTCTTTCTGGATTTCTGTTGCCTCTTTCTGCATTTGTCTTCCTTCTTTCTGCGCTTTTCTTCTTCTTTCTTCACATGTCCTACCTCTGTAGGCATAGTTAGAAACTAGCATTTAAAAAACCTTTGAAATTCACTTAAAAAACCATAGGTTTCAGGCACGTTATAGTTAGAAATTAGCATTTAAAAAACCTTTGAAATTCACTGAAAAAACCATAGGTTTCAGGCACGTTATAGTTAGAAATTAGCATTTAAAAAACCTTAGAAATTCACTGAAAAACCATAGGTTTTAGGGAAAGTTATAGTTAGTTGGACATTTCACTCGTACAAAACCAGAGAAATTCCCCGTTATAGTTAGTTCAGCTAACTATAACTCGCGCCCCGCAATGCACTGCTGATGACGTCACATATGACATCACTCATGACATGGTCAGTGACATCACTGATGACATCTCAAATGACATCACTGATGACATCATCCATGTGATAATTTGATGCATCTTCTCACACCCTTTGATACACCAACTCTAAATAACAGACTGCCATTCTCAAAACCATAGACACTCCAGCAGCAATAACTACATACCCACTCACTGATTCTTAGGTCTAAACACATATCCACTCACTCACCCGTACAGTCACTCATACTTACAATCACTCAGTACAGGACTATCATATGCACTCATACGCCTATATAGACACTCACACACCACCACTCATCCATAGAGGTACTCACACACCTAGTCAGTCATGCAAATAATTAATCACACTCCCATTTACTCACCTATACAGTTATACACACACCAGCTCACTTACTCATACAAATACTAGGACATTCTTACGCTTTTATACAATCACTGATACAAGCACACACTCATCCATACAGTCACTCTCATAATCACACACTCTCACTTATAGCTATTTATATATTCCAACACACATATATACTACCTTTCACATATGTAGTTACTCACACATGTACCACTGAGATATACATTCACTCACTAACACACCCATACACACACCCATACAGTCCATCACAGACGCACTCTTGAAACCATGCACCCAGTGAATCACCCACTCACACATCTGCACAGAGTCACACACACCCCACCCATACAAACACTCAGGCATCCATACAGATACTCTGACAACCAATCAATAACCCATATAGACACTCATGTAGTTATTCACAAACCCATGCAGCCACTTACACACCAACAGACAGACGGATACAGACATTCACACAGTTTAGTCACTAACCCGTGCATTCAGTAAGATACATTTAATCACTCACTTATAGAGTCAGTCACACACCTACTAAATCATCCATTCAGACACTAATACACCCACTCATTCTTCAATACGCCTTTCCCTATATATATTAAACATATTTAAACTTTACAGAAACACACAGTCACTAGATGATGTCATCAGTGATGTCATCAGTGATGTTATTTGAGATGTCATCAGTGATGTCATCAGTGATGTCACTGACCATGTCCTGAGTGATGTCATATGTGACGTCATCAGCAGTGCATTGCGGGGCGCGAGTTATAGTTAGCTGAACTAACTATAACGGGGAATTTCTCTGGTTTTGTACGAGTGAAATGTCCAACTAACTATAACTTTCCCTAAAACCTATGGTTTTTCAGTGAATTTATATATATATATATATATATTCACTGAAAAAACCATAGGTTTCAGAGACGTTATAGTTCGTTGGACATTTCACTGCGTGACAAACCATAGAAATTCCCCGTTATAGTTAGTTCAGCTAACTATAACTTGCGCCCGCAATGCACTGCTGATGACGTCACATATTACATCACTCATGACATGGTCAGTGACATCACTGATGACATCACTGATGACATCTCAAATGACATCACTGATGACATCATCCATGTGATAATTTGATGCATCTTCTCACACCCTAATATAACTTTTGATACACCCACTCTAAATTACAGACTGCCATTCTCAAAAGCATAGACACTCCAACACCAATAACTACATACACACTGACTGATTCTTAGGTCTACACGCACATCCACTCACTCACCCGTACAGTCACTCAAACTTACGGTCACTCAGTACAGGACAATCATATGCACTCATACACCTATATAGACACTCACACACCGCCACTCATCCATAGAGGTACTCACACACCTAGTCAGTAATGCAAATAATTAATCACACTGCCATTTACTCACCTATACAGTTATACACACACCAGCTCACTTACTCATACAAATACTAGCACATTCTCACGCTCTTATACAATCACTGATACAAGTACACACTCATCCATACAGCCACTCTCACAATCACACACTCTCACTTATAGCCATTTAATACTCCAACACATATATATACTGCCTTTCACATATGTAGTTACTCACACATGTACCACTGAGATATACATTCACTCACTAACACACCCATACACACACTCACCCACCCATACAGTCCATCACAGATGCACTCTTGAAACCATGCACCCAGTGAATCACCCACTCACACATCTATGAACAGAGTCACACACACCCCACCCACACAAACACTCAGGCACCCATACAGATACTCAGACAACCAATCAACAACCCATGTAGACACTCATGTAGCTATTCACAAACCCATGCAGCCGCTTACACACCAACAGACAGACGGATACAGACATTCACACAGTTTAGTCACTAACCCATGCATTCAGTAAGATACGTTTAATCACTCACTTATAGAGTCAGTCACGCACCTACTAAATCATCCATTCAGACACTTATACACCCACTCATTCTTCAATACGCCTTTCCCTATATATATTAAACATATTTAAACTTTACAGAAACACACAGTCACTGGATGATGTCATCAGTGATGTCATTTGAGATGTCATCAGTGATGTCATCAGTGATGTCACTGACCATGTCATGAGTGATGTAATATGTGACGTCATCAGCAGTGCATTGCGAGGCGCGAGTTATAGTTAGCTGAACTAACTATAACAGGGGAATTTCTATGGTTTTGTACGAGTGAAATGTCCAACGAACTATAACGCCCCTGAAACCTATGGATTTTTCAGTGAATTTCTAAGCTTTTTTAAATGCTAATTTCTAACTATAACGCGCCTGAAACCTCTGGTTTTTCAGTGAATTTCTAAGGTTTTTAAATGCTAATTTATAACTGTAACGTGCCTGAAACCTATGGTTTTTCAGTGAATTTCAAAGGTTTTTAAATGCTAATTTCTAACTATAACGTGCCTGAAACCTATGATTTTTTAAGTGAATTTCAAAGGTTTTTTAAATGCTAGTTTCTAACTATGCCAACAGAGGTAGGACATGTGAAGAAAGAAGAAAAAACGCACAGAAAGAAGTGAATATATATATATGGAGGTACCTGGTGGGCTTGTTGGCCCCCAGGGACCCTCAGTATTCAAGGGGACTTAATCCCCCAACTTAGAACGTGCCAGGGGGCGCGTTTGCAGAGTGGTGGAGAAAGGGGCGTGGCCTTTGTCCACCTCTCAGCAATCCCACTGTGTGGTGCTTACTGGAGGTAAGACGTAGGCTAGTTGGCCCCTAAAGGACCCCCAGCAGTGAAGGGAGCGCGTTTGTAGAGTGGTGGGAAGAAGGGGCGTGGCCTGCTCTTCGAACTTAGCAATGCTGCTGTGTGGGACTTATTGGAAGTAATAGGAGGGGTAGTTGGTCCCCAAGGATGTCCTAGTGGGCCAACTACGCCTCTTGTTACCTCCAGTAAGTCCCGCACAGTGGGATTGCTAAGACGTCTTCGGAGGCCATGCACCCCTTTCTCCACCATTCTGCAAACGTGTCTCCTGGCAGACTACGGGATGGGGGATGAAGTCCAATTTACTCCTGAGGGACTTTGGGGGCAAGAAGCCCTACTGGTACCTCCTGTAAGCCCTACGCACCGGAATTCCTGAGTGCTGGTCGGAGGCCTAGCACCCTTTGTCCACCACTCTGCAAACGCGACTACTAGTTAAAAAGTGTTTGCAATGTAGTAGGTTTCGCATTTGTGAAAATTAGAGCTATTGGCGTTGTAAATGCAAAAGTTTTTTACTAATGTTTTTGGAGTGGAGTGGATGTACGTTGTGTGTAGTGGAATTATGTGATATGTTGTGCAGTGAAATTATGTGGATAGAAAGTATGTGGTATTTAGTGTATAGGAATTATGTAGAGTGGGATTATATGTTATGGAGAGTAATTATGTGGTATGGTAGTCTGTGTTGTGGAGTGGTAACCTCAGGTTTAGTCTTCCTCGTTTCCATAGAAGCTCAACTATGAACTCAGTGAGACAAAAAGATGGAATCACTGAGGAGCACTTGTGGACCTAGTCAGAGGTATGAGCAGGGCCACTGGAATTATGTGACTGTTTGGCTGCACCGACTTTCGCACAATTATACAGTTTCTGCATTAGCCACATAATTCATCATCTGCACCCTAATCTGCAGATTTGAACAAAAAAAGCCTTGTTTCTAGCTGAAACGGGTCAAACGTTACCAAAAATGCAGCGACAAGTGTTACAGTGTGGTGGAAGGCCCTTTGCAAACCTAGAATGGTCACCTGTTACTTATTGCTAAATGTGGGTGTTAAATTGGTACTAATGGCGTGCAAGCCACTCTTGCTTCCCTCTGTGCCTCTCTTGCCTCTTTCTGCATTTCTGTTGCCTCTTTCTGCACGTTTCTTTCTTTTTCTGCACTTCTCTTGACCTCATTCTGCAAATCTCTTGTACTTTCTGCACCTCTCTTCCCTCTTTCTGCACGTCTGTTGCATCTTTCTGCACCTCATTTTCTTCTTTCTGCACCTCTGTTGTCTCTTTCTGCACTCGACTTCCCTCTTTCTGTACCATTCCTGCCTGTTTTTGCATCTCACTTGCCTCTTTCTGCACTTTTCTTGCTTCTTACTACACCTCTGTTGCTTCTTTCAGCAAATCTCTTGCCTCTTTGTGCACTTCTCTTGCCTGTTTATGCACCTCTCTTGCCTCTTTTTGCACCTCTGTTGGCTCTTTCTGCACCTCACTTGCTCCTTTCTACACTTCTCTTGCCTCTTTCTGCACCCCTGTTGCTTCATTCTGCACTTTCCATACTTCTTTCTGCACCTGTATTGCTTCTTTCCGCACCCCTGTTGTCTCTTTATGTACCTCTTTTGCCTCGTTCTGCACTTTTCTTGCCTTTTTCTGCACCTCTCTTCCATCTTTCTGCACGTATGTTGCCTCTTTCTGCACCTCATTTGCTTCTTTTTGCACCCTGTTGTCTCTTTCTGCACTCGTCTTCCCTCTTTCTGTACCTTTCCTGCCTGTTTTTGCATCTCACTTGCCTCTTTCTCCACTTTTCTTGCTTCTTTCTACACCTCTGTTGCTTCTTTCAGCAATTCTCTTGCCTCTTTGTGCACTTCGCTTGCCTGTTTCTACACTTCTCTTGCCTCTTTCTGCACCCCTGTTGCTTCATTCTGCACTTTCCATGCTTCTTTCTGCACCTGTCTTGCTTCTTTCTGCACCCCTGTTGTCTCTTTATGTAACTCTTTTGCCTCTTTCTGCACTTTTCTTACCTTTTTCTGCACCTCTCTTCCCTCTTTCTGCACGTCTGTTGCCTCTTTCTGCACCTCATTTGTTTCTTTCTGCATCTCTGCTGTCTCTTTCTGCACTCATCGTCCCTATTTCTGTACCTTTCCTGCCTGTTTTTGCATCTCACTTGCCTCTTTCTGCACTTTTCTTGCTTCTTTCTACACCTCTGTTGCTTCTTTCAGCAATTCTCTTGCCTCTTTGTGCACTTCTCTTGCCTGTTTCTGCACCTCTCTTGCCTCTTTTTGCACCTCTGTTGGCTCTTTCTGCACCTCACTTGCTCCTTTCTACATTTCTCTTGCCTCTTTCTGCACATCTATTGCTTCATTCTGCACTTTCCATGCTTCTTTCTGCACCTGTCTTGCTTCTTTCTGCACCCCTGTTGTCTCTTTATGTACCTCTTTTGCCTCTTTCTGCACTTTTCTTGCCTTTTTCTGCACCTCTCTTCCCTCCTTCTGCACGTGTTGCCTCTTTCTGCACCTCATTTGCTTATTTCTGCACCCCTGTTGTCTCTTTCTGCACTCGTCTTCCCTCTTTCTGTACCTTTCCTGCCTGTTTTTGCATCTCACTTGCCTCTTTCTGCCCTTTTCTTGCTTCTTTCTACACCTCGATTGCTTCTTTCAGCAATTCTCTTGTCTCTTTGTGCACTTCTCTTGCCTGTTTCTGCACTTCTCTTGCCTCTTTCTGCACCCCTATTGCTTCATTCTGCACTTTCCATGCTTCTTTCTGGACCTGTCTTGCTTCTTTCTGCACCCCTGTTGTCTCTTTATGAACCTCTTTTGCCTCTTTCTGCACCTTTCTTGCCTTTTTCTGCACCTCTCTTCGCTCTTTCTGCACGTCTGTTGCCTCTTTCTGCACCTCATTTGCTTCTTTCTGCACCACTGTTGTCTCTTTATGCACTCGTCTTCCCTCTTTATGTACCTTTCCTGCCTGTTTTTGCATCTCACTTGCCTCTTTCTGCACTTTTCTTGTTTCTTTCTACACCTCTGTTGCTTCTTTCAGCAAAACTCTTGCCTCTTTTTCTGCACTTCTCTTGCCTGTTTCTGCATCTCTCTTGCCTCTTTTTGCACCTCTGTTGGCTCTTTCTGCACCTCACTTGCTCCTTTCTACACTTCTCTTGCCGCACCACTGTTGCTTAATTCTGCACTTTCCATGCTTCTTCTGCACCTCATTTGCTTCTTTCTGCACCCCTGTTGTCTCTTTATGTACCTCTTTTGCCTCTTTCTTCACTTTTCTTGCGTTTTTCTACACCTCTCTTCCCTCTTTCTGCTCGTCTGTTGCCTCTTTCTGCACCTCATTTGCTACTTTCTGCACCCCTGTTGTCTCTTTCTGCACTCGTCTTCCCTCTTTCTGTACCTTTCCTGCCTGTTTTTGCAAGTCACTTGCCTCTTTCTGCACTTTTCTTGCTTCTTTCTACACCCCTGTTGCTTCTTTCAGCAATTATCTTGCCTCTTTGTGCACTTCTCTTGCCTGTTTCTGCACCTCTCTTGCCTCTTTTTGCACCTCTGTTGGCTCTTTCTGCACCTCACTTGCTCCTTTCTACACTTCTCTTGCCTCTTTCTGCACCGCTGTTGCTTCATTCTGCACTTTCCATGCTCCTTTCTGCACCGGTCTTGCTTCTTTCTGCACCCCTGTTGTCTCATTATGTTCCTCTTTTGCCTCTTTCTGCACTTTTCTTGCCTTTTTCTGCATTTCTCTTCCCTCTTTCTGCACGTCTGTTGCCTCTTTCTGCACCTCATTTGCTTCTTTCTGCACCCCTGTTGTCTCTTTCTGCACTCGTCTTCCCTCTTTCTGTACCGTTCCTCCCTGTTTTTGCATCTCACTTGCCTCTTTCTGCACTTTTCTTGCTTCTTTCTACACCTCTGTTGCTTCTTTCAGCAATTCTCTTGCCTCTTTGTGCACTTCTGTTGGCTCTTTCTGCACCTCACTTGCTCCTTTCTACACTTCTCTTGCCTCTTTCTGCACCCCTGTTGCTTCATTCTGCACTTTCCATGCTTCTTTCTGCACCTGTCTTGCTTCTTTCTGCACCCGTATTGTCTCTTTATGTACCTCTTTTGCCTCTTTCTGCACTTTTCTTGCCTTTTTCTGCAGTTCTCTTCCCTCTTTCTGCACATCTGTTGCCTCTTTCTGCACCTCATTTGCTTCTTTCTACACCCCTGTTGTCTCTCTCTGCACTCGTCTTCCCTCTTTCTCTACCTTTCCTGCCTGTTTTTGCATCTCACTTGCCTCTTTCTGCTCTTTTCTTGCTTCTTCCTACACCTCTGTTGCTACTTTCAGCAATTCTCTTACCTCTTTGTGCACTTCTGTTGCCTCTCTCTGCAATTCTCTTGCCTCTTTCTGCACCCCTGTTGCTTCATTCTGCACTTTCCATGCTTCTTTCTGCACCTGTATTGCTTCTTTCTGCACCCCTGTTGTCTCTTTATGTACCTCTTTTGCATCTTTCTTCACTTTTCTTGCATTTTTCTACACCTCTCTTCCCTCTTTCTGCTCGTCTGTTGCCTCTTTCTGCACCTCATTTGCTACTTTCTGCACCCCTGTTGTCTCTTTCTGCACTCGTCTTCCCTCTTTCTGTACCTTTCCTGCCTGTTTTTGCAAGTCACTTGCCTCTTTCTGCACTTTTCTTGCTTCTTTCTACACCCCTATTGCTTCTTTCAGCAATTATCTTGCCTCTTTGTGCACTTCTCTTGCCTGTTTCTGCACCTCTCTTGCCTCTTTTTGCACCTCTGTTGGCTCTTTCTGCACCTCACTTGCTCCTTTCTACACTTCTCGTGCCTCTTTCTGCACCCCTGTTGCTTCATTCTGCACTTTCCATGCTCCTTTCTGCACGGTCTTGCTTCTTTCTGCACCCCTGTTGTCTCATTATGTTCCTCTTTTGCCTCTTTCTGCACTTTTCTTGCCTTTTTCTGCATCTCTCTTCCCTCTTTCTGCATGTCTGTTGCCTCTTTCTGCACCTCATTTGCTTCTTTCTGCACCCCTGTTGTCTCTTTCTGCACTCGTCTTCCCTCTTCCTGTACCTTTCCTGCCTGTTTTTGTATCTCACTTGCTTCTTTCTACACTTTTCTTGCTTCTTTCTACACCTCTGTTGCTTCTTTCAGCAATTCTCTTGCCTCTTTCTGCACCTCACTTGCTTGTTTCTGCACTTCTCTTGCCTCTTTCTGCACCCCTGTTGCTTCATTCTGCACTTTCCATGCTTCTTTCTGCACCTGTCTTGCTTCTTTCTGCACCCTTGTTGTCTCTTTATGTACCTCTTTTGCCTCTTTCTGCACTTTTCTTGCCTTTTTCTGCACCTCTCTTCCTTCTTTATGCACTTCTGTTGCCTCTTTCTGCACCTCATTTGCTACTTTCTGCACCCCTGTTGTCTCTTTCTGCACTCGTCTTCCCTCTTTCTGTACATTTCCTGCCTGTTTTTGCATCTCACTTGCCTCTTTCTGCACTTTTCTTGCTTCTTTCTACACCTCAGTTGCTTCTTTCAGCAATTCTCTTGCCTCTTTGTGCACTTCTCTTGCCTGTTTCTGCACCTCTCTTGCCTCTTTTGCACCTCTGTTGGCTCTTTCTGCACCTCACTTGCTCCTTTCTACACTTCTCTTGCCTCTTTCTGCACCCCTGTTGCTTCATTCTGCACATTCCATGCTTCTTTCTGCACCTGTCTTGCTTCTTTCTGCACCCTTGTTGTCTCTTTATGTACCTCTTTTGCCTCTTTCTGCACTTTTCTTGCCTTTTTCTGCATCTCTCTTCCCTCTTTCTGCATGTCTGTTGCCTCTTTCTGCACCTCATTTGCTTCTTTCTTCACCCCTGTTGTCTCTTTATGCACTCGTCTTCCCTCTTTCTGTACCTTTCCTGCCCGTTTTTGCATCTCACTTGCCTCTTTCTGCACTTTTCTTGCTTCTTTCTACACCTCTGTTGCTTCTTTCAGCAATTCTCTTGCCTCTTTGTGCACATCTCTTGCCTGTTTCTGCACTTGTCTTGCCTCTTTCTGCACCCCTGTTGTCTCTTTATGTACCTCTTTTGCCTCTTTCTGCACTTTTCTTGCCTTTTTCTGCACCCCTCTTACCTCTTTCTGCACATCTGTTACCTCTTTCTGCACCTCATTTGCTTCTTTCTGCACCCCTGTTGTCTTTCTGCACTCGTCTTCCCTCTTTCTGTACCTTTCCTGCCTGTTTTTGCATCTCACTTGCCTCTTTCTGCACTTTTCTTGCTTCTTTCTACACCTCTGTTGCTTCTTTCAGCAAATCTCTTGCCTCTTTGTGCACTTCTCTTGCCTGTTTCTGCACCTCTCTTGCCTCTTTTGCACCTCTGTTGGCTCTTTCTGCACCTCACTTGCTCCTTTCTACACTTCTCTTGCCTCTTTCTGCACCCCTGTTGCTTCATTCTGCACATTCCATTCTTCTTTCTGCACCTGTCTTGCTTCTTTCTGCACCCTTGTTGTCTCTTTATGTACCTCTTTTGCCTCTTTCTGCACTTTTCTTGCCTTTTTCTGCATCTCTCTTCCCTCTTTCTGCATGTCTGTTGCCTCTTTCTGCACCTCATTTGCTTCTTTCTTCACCCCTGTTGTCTCTTTATGCACTCGTCTTCCCTCTTTCTGTACCTTTCCTGCCCGTTTTTGCATCTCACTTGCCTCTTTCTGCACTTTTCTTGCTTCTTTCTACACCTCTGTTGCTTCTTTCAGCAATTCTCTTGCCTCTTTGTGCACATCTCTTGCCTGTTTCTGCACTTGTCTTGCCTCTTTCTGCACCTCTGTTGTCTCTTTATGTACCTCTTTGCCTCTTTCTGCACTTTTCTTGCCTTTTTCTGCACCCCTCTTACCTCTTTCTGCACATCTGTTACCTCTTTCTGCACCTCATTTGCTTCTTTCTGCACCCTGTTGCTCTTTCTGCACTCGTCTTCCCTCTTTCTGTACCTTTCCTGCCTGTTTTTGCATCTCACTTGCCTCTTTCTGCACTTTTCTTGCTTCTTTCTACACCTCTGTTGCTTCTTTTAGCAAATCTCTTGCCTCTTTGTGCACTTCTCTTCCCTGTTTATGCACCTCTCTTGCCTCTTTTTGCACCTCTGTTGGCTCTTTCTGCACCTCACTTGCTTCTTTCTACACTTCTCTTGCCTCTTTCTGCACCCCTGTTGCTTCAGTCTGTACTTTCCATACTTCTTTCTGCACCTGTATTGCTTCTTTCTGCACCCCTGTTGTCTCTTTATGTACCTCTTTTGCCTCTTTCTGCACTTTTCTTGCCTTTTTCTGCACCTCTATTCCATCTTTCTGCACGTATGTTGCCTCTTTCTGCACCTCATTTGCTTCTTTTTGCACCCCTGTTGTCTCTTTCTGCACTCGTCTTCCCTCTTTCTGTACCTCTCTTGCCTCTTTTTGCACCTCTGTTGGCTCTTTCTGCACCTCACTTGCTTCTTTCTACACTTCTCTTGCCTCTTTCTGCACCCCTGTTGCTTCATTCTGCACTTTCCATGCTTCTTCTGCACCTGTCTTGAATCTTTCTGCACCCCTGTTGTCTCTTTATGTAACTCTTTTGCCTCTTTCTGCACTTTTCTTACCTTTTTCTGCACCTCTCTTCCCTCTTTCGGCACGTTTGTTGCCTCTTTCTGCACCTCATTTGTTTCTTTCTGCATCTCTGCTGTCTCTTTCTGCACTCATCGTCCCTATTTCTGTACCTTTCCTGCCTATTTTGCATCTCACTTGCCTCTTTCTGCACTTTTCTTGCTTCTTTCTACACCTCTGTTGCTTCTTTCAGCAATTCTCTTGCCTCTTTGTGCACTTCTCTTGCCTGTTTCTGCACCTCTCTTGCCTCTTTTTGCACCTCTGTTGGCTCTTTCTGCACCTCACTTGCTCCTTTCTACATTTCTCTTGCCTCTTTCTGCACACCTATTGCTTCATTCTGCACTTTCCATGCTTCTTTCTGCACCTGTCTTGCTTCTTTCTGCACCCGTTGTCTCTTTATGTACCTCTTTTGCCTCTTTCTGCACTTTTCTTGCCTTTTTCTGCACCTCTCTTCCCTCCTTCTGCACGTGTTGCCTCTTTCTGCACCTCATTTGCTTATTTCTGCACCCCTGTTCTCTTTCTGCACTCGTCTTCCCTCTTTCTGTACCTTTCCTGCCTGTTTTTGCATCTCACTTGCCTCTTTCTGCTCCTCACTTGCTCCTTTCTACACTTCTCTTGCCACACCACTGTTGCTTAATTCTGCACTTTCCATGCTTCTTCTGCACCTCATTTGCTTCTTTCTGCACCCGTTGTCTCTTTATGTACCTCTTGTGCCTCTTTCTTCACTTTTCTTGCGTTTTTCTACACCTCTCTTCCCTCTTTCTGCTCGTCTGTTGCCTCTTTCTGCACCTCGTTTGCTACTTTCTGCACCCCTGTTGTCTCTTTCTGCACTCGTCTTCCCTCTTTCTGTACCTTTCCTGCCTGTTTTTGCAAGTCAGTTGCCTCTTTCTGCACTTTTCTTGCTTCTTTCTACACCTCTGTTGCTTCTTTCAGCAATTATCTTGCCTCTTTGTGCACTTCTCTTGCCTGTTTCTGCACCTCTCTTGCCTCTTTTTGCACCTCTGTTGGCTCTTTCTGCACCTCACTTGCTCCTTTCTACACTTCTCTTGCCTCTTTCTGCACCCCTGTTGCTTCATTCTGCACTTTCCATGCTCCTTTCTGCACCGGTCTTGCTTCTTTCTGCACCCCTGTTGTCTCATTATGTTCCTCTTTTGCCTCTTTCTGCACTTTTCTTGCCTTTTTCTGCATCTCTCTTCCCTCTTTCTGCACGTCTGTTGCCTCTTTCTGCACCTCATTTGCTTATTTCTGCACCCCTGTTGTCTCTTTCTGCACTCGTCTTCCCTCTTTCTGTACCTTTCCTGCCTGTTTTTGCATCTCACTTGCCTCTTTCTGCACTTTTCTTGCTTCTTTCTACACCTCTGTTGCTTCTTTCAGCAATTCTCTTGCCTCTTTGTGCACTTCTGTTGGCTCTTTCTGCACCTCACTTGCTCCTTTCTACACTTCTCTTGCCTCTTTCTGCACCCCTGTTGCTTCATTCTGCACTTTCCATGCTTCTTTCTGCACCTGTCTTGCTTCTTTCTGCACCCGTATTGTCTCTTTATGTACCTCTTTTGCCTCTTTCTGCACTTTTCTTGCCTTTTTCTGCAGTTCTCTTCCCTCTTTCTGCACATCTGTTGCCTCTTTCTGCACCTCATTTGCTTCTTTCTACACCCCTGTTGTCTCTCTCTGCACTCGTCTTCCCTCTTTCTCTACCTTTCCTGCCTGTTTTTGCATCTCACTTGCCTCTTTCTGCTCTTTTCTTGCTTCTTCCTACACCTCTGTTGCTACTTTCAGCAATTCTCTTACCTCTTTGTGCACTTCTGTTGCCTCTCTCTGCAATTCTCTTGCCTCTTTCTTCACCCCTGTTGCTTCATTCTGCACTTTCCATGCTTCTTTCTGCACCTGTATTCCTTCTTTCTGCACCCCTGTTGTCTCTTTATGTACCTCTTTTGCCTCTTTCTCCACTTTTCTTGCCTTTTTCTGCACCTCTCTTCCCTCCTTCTGCACGTGTTGCCTCTTTCTGCACCTCATTTGCTTATTTCTGCACCCCTGTTGTCTCTTTCGGCACTCGTCTTCCCTCTTTCTGTACCTTTCCTGCCTGTTTTTGCATCTCACTTGCCTCTTTCTGCCCTTTTCTTGCTTCTTTCTACACCTCGGTTGCTTCTTTCAGCAATTCTCTTGTCTCTTTGTGCACTTCTCTTGCCTGTTTCTGCACTTCTCTTGCCTCTTTCTGCATCCCTATTGCTTCATTCTGCACTTTCCATGCTTCTTTCTGCACCTGTCTTGCTTCTTTCTGCACCCCTGTTGTCTCTTTATGTACCTCTTTTGCCTCTTTCTGCACCTTTCTTGCCTTTTTCTGCACCTCTCTTCGCTCTTTCTGCACGTCTGTTGCCTCTTTCTGCACCTCATTTGCTTCTTTCTGCACCACTGTTGTCTCTTTATGCACTCGTCTTCCCTCTTTATGTACCTTTCCTGCCTGTTTTTGCATCTCACTTTCCTCTTTCTGCACTTTTCTTGTTTCTTTCTACACCTCTGTTGCTTTTTTCAGCAAAACTCTTGCCTCTTTTTCTGCACTTCTCTTGCCTGTTTCTGCACCTCTCTTGCCTCTTTTTGCACCTCTGTTGGCTCTTTCTGGTCCTCACTTGCTCCTTTCTACACTTCTCTTGCCACACCACTGTTGCTTAATTCTGCACTTTCCATGCTTCTTCTGCACCTCATTTGCTTCTTTCTGCACCCCTGTTGTCTCTTTATGTACCTCTTGTGCCTCTTTCTTCACTTTTCTTGCGTTTTTCTACACCTCTCTTCCCACTTTCTGCTCATCTGTTGCCTCTTTCTGCACCTCATTTGCTACTTTCTGCACCCCTGTTGTCTCTTTCTGCACTCGTCTTCCCTCTTTCTGTACCTTTCCTGCCTTTTTTTGCAAGTCAGTTGCCTCTTTCTGCACTTTTCTTGCTTCTTTCTACACCCCTGTTGCTTCTTTCAGCAATTATCTTGCCTCTTTGTGCACTTCTCTTGCCTGTTTCTGCACCTCTCTTGCCTCTTTTTGCACCTCTGTTGGCTCTTTCTGCACCTCACTTGCTCCTTTCTACACTTCTCTTGCCTCTTTCTGCACCCCTGTTGCTTCATTCTGCACTTTCCATGCTCCTTTCTGCACCGGTCTTGCTTCTTTCTGCACCCCTGTTGTCTCATTATGTTCCTCTTTTGCCTCTTTCTGCACTTTTCTTGCCTTTTTCTGCATCTCTCTTCCCTCTTTCTGCACGTCTGTTGCCTCTTTCTGCACCTCATTTGCTTATTTCTGCACCCCTGTTGTCTCTTTCTGCACTCGTCTTCCCTCTTTCTGTACCTTTCCTCCCTGTTTTTGCATCTCACGTGCCTCTTTCTGCACTTTTCTTGCTTCTTTCTACACCTCTGTTGCTTCTTTCAGCAATTCTCTTGCCTCTTTGTGCACTTCTGTTGGCTCTTTCTGCACCTCACTTGCTCCTTTCTACACTTCTCTTGCCTCTTTCTGCACCCCTGTTGCTTCATTCTGCACTTTCCATGCTTCTTTCTGCACCTGTCTTGCTTCTTTCTGCACCCGTATTGTCTCTTTATGTACCTCTTTTGCCTCTTTCTGCACTTTTCTTGCCTTTTTCTGCAGTTCTCTTCCCTCTTTCTGCACATCTGTTGCCTCTTTCTGCACCTCATTTGCTTCTTTCTACACCCCTGTTGTCTCTCTCTGCACTCGTCTTCCCTCTTTCTCTACCTTTCCTGCCTGTTTTTGCATCTCACTTGCCTCTTTCTGCTCTTTTCTTGCTTCTTCCTACACCTCTGTTGCTACTTTCAGCAATTCTCTTACCTCTTTGTGCCCTTCTGTTGCCTCTCTCTGCAATTCTCTTGCCTCTTTCTGCACCCCTGTTGCTTCATTCTGCACTTTCCATGCTTCTTTCTGCACCTGTATTGCTACATTCTGCACCCCTGTTGTCTCTTTATGTACCTCTTTTGCCTCTTTCTCCACTTTTCTTGCCTTTTTCTGCACCTCTCTTCCCTCCTTCTGCACGTCTGTTGCCTCTTTCTGCACCTCATTTGCTTATTTCTGCACCCCTGTTGTCTCTTTCTGCACTCGTCTTCCCTCTTTCTGTACCTTTCCTGCCTGTTTTTGCATCTCACTTGCCTCTTTCTGCCCTTTTCTTGCTTCTTTCTACACCTCGGTTGCTTCTTTCAGCAATTCTCTTGTCTCTTTGTGCACTTCTCTTGCCTGTTTCTGCACTTCTCTTGCCTCTTTCTGCACCCCTATTGCTTCATTCTGCACTTTCCATGCTTCTTTCTGCACCTGTCTTGCTTCTTTCTGCACCCCTGTTGTCTCTTTATGTACCTCTTTTGCCTCTTTCTGCACCTTTCTTGCCTTTTTCTGCACCTCTCTTCGCTCTTTCTGCACGTCTGTTGCCTCTTTCTGCACCTCATTTGCTTCTTTCTGCACCACTGTTGTCTCTTTATGCACTCGTCTTCCCTCTTTATGTACCTTTCCTGCCTGTTTTTGCATCTCACTTGCCTCTTTCTGCACTTTTCTTGTTTCTTTCTACACCTCTGTTGCTTCTTTCAGCAAAACTCTTGCCTCTTTTCTGGACTTCTCTTGCCTGTTTCTGCACCTCTCTTGCCTCTTTTGCACCTCTGTTGGCTCTTTCTGGTCCTCACTTGCTCCTTTCTACACTTCTCTTGCCACACCACTGTTGCTTAATTCTGCACTTGCCATGCTTCTTCTGCACCTCATTTGCTTCTTTCTGCACCCCTGTTGTCTCTTTATGTACCTCTTGTGCCTCTTTCTTCACTTTTCTTGCATTTTTCTACACCTCTCTTCCCTCTTTCTGCTCATCTGTTGCCTCTTTCTGCACCTCATTTGCTACTTTCTGCACCCCTGTTGTCTCTTTCTGCACTCGTCTTCCCTCTTTCTGTACCTTTCCTGCCTTTTTTTGCAAGTCAGTTGCCTCTTTCTGCACTTTTCTTGCTTCTTTCTACACCCCTGTTGCTTCTTTCAGCAATTATCTTGCCTCTTTGTGCACTTCTCTTGCCTGTTTCTGCACCTCTCGCCTCTTTTTGCACCTCTGTTGGCTCTTTCTGCACCTCACTTGCTCCTTTCTACACTTCTCTTGCCTCTTTCTGCACCCCTGTTGCTTCATTCTGCACTTTCCATGCTCCTTTCTGCACCGGTCTTGCTTCTTTCTGCACCCCTGTTGTCTCATTATGTTCCTCTTTTGCCTCTTTCTGCACTTTTCTTGCCTTTTTCTGCATCTCTCTTCCCTCTTTCTGCACGTCTGTTGCCTCTTTCTGCACCTCATTTGCTTATTTCTGCACCCCTGTTGTCTCTTTCTGCACTCGTCTTCCCTCTTTCTGTACCTTTCCTGCCTGTTTTTGCATCTCACTTGCCTCTTTCTGCACTTTTCTTGCTTCTTTCTATACCTCTGTTGCTTCTTTCAGCAATTCTCTGGCCTCTTTGTGCACTTCTGTTGGCTCTTTCTGCACCTCACTTGCTCCTTTCTACACTTTTCTTGCCTCTTTCTGCACCCCTGTTGCTTCATTCTGCACTTTCCATGCTTCTTTCTGCACCTGTCTTGCTTCTTTCTGCACCCGTATTGTCTCTTTATGTACCTCTTTTGCCTCTTTCTGCACTTTTCTTGCCTTTTCTGCAGTTCTCTTCCCTCTTTCTGCACATCTGTTGCCTCTTTCTGCACCTCATTTGCTTCTTTCTACACCCCTGTTGTCTCTCTCTGCACTCGTCTTCCCTCTTTCTCTACCTTTCCTGCCTGTTTTTGCACCTCACTTGCCTCTTTCTGCTCTTTTCTTGCTTCTTCCTACACCTCTGTTGCTACTTTCAGCAATTCTCTTACCACTTTGTGCACTTCTGTTGCCTCTCTCTGCAATTCTCTTGCCTCTTTCTGCACCCCTGTTGCTTCATTCTGCACTTTCCATGCTTCTTTCTGCACCTGTATTGCTTCTTTCTGCACCCCTGTTGTCTCTTTATGTACCTCTTTTGCCTCTTTCTTCACTTTTCTTGCATTTTTCTACACCTCTCTTCGCTCTGTCTGCACGTCTGTTGCCTCTTTCTGCACCTCATTTGCTTCTTTCTGCACCACTGTTGTCTCTTTATGCACTCGTCTTCCCTCTTTATGTACCTTTCCTGCCTGTTTTTGCATCTCACTTGCCTCTTTCTGCACTTTTCTTGTTTCTTTCTACACCTCTGTTGCTTTTTTCAGCAAAACTCTTGCCTCTTTTTCTGCACTTCTCTTGCCTGTTTCTGCACCTCTCTTGCCTCTTTTTGCACCTCTGTTGGCTCTTTCTGCTCCTCACTTGCTCCTTTCTACACTTCTCTTGCCACACCACTGTTGCTTAATTCTGCACTTTCCATGCTTCTTCTGCACCTCATTTGCTTCTTTCTGCACCCCAGTTGTCTCTTTATGTACCTCTTGTGCCTCTTTCTTCACTTTTCTTGCGTTTTTCTACACCTCTCTTCCCTCTTTCTGCTCGTCTGTTGCCTCTTTCTGCACCTCGTTTGCTACTTTCTGCACCCCTGTTGTCTCTTTCTGCACTCGTCTTCCCTCTTTCTGTACCTTTCCTGCCTGTTTTTGCAAGTCTGTTGCCTCTTTCTGCACTTTTCTTGCTTCTTTATACACCTCTGTTGCTTTTTTCAGCAATTCTCTTGCCTCTTTGTGCACTTCTGTTGGCTCTTTCTGCACCTCACTTGCTCCTTTCTACACTTCTCTTGCCTCTTTCTGCACCCCTGTTGCTTCATTCTGCACTTTCCATGCTTCTTTCTGCACCTGTCTTGCTTCTTTCTGCACCCGTATTCTTTCTTTATGTACCTCTTTTGCCTCTTTCTGCACTTTTCTTGCCTTTTTCTGCAGTTCTCTTCCCTCTTTCTGCACATCTGTTGCGTCTTTCTGCACCTCATTTGCTTCTTTCTACACCCCTGTTGTCTCTCTCTGCACTCGTCTTCCCTCTTTCTCTACCTTTCCTGCCTGTTTTTGCATCTCACTTGCCTCTTTCTGCTCTTTTCTTGCTTCTTCCTACACCTCTGTTGCTACTTTCAGCAATTCTCTTACCTCTTTGTGCACTTCTGTTGCCTCTCTCTGCAATTCTCTTGCCTCTTTCTGCACCCCTGTTGCTTCATTCTGCACTTTCCATGCTTCTTTCTGCACCTGTATTGCTTCTTTCTGCACCCCTGTTGTCTCTTTATGTACCTCTTTTGCCTCTTTCTTCACTTTTCTTGCGTTTTCCTACACCTCTCTTCCCTCTTTCTGCTCGTCTGTTGCCTCTTTCTGCACTTCATTTGCTACTTTCTGCACCCCTGTTGTCTCTTTCTGCACTCGTCTTCCCTCTTTCTGTACCTTTCCTGCCTGTTTTTGCAAGTCACTTGCCTCTTTCTGCACTTTTCTTGCTTCTTTCTACACCCCTGTTGCTTCTTTCAGCAATTATCTTGCCTCTTTGTGCACTTCTCTTGCCTGTTTCTGCACCTCTCTTGCCTCTTTTTGCACCTCTGTTGGCTCTTTCTGCACCTCACTTGCTCCTTTCTACACTTCTCTTGCCTCTTTCTGCACCCCTGTTGCTTCATTCTGCACTTTCCATGCTCCTTTCTGCACCGGTCTTGCTTCTTTCTGCACCCCTGTTGTCTCATTATGTTCCTCTTTTGCCTCTTTCATGCGTGACTGACTACAAGTGAGTGATTAAACGTATCTTACTGAATGCATGGGTTAGTGACTAAACTGTGTGAATGTCTGTATCAGTCTGTTTGTTGGTGTGTAAGTGGATGCATGGATTTGCGAATAGCTACATGAGTGTCTATATGGGTTATTGATTGGTTCTCTGAGTATCTGTATGGCTGCCTGAGTGTTTGTGTGGGTGGGGTGGGTGTGACTCTATACATAGATGTGTGAGTGGGTGATTCACTGGGTGCATGATTTCAAGAGTGCATCTGTGATGGACTGCTTGGGTGGGTGAGTGTGTGTATGGGTGTGTTAGTGAGTGAATGTATATCTCAGTGGTACATGTGCGAGTAACTACATATGTAAAAGGCAGTATATATGTGTGTTAGAGTATTTAAATGGCTATAAGTGAGAGTGTGTTATTGTGAGAGTGGCTGTATGGATGCGTGTGTGCTTGTATCAGTTATTGTATAAGAGCGTAAGAATGTGCTAGTATTTGTATGAGTAAGTGAGCTGGTGTGTGTATAACTGTATAGGTGAGTAAATAGGTGTGTGATTAATTTTTTGCATGACTGACTAGGTGTGTGAGTACCTCTATGGATGAGTGGCAGTGTGTGAGTGTTTATATAGGTGTATGAGTGCATATGATAGTCCTGTACTGAGTGACTGTAAGTATGAGTGACTGTACAGGTGAGTGAGTGGATGTGTGTGTAGACCTAAGAATCAGTGAGTGGGTATGTAGTTTTTGGTGTTGGAGTGTCTATGGTTTTGAGAATGGCAGTCTGTAATTTAGAGTGGGTGTATCAAAAGTTATATTAGGGTGTGAGAAGATGCATGAAATTATCACATGGATGATGTCATCAGTGATGTCATTTGAGATGTCATCAGTGATGTCATCAGTGATGTCACTGACCATGTCATGAGTGATGTAATATGTGACGTCATCAGCAGTGCATTGACGGGCGCGAGTTATAGTTAGCTGAACTAACTATAACAGGGGAATTTCACGGGTTTTGTACGAGTGCAATGTCCAACTAACTATAACTGTCCCTAAAACCTATGGTTTTTCAGTGAATTTCAAAGGTTTTTTAAATGCTTATTTCTAACTATAACGTGTCTGAAACCTATGATTTTTTCAGTGAATTTCAAAGGTTTTTAAATGCTAATTTCTAACTATAACGTGCCTGAAACCTATGGTTTTTTCAGTGAATTTCAAAGGTTTTTTAAATGCTAATTTCTAACTATAACGTGCCTGAAACCTATGGTTTTTTCAGTGAATTTCAAAGGTTTTTAAATGCTAATTTCTAACTATAACGTGCCTGAAAACTATGATTTTTAAGTGAATTTCAAAGGTTTTTTAAATGCTAGTTTCTAACTATGCCAACAGAGGTAGGACATGTGAAGAAAGAAGAAAAACGCACAGAAAGAAGCAAAAGATGTGCAGAAAGAACCAACAGAGGAGCAGAAAGAGGCCTTGTTGCAAAATCATCCTGTGCCCACAACTGTTTCAGACGGGTACTGGTGGTAACTGACTGACTAACCAGAGCCAGTGCGTGTTTGCACAGTGGTGAAGGGAGGGCCTAAGGTGACATGTGTGCAAACGCGCTCCGTGGCGCATTTTAAGTTGCGGGGATTAAGTCCCCTTGAATCCTAAGGGTCCCTGGGGCCCAACTCAGCCCCCAGGTACCTACAGTTAGGACCACAGAGCTGAGTTGCAGAGAGGCGTTCCGAGGCCACGCACCTTTTTCACCTCTCTGCAACGCAACTCTGTTGTGCTTACTGAAGGTACCTGGTGGGCTAGTTGGCCCCCAGGATTCAAAGGGAATTAACTCCCCAACTTAAAATGCACCACAAGGCATGTTTGCGCACATGTCACCTGAGGCCCCGCCCCCTCCCTTCACCACTATGCAAACGCGCCCCGTGGCGCGTTTTAAGTTGGGGGATTAGGTCACCTTGAATCCTGAGAGTCCCTGGGGCCCAACTAGCCCACCAGGTACTTCCAGTAAGCACCACAGGCCTGTGTTGCAACGCCTGTAACAAATTGTGCAGTTGTGTTTAGGTAGTGAAGAGGGTCGTGCTGGGGGTAGTGTTTTAGGGTTTAGGATAGTGCAGTGGTGGTTGTGTAGTGTAGGGGTCATGCTGGGGGTAGATTTAGGGTTTAGGGTAGTGCAGTGGTGTTTGGGTAGTGTAGGGAGTCGTGCTGGGGGAGTGTTTTAGGGTTTAGGGTAGTACAGTGGTGTTTGGGTAGTATAGGGGGTCGTGCTGGGGTTAGTGTTTTAGGGTTTTAGGGTTTAGGGTAGTGCAGTGGTGTTTGGGTAGTGTAGGGGATACTGCTAGGGGTAGTGTTTTAGGGTTTAGGGTAGTGCAATGGTGTTTGGGTAGTGTAGGGGGTACTGCTGGGGGTAGTGTTTTAAGGTTTAGGGTAGTGCAGTGGTGTTTGGGTCGCGTAGGGGGTACTGCTGGGGGTAGTGTTTTATGGTTTAGGGTAGTGCAGTGGTGTTTGGGCATTGTAGGGGTTCGTGCTGGGGTAGTTTTTAGGGTTTAGGGTAGTGCAGTGGTGTTTGTGTAGTGTAGGAGGTCGTGTTTTAGGGTTTAGGGTAGTGCAGTGGTCTTTGGGTAGTGTAGGGAGTCGTGCGGGGGTATTGTTTTAGAGTTTAGGGTAGTGCAGTGGTCTTTGGGTAGTGTAGGGGTTGTGCGGGGGTAGTGTTTTAGGGATTAGGGTAGTGCATTGGTATTTGGGTAGTGTAGGGGGTCATGCGGGGGTAGTGTTTTAGGGTTTAGTGCAGTGCAGTGGTGTTTAGGTAGTGTAGGGGGTCGTGCTGGGGGAGTGTTTTAGGGTTTAGGGCAGTGCAGTGGTGTTCGGGTAGTGTAGGGGGTCGTGCTGGGGGAGTGTTTTAGGGTTTAGGGCAGTGCAGTCGTGTTCGGGTAGTGTAGGGGGTCGTGCTGGGGGAGTATTTTAGGGTTTAGGGTAGTGCAGTGGTGTTCGGGTAGTGTAGGGGTTATGCTGGGGGTAGTGTTCTAGGGTTTAGGGCAGTGCAGTGGTGTTCGGGCAGTGTAGGGCGTCGTGCTGGGGGTGGTGTTTTAGGGTTTAGGGCAGTGCAGTGGTGTTCAGGCAGTGTAGGGGGTCGTGCTGGGGGTGGTGTTTCAGGGTTTAGGGCAGTGCAGTGGTGTTCGGGCAGTGTAGGGGGTCGTGCAGGGGGTGGTGTTTCAGGGCTTAGGGCAGTGCAGTGGTGTTCGGGCAGTGTAGGGGGTCGTGCAGGGGTGGTGTTTCAGGGTTTAGGGCAGTGGTGTTCGGGCAGTGTAGGGGGTCATGCTGGGGGTGGTGTTTCAGGGTTTGGGGCAGTGCAGTGGTGTTCGAGCAGTAAAGGGGGTCATGCTGGGGGTGGTGTTTCAGGGTTTAGGGCAGTGCAGTGGTGTTCGGGCAGTGTAGGGGCGGTGCAGGGGTGGTGTTTCAGGGTTTAGGGCAGTGCAGTGGTGTTCGGGCAGTGTAGGGGGTGGTGCAGGGGGTGGTGTTTCAGGGTTTAGGGCAGTGCAGTGGTGATTCAGGCAGTGTAGGGGGTCATGCAGGGGGTGGTGTTTCAGGGTTTAGGGCAGTGCAGTGGTGTTCGGGCAGTGTAGGGGGTGGTGCAGGGGGTGGTGTTTCAGGGTTTAGGGCAGTGCAGTGGTGTTCAGGCAGTGTAGGGGGTCATGCAGGGGGTGGTGTTTCAGGGTTTAGTGCAGTGTTGTTCGGGCAGTGTAGGGGGCGGTGCAGGGGTGGTGTTTCAGGGTTTAGGGCAGTACAGTGGTGTTCGGGCATTGTAGGGGTGGTGCTGGGGCTGGTGTTTCAGGGTTTAGGGCAGTGCAGTGGTGTTCGGGCAGTGTAGGGGGTCGTGCTGGGGCTGGTGTTTCAGGGTTTAGGGCACTGCAGTGGTGTTCGGGCAGTGTAGGGGGTCGTGCTGGGGCTGGTGTTTCAGGGTTTAGTGCAGTGCAGTGATGTTCGGGCAGTGTAGGGGGTCATGCTGGGGCTGGTGTTTCAGGGTTTAGGGCAGTGGTGTTCGGGCAGTGTAGGGGTCTTGCTGGGGCTGGTGTTTCAGAGTCTAGGGCAATGCAGTGGTGTTCGGGCAGTGTAGGGGGTCTTGCTGGGGCTGGTGTTTCAGGGTTTAGGGCAGTGCAGTGGTGTTCAGGCAGTGTAGGGGGTCATGCTGGGGGTGGTGTTTCAGGGTTTAGGGCAGTGCAGTGGTGTTCGGGCAGTGTAGGGGTCGTGCTGGGGCTAGTGTTTCAGGGTTTAGGGCAGAGCAAAGGTGCTCAGGCAGTGTAGGGGGTTGTGCTGGGGGTGATGTTTCAGGGTTTAGGGCAGTGCAGTGGTGTTAGGGCAGTGAAGGGTGTCGTGCTGGGGGTGGTATTTCAGGGTTTAGGGCAGTGCAGTGGTGTTCCGGCAGTGTAGGGGGTTGTGCAGGGGGTGGTGTTTCAGGGTTCAGTGCAGTGGTGTTCGGGCAGTGTAGGGGGTCGTGCTGGGGTGGTGTTTCAGGGTTTAGGGCAGTGCAGTGGTGTTCGGGCAGTGTAGGGTGTCGTGCTGAGGGGTGGTGTTTCAGGGTTTAGGGCAGTGCAGTAGTGTTTGGGCAGTGTAGGGGGTCGTGCAGGGGTGGTGTTTCAGGGTTTAGGGCAGTGCAGTGGTGTTCGGCCAGTGTAGGTAGTCTTGCTGGGGGTGGTGTTTCAGGGTTTAGGGCAGTGCAGTAGTTTTCGGGCAGTGTAGGCGGTCGTGCTGGGGCTGGTGTTTCAGGGTTTAGGGCAGTGCAGTGGTGTGCGGGCAGTGTACGGGGTTGTGCTGGGGATGGTGTTTCAGGGTTTAGGGCAGTGCAGTGGTGTTCGGGCAGTGTAGGGGGTGGTGCAGGGGGTGGTGTTTCAGGGTTTAGGGCAGTGCAGTGGTGTTCGGGCAGTGTAGGGGGTGGTGCAGGGGGTGGTGTTTCAGGGTTTAGGGCAGTGCAGTGGTGTTCAGGCAGTGTAGGGGGTCATGCAGGGGGTGGTGTTTCAGGGTTTAGTGCAGTGTTGTTCGGGCAGTGTAGGGGGCGGTGCAGGGGGTGGTGTTTCAGGGTTTAGGGCAGTACAGTGGTGTTCGGGCATTGTAGGGGTGGTGCTGGGGCTGGTGTTTCAGGGTTTAGGGCAGTGCAGTGGTATTCGGGCAGTGTAGGGGGACGTGCTGGGGCTGGTGTTTCAGGGTTTAGGGCACTGCAGTGGTGTTCGGGCAGTGTAGGGGGTCGTGCTGGGGCTGGTGTTTCAGGGTTTAGTGCAGTGCAGTGATGTTCGGGCAGTGTAGGGGTCATGCTGGGGCTGGTGTTTCAGGGTTTAGGGCAGTGGTGTTCGGGCAGTGTAGGGGTCTTGCTGGGGCTGGTGTTTTAGAGTCTAGGGCAATGCAGTGGTGTTCGGGCAGTGTAGGGGTCTTGCTGGGGCTGGTGTTTCAGGGTTTAGGGCAGTGCAGTGGTGTTCAGGCAGTGTAGGGGGTCATGCTGGGGGTGGTGTTTCAGGGTTTAGGGCAGTGCAGTGGTGTTCGGGCAGTGTAGGGGTCGTGCTGGGGCTAGTGTTTCAGGGTTTAGGGCAGAGCAAAGGTGCTCAGGCAGTGTAGGGGGTTGTGCTGGGGGTGATGTTTCAGGGTTTAGGGCAGTGCAGTGGTGTTAGGGCAGTGAAGGGTGTCGTGCTGGGGGTGGTATTTCAGGGTTTAGGGCAGTGCAGTGGTGTTCCGGCAGTGTAGGGGGTCGTGCAGGGGTGGTGTTTCAGGGTTCAGTGCAGTGGTGTTCGGGCAGTGTAGGGGGTCGTGCTGGGGTGGTGTTTCAGGGTTTAGGGCAGTGCAGTGGTGTTCGGGCAGTGTAGGGTGTCGTGCTGAGGGGTGGTGTTTCAGGGTTTAGGGCAGTGCAGTAGTGTTTGGGCAGTGTAGGGGGTCGTGCAGGGGTGGTGTTTCAGGGTTTAGGGCAGTGCAGTGGTGTTCGGCCAGGGTAGGTAGTCTTGCTGGGGGTGGTGTTTCAGGGTTTAGGGCAGTGCAGTAGTTTTCGGGCAGTGTAGGCGGTCGTGCTGGGGCTGGTGTTTCAGGGTTTAGGGCAGTGCAGTGGTGTGCGGGCAGTGTACGGGGTTGTGCTGGGGATGGTGTTTCAGGGTTTAGGGCAGTGCAGTGGTGTTCGGGCAGTGTAGGGGTCGTGCTGGGGGTGGTGTTTCAGGGTTTAGGGCAGTGCAGTGGTGTTCGGGCAGTGTAGGGGGTCGTGCTGGGGCTGGTGTTTCAGGGTTTAGGGCAGTGCAGTGGTGTTCGGGCAGTGTAGGGGGTCGTGCTGGGGCTGGTGTTTCAGGATTTAGGGCAGTGCAGTTGTGTTCGGGCAGTGTAGGGGTCGTGCTGGGGCTGGTGTTTCAGGGTTTAGGGCAGTGCAGTGGTGTTCGGGCAGTATAGGGGGTCTTGCTGGGGGTGGTGTTTCAGGGTTTAGGGCAGTGCAGTGGTGTTCGGGCAGTGTAGGGGGTCGTGCTAGGGGTGGTGTTTCAGGGTTTAGGGCAGTGCAGTGGTGTTCGGGCAGTGTAGGGGTCATGCAGGGGCTGGTGTTTCAGGGTTTAGAGCAGTGCAGTGGTGTTCGGGCAGTGTAGGGGGTCGTGCTGGGGGTAGTGTTTTAGGGTTTAGGGTAGTGCAGTGGTGCTTGTGTGGTGTAGGGGGTCGTGCTGGGGGTAGTGTTTTAGGGTTTAGGGTAGTGCAGTGGTGTTTGGGTAGTGTAGGGGGTCGTGCTGGGGGTAGTGTTTTAGGATTTAGGTTAGTGCAGTGGTGTTTGGGTAGTGTAGGGGGTCGTGCTGGGGGTAATGTTTTAGGGTTTAGGGTAGTGCAGTGGTGTTTGTATAGTGTAGGGGTCGTGCTGGGGGTAGTGTTTTAGGGTTTAGGGTAGTGCAGTGGTGCTTGTGTAGTGTAGGGGGTCGTGCTGGGAGTAGTGTTTCAGGGTTTAGGGTAGTGCAGTGGTGTTTGTGTAGTGTAGGGGTCATGTTTTAGGGTAGTGCAGTGGTGTTTGGGTTGTGTAGGGGTCGTGCTGGTGGTAGTGTTTTAGGATTTAGGTTAGTGCAGTGGTGTTTGGGTAGTGTAGGGGTCGTGCTGGGGGTAGTGTTTTAGGGTTTAGGATAGTGCAGTGGTGCTTGTGTAGTGTAGAGGGTCGTGCTGGGGGTAGTGTTTTAGGGTTTAAGGTAGTGCAGTGGTGTTTTTGTAGTGTAGGGGGTCATGTTTTAAGATGCAATGCTCCAATACCTGACCAGTCTGCACTACATAAAACTGCAAAAAACTAAAAATAAAAAGTGTTTTGCACACTTTTGTCATTGGGCTATATGTGGGCTACATCTTGGTAATATTTGTGCTACATTTGGGCTCTTTTTTCACTGGTGGCCATCTTGGAAGACTTCTTTGTTATGAAGTTTCCTAATTTCTTCATTTACTGCAGTCTCCTCAGTAGGAAATGCTTTCAGTTTTTTACTTTGATTCCATCAAGAAGGCATTCAGATGTGTCTCACATCTGCCATAAATTCAGAATGTTAGCACTCTAGTTGCTCATTAGATCACTGGAGTAAAGCTACTGCTCACCAGGGAGTTAACTGGTAGTCTGCTGCTGGTATTGAAAGTGATTGTTTCAGTCTGCATGTCAGAATTTTCTAATGAAATAGAAGAGGATTTGAGATCTCACTTAAAACATGCCCTAATTTTTCTTTCTGCAGCACTAACCATAATTTCTATTTCAAAAAGAACCCCTCATTTTGTTCCTTTTTAAATTAAATGTTTTAAGTGTTACCGGTTTATTCCAATCAAGATGGCTTCAGGTGTGCCATACTTTTGTCATAAGTAAGGCTGTTAGCGCTCTAGTTGTTCTTTAGAACACTCTGGGAAGCTGCAGTAGAACACAAAGGCATCAACTGGCAGGCTGCTCCTGTTGAAATATAACAGGAAGATATTGGAGATCACACTTGAAATATGTCCTAATTTTTCTTTCTACAGCACTAACCATAATTTCTATGACAAAATGAACCCCATCATTTTGTTCCTTTTTAAATTAAATGTTTTAAGTGTTACCAGTTTATTCCAATTAAGATGGCTTCAGGTGTGCCATACTTTTGTCATAAGTAAGGCTGTTAGCACTCTAGTTGTTCTTTAGAACACTCTGGGAAGCTTCAGTAGAACACAAAGGCATCAACTGGCAGGCTGCTCCTGTTGAAATATAACAGGAAGAGATTTGAGATCACACTTGAAACATGTCCTAATTTTTCTTTCTATAGCACTAACCATAATTTCTATGACAAAATGAACCCCATCATTTTGTTCCTTTTTAAATTAAATTGTTTAAGTTTTACCAGTTTATTCCAATCAAGATGGCTTCAGGTGTGCCATACTTTTGTCATAAGTAAGGCTGTTAGCACTCTAGTTGTTCTTTAGAACACTCTGGGATGCTGCAGTAGAACACAAAGGAATCAACTGACAGTCTCTGCCCTTGTTGGATGTACATGTTTTACTGAGAATGTCAGACTTCATTCTCACATGAGTGAGAAAGATAATGTGAATTTACAGAAAATATGCTCTCATTTTAGCTTCTGGAGCACCTTCCAAACCTCCATGGGACAAGCATGAGAAAATAGTTTTCTCTCAAACATGATTCATGATATCCCAGCAGAAGGTTTTTCAAATGGTAAAATCACCTTAGAATACACCACAATTCCTAAAATTAGTATGGTACCATCAACAAATAAATTCTAATGTAACTAAAGCCTGTTATCACCCTTTATAGTTCTCCTTTTGGTGACCTTCAAAATCTTCTATTCACTACAATGCATTTCAATGAGGTACTATCATTTATATTGGTCCCAAGATGGCTGCCAGCAATTCCAGGATGAAGTGCTGACAGCCAATCAGATCTCACGATGACATGTGTGGTTAGGCTCCGCCCAGATATATATGTGACTTTACTTTTGATTTTCTCAGGAGCTACTGAACGGATTTACACCATTTAAGCAAAAGGCACGACACTGAACCAAGGGCTACCTCTTTGCCAAATTTGGTGTAATTCCGTTCAGCAGTTCGGGCTGTAGCTGCGACTAAAGGTTCCTATGGAAAAATGAATGGGGAAAACGCGTTTTGGGACCCCCCTTTTTTCTCGGCCCCCACTTGACGTATCACCCCGAGACTTTCAGGATAGGAGCGGACCGGAGCGCCCCAACAAGTTGGAAACTTTCGCGAAGATTTGTCAACCGGCGCCAACGTTATTTCAAATAGAATGTCGCGGATTTCCTATGGATAATAGGTTTTAACTATAACTATCTACTGGCGACCGCCAGTAGATAATATATATATACATATATTCGCTCCACTGCACCAAGACCCGTGCACTCACGGACGGGTGCTTTGAACGCGGAGGTGCTGCCGCATAATTATAAACGCTCACAATTCTTTCCTCTTCGGATCGAAAATAAGCACTCACATATATATATATAATACAAAAAGAGTTGCCTCTAGGTGGAAATTACGCCAAAGCAAGGGCACACGCCATGAACAAAGTCCCTTTCTGGTTTACCTGCCACACGCGTTTCGGGCCAACGCCCTCTTCAGTGGCAGACCATGTGATGTGCCGGCATGCGGCAACCACCAGTAAATCCCCATAATAATAACGCTCAGGTGAACCACCTGAAGCAATGCTTCCTGGGACTGGTGGTTCAGTAAAACCCAAGTGGGTCGCCGTCAGCACTCACATTAAAAATGTCTTTAAAAGGATTGCCGATGTTCGCGCCGGCACCCCTGCATATAACAGGCACCTCCTGTTCCACAGTTAGCTGCCCCAATAAAGCAGCCGCGGACCCGCAAGTGTTTCGCGGTGGTGCAATCCCGCGACCAGGCAGGCCGCTTTACAAAATACAAAAAGAGTTGCCTCTAGGTGGGATGCACTCCCAGGTGGAAATTACGCCAAATCAAGGGCACACACCATGAACAAAGTCCCTTTCTGGTTTACCTGCCACACGCGTTTCAGGCCAATGCCCTCTTCAGTGGCAGACCATGTGACGTGCCGGCATGCGGCAACCACCAGTAAATCCCCATAATAATAACGCTCAGGGGAACCACCTGAAGCAATGCTTCCTGGGACTGGTGGTTCAGTAAAACCCAAGTGGGTTGCTGCCGGCACTCACATTAAAAATGTCTTTAAAAGGATTGCCGATGTTCGCGCCGGCACCCCTGCATATAACAGGCACCTCCTGTTCCACAGTTAGCTGCCCCAATTAAGCAGCCGCGGACCCGCAAGTGTTTTGCGGTGGTGCAATCCCGCGACCAGGCAGGCCGCTTTACAAAATACAAAAAGAGTTGCCTCTAGGTGGGATGCACTCCCAGGTGGAAATTACGCGAAATCAAGGGCACACGCCATGAACAAAGTCCCTTTCTGGTTTACCTGCCAGATGCGTTTTGGGCCAACGCCCTCTTCGGTGGCAGACCATGTGATGTGCCGGCATGCGGCAACCACCAGTAAATCCCCATAATAATAACGCTCAGGTGAACCACCTGAAGCAATGCTTCCTGGGACTGGTGGTTCAGTAAAACCCAAGTGGGTCGCCGCCGGCACTCACATTAAAAAATGTCTTTAAAAGGATTGCCGATGTTCGCGCCGGCACCCCTGCATATAACAGGCACCTCCTGTTCCACAGTTAGCTGCCCCAATAAAGCAGCCGTGGACCCGCAAGTGTTTTGCGTTGGTGCAATCCCGCGACCAGGCAGGCCGCTGTACAAAATACAAAAAGAGTTGCCTCTAGGTGGGATGCACTCCCAGGTGGAAATTACGCCAAAGCAAGGGCACACGCCATGAACAAAGTCCCTTTCTGGTTTACCTGCCAGACGCGTTTCGGGCCAACGCCCTCTTCAGTGGCAGACCATGTGATGTGCCGGCATGCGGCAACCACCATTAAATCCCCATAATAATAACTCTCAGGTGAACCACCTGAAGCAATGCTTCCTGGGACTGGTGGTTCAGTAAAACCCAAGTGGGTCGCCGCCGGCACTCACATTAAAAAATGTCTTTAAAAGGATTGCCGATGTTCGCGCTGGCACCCCTGCATATAACAGGCACCTCCTGTTCCACAGTTAGCTGCCCCAATAAAGTATCCGTGGACCCGCAAGTGTTTCGCGGTGGTGCAATCCCGCGACCAGGCAGGCCGCTGTACAAAATACAAAAAGAGTTGCCTCTAGGTGGGATGCACTCCCAGGTGGAAATTACGCCAAAGCAAGGGCACACGCCATGAACAAAGTCCCTTTCTGGTTTACCTGCCAGACGCGTTTCGGGCCAACGCCCTCTTCAGGGGCAGACCATGTGATGTGCCGGCATGCGGCAACCACCAGTAAATCCCCATAATAATAACGCTCAGGTGAACCACCTGAAGCAATGCTTCCTGGGACTGGTGGTTCAGTAAAACCCAAGTGGGTCGCCGCCGGCACTCACATTAAAAAAGTCTTTAAAAGGATTGCCGATGTTCGCGCCGGCACCCCTGCATATAACAGGCACCTCCTGTTCCACAGTTAGCTGTCCCAATAAAGCAGCCGCGGACCCGCAAGTGTTTCGCGGTGGTGCAATCCCGCGACCAGGCAGGCCGCTGTACAAAATACAAAAAGAGATGCCTCTAGGTGGGATGCACTCCCATGTGGAAATTACGCCAAAGCAAGGGCACAGGCCATGAACAAAGTACCTTTCTGGTTTACCTGCCAGACGCGTTTCGGACCAACGCCCTCTTCAGTGGCAGACCATGTGATGTGCCGGCATGCGGCAACCACCAGAAAATCCCCATTATAATAACGCTCAGGTGAACCACCTGAAGCAATGCTTCCTGGGACTGGTGGTTCAGTAAAACCCAAGTGGGTTGCCGCCGGCACTCACATTAAAAAATGTCTTTAAAAGGATTGCTGATGTTCGCGCCGGAATCCCCTGCATATAACAGGCACCTCCTGTTCCACAGTTAGCTGCCCCAATAAAGCAGCCGCGGACCCGCAAGTGTTTTGCGGTGGTGCAATCCCACGACCAGGCAGGCCACTGTACAAAATACAAAAAGGGTTGCCTCTAGGTGGGATGCACTCCCAGGTGGAAATTATGCCAAAGCAAGGGCACACGCCATGAACAAAGTCCCTTTCTGGTTTACCTGCCACACGCGTTTCGGGCCAACGCCCTCTTCAGTGGCAGACCATGTGATGTGCCGGCATGCGGCAACCACCAGTAAATCCCCATAATAATAACGCTCAGGTGAACCACCTGAAGCAATGCTTCCTGGGACTGGTGGTTCAGTAAAACCCAAGTGGGTCGCCGTCAGCACTCACATTAAAAATGTCTTTAAAAGGATTGCCGATGTTCGCGCCGGCACTCCTGCATATAACAGGCACCTCCTGTTCCACAGTTAGCTGCCCCAATAAAGCAGCCGCGGACCCGCAAGTGTTTCGCGGTGGTGCAATCCCGCGACCAGGCAGGCCGCTTTACAAAATACAAAAAGAGTTGCCTCTAGGTGGGATGCACTCCCAGGTGGAAATTACGCCAAATCAAGGGCACACACCATGAACAAAGTCCCTTTCTGGTTTACCTGCCACACGCGTTTCAGGCCAATGCCCTCTTCAGTGGCAGACCATGTGACGTGCCGGCATGCGGCAACCACCAGTAAATCCCCATAATAATAACGCTCAGGGGAACCACCTGAAGCAATGCTTCCTGGGACTGGTGGTTCAGTAAAACCCAAGTGGGTTGCTGCCGGCACTCACATTAAAAATGTCTTTAAAAGGATTGCCGATGTTCGCGCCGGCACCCCTGCATATAACAGGCACCTCCTGTTCCACAGTTAGCTGCCCCAATTAAGCAGCCGCGGACCCGCAAGTGTTTTGCGGTGGTGCAATCCCGCGACCAGGCAGGCCGCTTTACAAAATACAAAAAGAGTTGCCTCTAGGTGGGATGCACTCCCAGGTGGAAATTACGCCAAATCAAGGGCACACGCCATGAACAAAGTCCCTTTCTGGTTTACCTGCCAGATGCGTTTTGGGCCAACGCCCTCTTCGGTGGCAGACCATGTGACGTGCCGGCATGCGGCAACCACCAGTAAATCCCCATAATAATAACGCTCAGGTGAACCACCTGAAGCAATGCTTCCTGGGACTGGTGGTTCAGTAAAACCCAAGTGGTCGCCGCCGGCACTCACATTAAAAATGTCTTTAAAAGGATTGCCGATGTTCGCGCCGGCACCCCTGCATATAACAGGCACCTCCTGTTCCACAGTTAGCTGCCCCAATAAAGCAGCCGTGGACCCGCAAGTGTTTTGCGTTGGTGCAATCCCGCGACCAGGCAGGCCGCTGTACAAAATACAAAAAGAGTTGCCTCTAGGTGGGATGCACTCCCAGGTGGAAATTACGCCAAAGCAAGGGCACACGCCATGAACAAAGTCCCTTTCTGGTTTACCTGCCAGACGCGTTTCGGGCCAACGCCCTCTTCAGTGGCAGACCATGTGATGTGCCGGCATGCGGCAACCACCATTAAATCCCCATAATAATAACTCTCAGGTGAACCACCTGAAGCAATGCTTCCTGGGACTGGTGGTTCAGTAAAACCCAAGTGGGTCGCCGCCGGCACTCACATTAAAAATGTCTTTAAAAGGATTGCCGATGTTCGCGCTGGCACTCCTGCATATAACAGGCACCTCCTGTTCCACAGTTAGCTGCCCCAATAAAGCATCCGTGGACCCGCAAGTGTTTCGCGGTGGTGCAATCCCGCGACCAGGCAGGCCGCTGTACAAAATACAAAAAGAGTTGCCTCTAGGTGGGATGCACTCCCAGGTGGAAATTACGCCAAAGCAAGGGCACACGCCATGAACAAAGTCCCTTTCTGGTTTACCTGCCAGACGCGTTTCGGGCCAACGCCCTCTTCAGGGGCAGACCATGTGACGTGCCGGCATGCGGCAACCACCAGTAAATCCCCATAATAATAACGCTCAGGTGAACCACCTGAAGCAATGCTTCCTGGGACTGGTGGTTCAGTAAAACCCAAGTGGGTCGCCGCCGGCACTCACATTAAAAATGTCTTTAAAAGGATTGCCGATGTTCGCGCCGGCACCCCTGCATATAACAGGCACCTCCTGTTCCACAGTTAGCTGTCCCAATAAAGCAGCCGCGGACCCGCAAGTGTTTCGCGGTGGTGCAATCCCGCGACCAGGCAGGCCGCTGTACAAAATACAAAAAGAGATGCCTCTAGGTGGGATGCACTCCCATGTGGAAATTACGCCAAAGCAAGGGCACAGGCCATGAACAAAGTACCTTTCTGGTTTACCTGCCAGACGCGTTTCGGACCAACGCCCTCTTCAGTGGCAGACCATGTGACGTGCCGGCATGCGGCAACCACCAGAAAATCCCCATTATAATAACGCTCAGGTGAACCACCTGAAGCAATGCTTCCTGGGACTGGTGGTTCAGTAAAACCCAAGTGGGTTGCCGCCGGCACTCACATTAAAAATGTCTTTAAAAGGATTGCTGATGTTCGCGCCGGAATCCCTGCATATAACAGGCACCTCCTGTTCCACAGTTAGCTGCCCCAATAAAGCAGCCGCGGACCCGCAAGTGTTTTGCGGTGGTGCAATCCCACGACCAGGCAGGCCACTGTACAAAATACAAAAAGGGTTGCCTCTAGGTGGGATGCACTCCCAGGTGGAAATTATGCCAAAGCAAGGGCACACGCCATGAACAAAGTCCCTTTCTGGTTTACCTGCCAGACGCGTTTCGGGCCAACGCCTCTTCAGTGGCAGACCATGTGATGTGCCGGCATGCGGCAACCACCATTAAATCCCCATAATAATAACGCTCAGGTGAACCACCTGAAGCAATGCTTCCTGGGACTGGTGGTTCAGTAAAACCCAAGTGGGTCGCCGCCGGCACTCACATTAAAAAATGTCTTTAAAAGGATTGCCGATGTTCGCGCCGGCACCCCTGCATATAACAGGCACCTCCTGTTCCACAGTTAGCTGCCCCAATAAAGCAGCCGCAGACCCGCAAGTGTTTCGCGGTGGTGCAATCCCGCGACCAGCCAGGCCGCTGTACAAAATACAAAAAGAGTTGCCTCTAGGTGGGATGCACTCCGAGGTGGAAATTACGCCAAATCAAGGGCACACGCCATGAACAAAGTCCCTTTCTGGTTTACCTGCCAGACGCGTTTCGGGCCAACGCCCTCTACAGTGGCAGACCATGTGACGTGCCGGCATGCGGCAACCACCAGTAAATCCCCATAATAATAACGCTCAGGTGAACCACCTGAAGCAATGCTTCCTGGGACTGGTGGTTCAGTAAAACCTAAGTGGGTCGCCGCCGGCACTCACATTAAAAATGTCTTTAAAAGGATTGCCTATGTTCGCGCCGGCACCCCTGCATATAACAGGCACCTCCTGTTCCACAGTTAGCTGCCCCGATAAAGCAGCCGCGGACCCGCAAGTGTTTCGCGGTGGTGCAATCCCGCGACCAGGCAGGCCGCTGTACAAAATACAAAAAGAGTTGCCTCTAGGTGGGATGCACTCCCAGGTGGAAATTACGCCAAAGCAAGGGCATACACCATGAACAAAGTCCCTTTCTGGTTTACCTGCCAGACTCGTTTCGGGCCAACGCCCTCTTCAGTGGCAGACCATGTGATGTGCCGGCATGCGGCAACCACCATTAAATCCCCATAATAATAACGCTCAGGTGAACCACCTGAAGCAATGCTTCCTGGGACTGGTGGTTCAGTAAAACCCAAGTGGGTCGCCGCCGGCACTCACATTAAAAAATGTCTTTAAAAGGATTACCGATGTTCGCGCCGGCACCCCTGCATATAACAGGCACCTCCTATTCCACAGTTAGCTGCCCCAATAAAGCAGCCGCGGACCCGCAAGTGTTTCGCGGTGGTGCAATCCCGCGACCAGGCAGGCCGCTGTACAAAATACAAAAAGAGTTGCCTCTAGGTGGGATGCACTCCCAGGTGGAAATTACGCCAAAGCAAGGGCACACGCCATGAACAAAGTCCCTTTCTGGTTTACCTGCCAGACGCGTTTCGTGCCAACGCCCTCTTCAGTGGCAGACCATGTGACGTGCCGGCATGCGGCAACCACCAGTAAATCCCCATAATAATAACGCTCAGGTGAACCACCTGAAGCAATGCTTCCTGGGACTGGCGGTTCAGTAAAACCCAAGTGGGTCGCCGCCGGCACTCACATTAAAAAATGTCTTTAAAAGGATTGCCGATGTTCGCGCCGGCACCCCTGCATATAACAGGCACCTCCTGTTCCACAGTTAGCTGCCCCAATACAGCAGCCGCGACCCGCAAGTGTTTCGCGGTGGTGCAATCCCGCGACCAGGCAGGCCGCTGTACAAAATACAAAAAAAGAGTTGCCTCTAGGTGGGATGCACTCCCAGGTGGAAATTACACCAAAGCAAGGGCACACGCCATGAACAAAGTCCCTTTCTGGTTTACCTGCCAGACGCGTTTCGGGCCAACGCCCTCTTCAGTGGCAGACCATGTGATGTGCCGGCATGCGGCAACCACCAGTAAATCCCCATAATAATAACGCTCAGGTGAACCACCTGAAGCAATGCTTCCTGGGACTGGTGGTTCAGTAAAACCCAAGTGGGTCGCCGCCGGCACTCACATTAAAAAATGTCTTTAAAAGGATTGCCGATGTTCGCGCCGGCACCCCTGCATATAACAGGCACCTCCTGTTCCACAGTTAGCTGCCCCAATAAAGCAGCTGCCGACCCGCAAGTGTTTCACGGTGGTGCAATCCCGCGACCAGGCAGGCCGCTGTACAAAATACAAAAAGAGTTGCCTCAAGGTGGGATGCACTCCCAGGTGGAAATTACGCCAAAGCAAGGGCACACGCCATGAACAAAGTCCCTTTCTGGTTTACCTGCCAGACGCGTTTCGGGCCAACGCCCTCTTCAGTGGCAGACCATGCGATGTGCCGGCATGCGGCAACCACCAGTAAATCCCCATAATAATAACGCTCAGGTGAACCACCTGAAACAATGCTTCCTGGGACTGGTGGTATAGTAAAACCCAAGTGGGTCGCCGCCGGCACTCACATTAAAAAATGTCTTTAAAAGGATTGCCTATGTTCGCGCCGGCACCCCTGCATATAACAGGCACCTCCTGTTCCACAGTTAGCTGCCCCAATAAAGCAGCCACGGACCCGCAAGTGTTTCGCGGTGGTGCAATCCCGCGACCAGGCAGGCCGCTGTACAAAATACAAAAAGAGTTGCCTCTAGGTGGGATGCTCTCCCAGGTGGAAATTACGCCAAAGCAAGGGCACACGCCATGAACAAAGTCCCTTTCTGTTTTACCTGCCAGACGCGTTTCGGGCCAACGCCCTCTTCAGTGGCAGACCATGTGATGTGCCGGCATGCGGCAACCACCAAATAAATCCCCATAATAATAACGCTCAGGTGAACCACCTGAAGCAATGCTTCCTGGGACTGGTGGTTCAGTAAAACCCAAGTGGGTCGCCGCCGGCACTCACATTAAAAAATGTCTATAAAAGGATTGCCGATGTTCGCGCCGGCACCCCTGCATATAACAGGCACCTCCTGTTCCACAGTTAGCTGCCCCAATAAAGCAGCCGCGGACCCGCAAGTGTTTCGCGGTGGTGCAATCCCACGACCAGGCAGGCCGCTGTACAAAATACAAAAAGAGTTGCCTCTAGGTGGGATGCACTCCCAGGTGGAAATTACGCCAAAGCAAGGGCACACGCCATGAACAAAGTCCCTTTCTGGTTTACCTGCCAGACGCGTGTCGGGCCAACGCCCTCTTCAGTGGCAGACCATGTGATGTGCCGGCATGCGGCAACCACCAGTAAATCCCCATATATAATAACGCTCAGGTGACCCACCTGAAGCAATGCTTCCTGGGACTGGTGGTTCAGTAATACCCAAGTGGGTCGCCGCCGGCACTCACATTAAAAAATGTCTTTAAAAGGATTGCCGATGTTTGCGCCGGCACCCCTGCATATAACAGGCACCTCCTGTTCCACAGTTAGCTGCCCCAATAAAGCAGCCGCGGACCCGCAAGTGTTTCGCGGTGGTGCAATCCCGCGACCAAGCAGGCCGCTGTACAAAATACAAAAAGAGTTGCCTCTAGGTGGGATGCACTCCCAGGTGGAAATTACGCCAAAGCAAGGGCACACGCCATGAACAAAGTCCCTTTCTGGTTTACCTGCCAGACGCGTTTCGGGCCAACGCCCTCTTCAGTGGCAGACCATGTGACGTGCCGGCATGCGGCAACCACCAGTAAATCCCCATAATAATAACGCTCAGGTGAACCACCTGAAGCAATGCTTCCTGGGACTGGTGGTTCAGTAAAACCCAAGTGGTCGCCGCCGGCACTCACATTAAAAATGTCTTTAAAAGGATTGCCGATGTTTGCGCCGGCACCCCTGCATATAACAGGCACCTCCTGTTCCACAGTTAGCTGCCCCAATAAAGCAGCCGCAGACCCACAAGTGTTTTGCGGTGGTGCAATCCCACGACCAGGCAGGCTGCTGTACAAAATACAAAAAGAGTTGCCTCTAGGTGGGATGCACTTCCAGGTGGAAATTACGCCAAAGCAAGGGCACACGCCATGAACAAAGTCCCTTTCTGATTTACCTGCCAGACGCGTTTCGGGCCAACGCCCTCTTCAGTGGCAGACCATGTGATGTGCCGGCATGCGGCAACCACCAGTAAATCCCCATAATAATAACGCTCAGGTGAACCACCTGAAGCAATGCTTCCTGGGACTGGTGGTTCAGTAAAACCCAAGTGGGTCTCCGCCGGCACTCACATTAAAAAAGTCTTTAAAAGGATTGCCGATGTTCGCGCCCGCACCCCTGCATATAACAGGCACCTCCTGTTCCACAGTTAGCTGCCCCAATAAAGCAGCCGCGGACCCGCAAATGTTTCGCGGTGGTGCAATCCCGCGACCAGGCAGGCCGCTGTACAAAATACAAAAAGAGTTGCCTCTAGGTGGGATGCACTCCCAGGTGGAAATTATGCCAAAGCAAGGGCACACGCCATGAACAAAGTACCTTTCTGGTTTACCTGCCAGACGCGTTTCGGGCCAACGCCCTCTTCAGTGGCAGACCATGTGACGTGCCGGCATGCGGCAACCACCAGTAAATCCCCATAATAATAACGCTCAGGTGAACGACCTGAAGCAATGCTTCCTGAGACTGGTGGTTCAGTAAAACCCAAGTGGGTCGCCGCCGGCACTCACATTAAAAAATGTCTTTAAAAGGATTGCCGATGTTCGCGCCGGCACCCCTGCATATAACAGGCACCTCCTGTTCCACAGTTAGCTTCCCCAATAAAGCAGCCGCAGACCCGCAAGTGTTTCGCGGTGGTGCAATCCCACGACCAGGCAGGCCGCTGTACAAAATACAAAAAGAGTTGCCTCTAGGTGGGATGCACTTCCAGGTGGAAATTACGCCAAAGCAAGGGCACACGCCATGAACAAAGTCCCTTTCTGGTTTACCTGCCAGACGCGTTTCGGGCCAACGCCCTCTTCAGTGGAAGACCATGTGACGTGCCGGCATGCGGCAACCACCAGTAAATCCCCATAATAATAACGCTCAGGTGAACCACCTGAAGCAATGCTTCCTGGGACTGGTGGTTCAGTAAAACCCAAGTGGGTCGCCGCCGGCACTCACATTAAAAATGTCATTAAAAGGATTGCCGATGTTCGCGCCGGCACCCCTGCATATAACAGGCACCTCCTGTTCCACAGTTAGCTGCCCCAATAAAGCAGCCGCGGACCCGCAAGTTTTTCGCGGTGGTGCAATCCCGCGACCAGGCAGGCCGCTGTACAAAATACAAAAAGAGTTGCCTCTAGGTGGGATGCACTCCCAGGTGGAAATTATGCCAAAGCAAGGGCACACGCCATGAACAAAGTCCCTTTCTGGTTTACCTGCCAGACGCGTTTCGGGCCAACGCCCTCTTCAGTGGCAGACCATGTGATGTGCCGGCATGCGGCAACCACCAGTAAATCCCCATAATAAAAAACGCTCAGGTGAACGACCTGAAGCAATGCTTCCTGAGACTGGTGGTTCAGTAAAACCCAAGTGGGTCGCCGCCGGCACTCACATTAAAAAATGTCTTTAAAAGGATTGCCGATGTTCGCGCCGGCACCCCTGCATATAACAGGCACCTCCTTTCCACAGTTAGCTGCCCCAATAAAGCAGCCGCGGACCCGCAAGTGTTTCACGGTGGTGCAATCCCGCGACCAGGCAGGCCGCTGTACAAAATACAAAAAGAGTTGCCTCTAGGTGGGATGCACTCCCAGGTGGAAATTACGCCAAAGCAAGGGCACACGCCATGAACAAAGTCCCTTTCTGGTTTACCTGCCAGACGCGTTTCGGGCCAACGCCCTCTTCAGTGGCAGACCATGTGATGTGCCGGCATGCGGCAACCACCAGTAAATCCCCATAATAATAACGCTCAGGTGAACCACCTGAAGCAATGCTTCCTGGGACTGGTGGTTCAGTAAAACCCAAGTGGGTCGCCGCCGGCCCTCACATTAAAAAATGTCTTTAAAAGGATTGCCGATGTTCGCGCCGGCACCCCTGCATATAACAGGCACCTCCTGTTCCACAGTTAGCTGCCCCAATAAAGCAGCCGCAGACCCGCAAGTGTTTCGCGGTGGTGCAATCCCACGACCAGGCAGGCCGCTGTACAAAATACAAAAAGAGTTGCCTCTAGGTGGGATGCACTCCCAGGTGGAAATTACGCCAAAGCAAGCGCACACGCCATGAACAAAGTCCCTTTCTGGTTTACCTGCCAGACGCGTTTCGGGCCAACGCCCTCTTCAGTGGCAGACCATGTGATGTTTCGGCATGCGGCAACCACCAGTAAATCCCCATAATAATAATTCTCAGGTGAACCACCTGAAGCAATGCTTCCTGGGACTGGTGGTTCAGTAAAACCCAAGTGGGTCGCCGCCGGCACTCACATTAAAAAATGTCATTAAAAGGATTGCCGATGTTCGCGCCGGCACCCCTGCGTATAACAGTCACCTCCTGTTCCACAGTTAGCTGCCCCAATAAAGCAGCCGCGGACCCGCAAGTGTTTCGCGGTGGTGCAATCCCGCGACCAGGCAGGCCGCTGTACAAAATACAAAAAGAGTTGCCTCTAGGTGGGATGCACTCCCAGGTGGAAATTACGCCAAAGCAAGGGCACACGCCATGAACAAAGTCCCTTTCTGGTTTACCTGCCAGAAGCGTTTCGGGCCAATGCCCTCTTCAGTGGCAGACCATGTGATGTGCCGGCATGCGGCAACCACCAGTAAATCCCCATAATAATAACGCTCAGGTGAACCACCTGAAGCATTGCTTCCTGGGACTGGTGGTTCAGTAAAACCCAAGTGGGTCGCCGCCGGCACTCACATTAAAAAATGTCTTTAAAAGGATTGCCGATGTTCGCGCCAGCACCCCTGCATATAACAGGCACCTCCTGTTCCACAGTTAGCTGCCCCAATAAAGCAGCCACGGACCCGCAAGTGTTTCGCGGTGGTGCAATCCCGCGACCAGGCAGGCTGCTGTACAAAATACAAAAAGAGTTGCCTCTAGGTGGGATGCACTCCCAGGTGGAAATTATGCCAAAGCAAGGGCACACGCCATGAACAAAGTCCCTTTCTGGTTTACCTGCCAGACGCGTTTCGGGCCAACGCCCTCTTCAGTGGCAGATCATGTGATGTGCCGGCATGCGGCAACCACCAGTAAATCCCCATAATAATAACGCTCAGGTGAACGACCTGAAGCAATGCTTCCTGAGACTGGTGGTTCAGTAAAACCCAAGTGGGTCGCCGCCGGCACTCACATTAAAAAATGTTTTTAAAAGGATTGCCGACGTTCGCGCCGGCACCCCTGCATATAACAGGCACCTCCTGTTCCACAGTTAGCTGCCCCAATAAAGCAGCCGCGGACCCGTAAGTGTTTCGCGGTGGTGCAATCCCGCGACCAGGCAGGCCGCTGTACAAAATACAAAAAGAGTTGCCTCTAGGTGGGATGCACTCCCAGGTGGAAATTACGTCAAAGCAAGGGCACACGCCATGAACAAAGTCCCTTTCTGGTTTACCTGCCAGACGCGTTTCGGGCCAACGCCCTCTTCAGTGGCAGACCATGTGATGTGCCGGCATGCGGCAACCACCAGTAAATCCCCATAATAATAACGCTCAGGTGAACCACCTGAAGCAATGCTTCCTGGGACTGGTGGTTCAGTAAAACCCAAGTGGGTCGCCGCCGGCACTCACATTAAAAAATGTCTTTAAAAGGATTGCCGATGTTCGCGCCAGCACCCCTGCATATAACAGGTACCTCCTTTCCACAGTTAGCTGCCCCAATAAAGCAGCCGCGGACCCGCAAGTGTTTCACGGTGGTGCAATCCCGCGACCAGGCAGGCCGCTGTACAAAATACAAAAAGAGTTGCCTCTAGGTGGGATGCACTCCCAGGTGGAAATTACGCCAAAGCAAGGGCACACGCCATGAACAAAGTCCCTTTCTGGTTTACCTGCCAGACGCGTTTCGGGCCAACGCCCTCTTCAGTGGCAGACCATGTGATGTGCCGGCATGCGGCAACCACCAGTAAATCCCCATAATAATAACGCTCAGGTGAACCACCTGAAGCAATGCTTCCTGGGACTGGTGGTTCAGTAAAACCCAAGTGGGTCGCCGCCGGCACTCACATTAAAAAATGTCTTTAAAAGGATTGCCGATGTTCGCGCCGGCACCCCTGCATATAACAGGCACCTCCTGTTCCACAGTTAGCTGCCCCAATAAAGCAGCCGAGGACCCGCAAGTATTTCGCGGTGGTGCAATCCCGTGACCAGGCAGGCCGCTGTACAAAATACAAAAAGAGTTGCCTCTAGGTGGGATGCACTCCCAGGTGGAAATTACGCTAAAGCAAGGGCACACGCCATGAACAAAGTCCCTTTCTGGTTTACCTGCCAGACGCTTCCTGGGACTGGTGGTTCAGTAACTGGTGGTTGCCGCATGCCGGCACGTCACATGGTCTGCCACTGAAGAGGGCATTGGCCCGAAACGCGTCTGGCAGGTTAACCAGAAAAGGACTTTGTTCATGTTATGTGCCCTTGCTTTGGCGTAATTTGCACCTGGGAGTGCATCCCACCTAGAGTCAACTCTTCTTTTGTATATATAGATACCGAATCACTAACCAGCAATTCAGGGTCCGAAAATAGTTTTCAAAGCCTGAATACAGAAGCAGTCAAATTAAGTCTGGGTGAGGAGGTGGATTTTTTAGCGGAGGATCGCCGGCACACTCTAAGACCGAGAAATCGGAGCAACTATGTAGCAGAGCAAAGAGAAATGCCAGGAGAAGGGCGAGGCGCAAGAAACAAAAATGCGCAGCTAAAGCAAAAGCCAAAACAACAATGGCACAAGAAACAGCGCTAAATGACCAAACCATCGTCAATCTGTCCGATGTCACCCTTTCCGAAGCAGAAAAACAACTTTTGTCATTAGGTCTCAACTATTGTCCGGAAAGCTCATTTAATTACTCAAGAACAAGGATAGATATCTTCTGTTTTATCAGAAAATTAAAATTGAAGAAGTTTTTCACGATCAAAGGGAGCAATGACAGTACCATCGTTCAGGGATCTGAACATCAAACGACATCTGCACTTCAGGCATCGGATGTACCAACTCTAATGACACTAACGGACCTAATCAATGAGCCAAATGAAAGACAACAAGGAACGGACTCTGCCGAAATCAGCACTCAATCAAAGTTGCGGAGTATGAACATCGCACAAAAGGGTGCAGGTGAAAGCCCTTTCAAACCATCTAGCACCTTTATCCCTATAATGCCGAAAGATGCAATAGACATTTTTCATGAACGGGTAACAGAGGACATCAAAAAACTTTATTGCCAAGTGTCAAAAACACGCAAAAAGAGAGGCTTCATGGACATGCAATATGCACAATTGATGAACAAATTGGGAAAAAACCAAGAAATTATTATAAACATGGCCGACAAAGGAGGGAATATTGTTTTGTGGCCCAGAAAGGAATATATTGCAGAAGCCAAGAGACAATTGGATGATGAGCAATGTTACATCAGGTCTAACTTGAAAGAATACAGCAAATCAAAGGAAGTATTAAAAAAACAGTTGCAAGGTTATAAAAGGGAAGGTTTAATTTCTCTGGATGAATTTAATTTTATGCATGTGGAATTTCCTGTCATTCCTATTCTATATCTCATCCCTAAAGTACATAAAAATGTCTCACCAGTCCCAGGTAGGCCCATTATTTCCGCCATCAATAGTGTTAGTGAGCATGTATCACAATATGTAGATTTCTACCTTCAGGACTTTGTTAAGAAATTACCCAGCTATGTCAAAGACACAGGGGATTTCTTGAACAAAATTAAAGACATTGAATGGGATGATGACCTGATTTTGATTACTCTTGACATTGAGTCCCTTTATACGAGCATTGACCACTTGGCGGGCCTCAAAGCAGTTAAATACTTCCTGGATTCTCGGCCATGTGAATATTATGAGCACAATAGAATGATTTTAGATCTGACATCATGGTGCTTATATAACAATTTTTTCCTTTTTGGTAAAGAGACTCTGAAACAGATCAGAGGCGTGGCTATGGGGTCCTGTTTCTCCCCCAGCTACGCCTGTTTGCATGTCGGCTGGTGGGAGGAACAGGTCCTGAAGAAAGTGCACCAGGCAATTTTTCAACATCAGGTGGTGCACTGGTTACGGTACATCGATGATGTATTCATTATATGGAGAGGGAATGAGGAAAGTGCAAGAGATTTCATCACTATAGTTAACAATAATTCGGTTAACCTGAAGTTCACCTCACATATCAGTGACATCATGACTGAATTTTTAGATGTACGAATATCAGTGAAAGGAAATAAGTTGGAGACAACTTTATTCAGGAAATCCACGGCAGGGAATAGCATCTTGCATGCTAGCAGCAAACATCCTAAACATCTTATAGAAAGCATACCCTTTGGTGAAATACTGAGGCTCAAACGCATCTGCAGCACACAACAGGAGTTTGAGAGATGTGCTCAAGACATGATTAAAAGATTGAAAGTGAGAGGGTATAGTGACAAGATCTTATCTATGGCTATGACAAAAACAGAGGAAAGATCTAGGGACTCGCTACTACAGAACAGTGTATCAGGGAGAATTAATACCCCAGTAGGAGAGGTCCCACGCCTTATTACCACGTATAGCTCTCAAGAACGTAAATTGAAATCAATCATTAGAAAGAACTGGCCAATCGTTTTAACCGACGGGGTACTAGGGCCTAGACTCCCAGAATGGCCAATAATAACCTATAGAAAAGCGCAATCTATGAGAAGCCAATTGGTCAGAAATAGTCCGGAATTAATATCAGGGGGCACATGGCTGCAACCTAGACAGGGCTTTTCAAAATGTTCGTCATGTCGTGCCTGCAAATTTGGTGTTAATACCTCCCACTACACTATTCCACTGACGGGAGAGAGGAGGGCTATCAAAGGCAGTTTTAATTGTAGGACTGAGTATGCTGTGTATGTCCTTGCTTGCACCTGCGGCTTGAGTTACGTCGGCAGTACCAAGCTGCAGGTGCATGTCAGGATCTTGCAGCATCTCAGGGCTATTGTCAACAATGATGTCTCCTACCCCGTAGCGAGACATTTCAAGGCTTTGCATGACAATGATTTGAACTGTCTGAGATATTTTGTGATTAAGGCCATCTCGCCGCTCAGGAGAGGAGGTAATAGGGAGAGTCTTCTGAGACGACTCGAAACCTGTACTATTCTTGAGCTAGACAGCAAGGTGCCTTATGGCTTAAACACCACTGAAGACATGCACACTTTTTAGGTAAAAATTGAATATTGGGCTCATATGTCAACATCATTACCAAATCAAAGGATAAGGTGCACGCATGAGTTAATGTTGGTACATTGCAATCAGACATGACATTACTAGGTTCTATCAACATCTACTTTTCATATCTCTCTTTTTATATCTCCTCTTCTTTTCTTCCTTTTTTACTCTTTTATTTCTTTACATTCTTACATCTTTATTAACATGGGCCAAAATATGAAAATGATATTTGTAGAAGAGAAAAAATTGTATTTGAGATGGCTCGCAACGCTTTTTGTTAAATATGTATGTGTCGTAAATCAAATGTTTTAATTGTACATTTTTCAATTAGGTAGCTGTTTTTTATGGCTCAATTCAGAGCCAAGTTATATTTGCACTATTCACAAGCACTAGTCACTTTTATATATGTACATAGAACAAGGGATGGTTTTGAACAAAAGCAATTTAAATTTTATCGCAATTTGATTCTTATTGTCATTCAGTACCACGTTTCTGAGATAAATATAGAAAGTTTTTTACTATCTAGTATTTACCAGCATTTATGCAGTATATGAAATACAACAGGATTTATTCAGGATTTATTCAATTTTTAAATTATTTAATTTTAAATTCTAATTTTAATTGAATAATAAGTGGATAGAATTTAACATACAGAATAATATGTTTGTTTGTTGACATAGCATATATCTACAAGAGTTATTTGCGAGGTGCATTGGTCATTGTAGTATTTTTTCCATTTTCCTTGGTCACATGTCACGGAAGAAGGTGTGCACTCAGCATTTAAAAACAGTTTGGCGGGCGAATTTCCCTTTGTGCGTGAACAAGGGCACTTTGTGCTTGAAACGCGTCGCAAGGGTGAGAGGAATAAAAGATCTTACCTGCTACTGAATCTGGGTCCGTCTCTCTCTCTGCTCGCCTGCTTGTCAGCGTGGAGGTGCGGGGAGTGTTTGCTGTGAAATATATATATATATATATATGCACCAGGCGTGCAACACCCATTGGGTTAAAAACGCTTCAGCCCCCCTGCACCCCTGCCCCCACCCATAGTCTTTTTCAGCCCAAGCTGCCAAGGTTCCGCTGAAAGCATGCAACACACTTTTTCTGATTTGTGTTCACTAAAATAATAACGGTATGAAACAATTCTTTTCCAGTTTCATTTCTACTAAAGCTGCACATCAGGTAGCGTTTATATTATGGATGTTTTAGCATTTAGCAATTAGATTTTAATTATGACTTCTGAGAGGCCTAAAACCAGCCTGAGCCAGCTAGCCTCTAAAAGGCTTCAGCAACCCTCCCTGCACCCCACCATTTTTTTCTTCGGGACATGCTGCCACCAAGGTGTTATCCTTGCCTGAAGGCATGGATTTCACCTGAGCATTTTTGAAGTGCTGTGCAGCATGGCGTGGGATTGGGAAGGTGTGCACAGCAGGAGGAAAGGGATGGCCAGTGCAGGTGAAGCTTTTCCTTTACAAAGGAATTCCTGCTGGCATCATATTCCAGGGTTTGCTGTCTTTGCACTTGTATTAAGTACAAGGTGAACCCATGAGATATTTGACCCTCAGCTACACATCAAGACCTTCTGGAGGGGCTGGATGCCAGGACGACAGTGCTGCTGATCAGCCTGACTCTAGAGAATACTATCAAAAGGGCAGGCAGCTAGTTTCCAAAAGCCAGTGTTCCTGCTCTGCAAGGGCACCTTTTTCAGGGACGGTTATGGCATTGGAGCTGCACCAACTGAAAAGGTGAGTATTAGAACTTTGTGGCAGGAACATAATTACCAAGTTTGGTCTTTTTCACAGAATGCATAGCCTGCCATTTGGCCTCTGTCTTTTAAAGGACAGCAAATGTAACACTATATTACCAAAATGTAAGTGCATTATTATTTCTCATGCACCCTCTGAATTCCACCATGGTTATTTTGGGGTGCTACCCCTACTTCCAGTGCCTATGCATTAAAGTACCGTGCTTTAATGGCTTTACTGGCAATAAATGAATGTTTGTTAGAGCTACAGTTTGTAACAACATTGCAAATGGGCACATTGTAAAATCTGAAATTCCTTCTGTGTCTTTGTCGGGTGGACAAACAAATGACATGTCCAAAGTCCGCTTTTTTGTGTGAATGATATATTTGACCTTTCTTGGTTTTTCAGACAGTAGAATGTTGTATTATGCGCTCTTTTGGACCAGTTTCATGAGGATTTCCTAAGAAAACAGGGGTCATTTCAACCATTTACATAATAACTTTGTGTGACATTATAATGTATTTGAGTGACACTTTATTGCAAGATGAACAAATCACTTATGTCCATGTTATTATATAAATGGTTGAAATTACCCCTTGTTGTCCAAATTAATTCTCATAAAACCATCTCAAAACAGCCCAGAATGCAACACGTAATCTCTCAAAAACCAAGACTGGTCAGAGGTATTGTTCACATACAAAAGGGGACACGTGATGCATGTGTCTTGGACGTGACCTCCTCCACAGACAGAGAAGGAATTTCAGAATTTGCAATGTATCCTTTTGCAGTGCTATAAACTCTAGCACTCACAAACATAATTTTTTCCCCATAAAGCTATTAAAGTCTGGTACTTTAACACTAGTCGCTGGAAGTAGAGGTGCTGCACCCCCAAAATACCCATGCTGGAATTCAGAAAGTGAAAGATAAATAACAATGCCTTTACATTATGATTGTACATGTTACATTTGTTGTGCGTTAAAAGTTAGAGGCCAAATGTCAGGCTATGTCTTCTGTCAAACTGGTGGTTATTCTTCTAATATGGAGATTGATGTTAGCTTTTCTTTCTCCGACTGTGAACAAAGTGGGAGGATTTTGCAAAGTGAACTATGTCCCAATCTTGCAGGGGTACGGGAAATTTAAAAGTTAAGCCTGTAGAAAGTGATTTTTGTTGTAACGCACAGCAAAATTTAAATAAATGTGAATGAACTGGGCAAAATATATGAACAGTCAGGAAAGCAAAAATACAGTGCATTTTTGGTAATTGTGAAGTATGATGAAAACAAAGATTTTAATTTGATCAAAACCAATCAAGGCACTTTACTTGGTGATGCACAAATGATTAATATTGTGAAACCTGACTTCCACATTTTATTGTTTAAGTGCTATCTAATCCAATCAGTAAAATTAAATGTCTGTTCAAATTTGTTGTCATTTCAATAGAAAATGGAGTGTCTATAAACAACAGTGTGCTACCACACCATATGTTTGTAATATATGTGCATTAGTGTGCTGCAAAATACATCACTGGCAACATAACAAATCCTTACTACTCTTCTGCGAATGAGTGCTGCTCATTTGCTACACTTGCTCTCTTATCATGAAGCTTACATTTTTCACAGTTGCTATGACTTCAGTGATGTATCACTGAAGTCAGCCCCACCCACTCTGAAAATTGATCCACCGCCATTGCTGTAGTACAAATGAAGGGAATGAACCCAAGCATTTCCATAATTCACCAGGGTGTTAAATTACTGCCGTGGACTAGTTCACGTGCTCTCATATGTGATAAAGTAGAAAAACTGTGAAATGAATTATTTGTCTACGATCACATAATTTGGTGAAGCAGGGAAATTGTGATTGATCTAAAGTTTTCTAGTTTCATCCTGTGGTATTCAGCCACTAGATGGGTATCTCTTTCTCATATCAAACATTAAAGCTTTGTTTTTAAGTCTTGGCGTATGATGTGAGAGCATGTCACTTTTTAAAATGTTTTTCATAGCACAAACTTAGTCCAAGGTCATAAGAGAGTTTCACAACAAATTCAGAGTAGTTGTACATTTCATTTTCACAGGACGTTAAGTGATTTTCCCTGGAGTCCAAGGATGTGAAGTTATGGCTGCGGAGCGGATTGTGTAAAGTGAGTGTGCAGTGATGGCTGTGGTGAATATGAAAATAAAAAACTGTCCAATGAGTCCCAGGGTCCGCAGGGGAGTTTTATTCATGGGCTCATGGCAGTGTTTAAAAACAAGGCTACGGATGTTAACTGGGGGTAATTATCGCCCCTTACATCCAGTGAGGTCAACTAGTTTCAGCCAGGCCTTATGGTAAAACTGGATTTCATCAGGACCGGTATGTGTGTGGTGAGTTAAAAGGGGAGTCTATAAAGTGTACAGGCTCCTATGTGTCGCACACGCTAAGGTGCGAGAAATGTAAGAGGATGGTTTCCTCTATGGTCGTGCTCTTATGATCTAAGAGACTGACTCCATGAGTCCCCGGCGGGGGTTCGACTTGCAGTCACACTTTCGTCACAGTCCAGAACCCACAGCACCACCTACTTGATCGTTACGGGAACTCCGTCGACTTCATATTCACCACAGCCATCACTGCACACTCACTTTACACAATCCGCTCCGCTGTAAGCAGACGTTGTAGCACACCCGAGGCACATTCGGTACCATCGGGTGGGGCCCGATGATGAAGCATGCAACCAACTAGGTTGGTGGGTGAGGGCCTTCATATAAAACAGAATTGTTTTCTCTGACATACATTATAAGAGGTTTCTTATTCATATAGTTAGCTCCTATTGATTATTATTATAATTCCCTGGGGAAGTGAACTAGTCTATCTCATTCCTCTCTCTCCTTTTGATATTTATATCCGCATTCATATATCCCTTTCTTCTCAAAAATAATCTTGTTCATAATGCAGGCACAGTTGCACTATGGTGTCTGCATTGGCACAACAGTTGAGGGAGACAACAGAAATGTGTCATATTTTTGTAAATATGGTACATTTCTGCTGCCTCCCTTTCACGCAACACAGCTATGTTGTGGCGCAAAAAAGTTTAGTAAATATAAGCCTAAGTATTTTTGAGGCCTGCTCCTTCATTTGGTCATAGACATGCATATAATAAATGCCAAGAGGGCAGAAGTCTTTGCGTTGAACATTGAAAACTGTAATCTTCTAATTATATACTCAGATGGTTTTGCACAATTGTTTGGGGCTGATTTGGATAGGACATTTTCATATTGTAAGAAATTCCTGCATTAGTTTTAAGTTTAGACATCTGAAAAGTGTGTGGCATGTTAATTGTACAGAAAATAAGGCTACTTCTAGCTTACTTCTTTAAAGAGTTTAGGATAACTTAGAGAGGTACTGGATGTTCAACTTGTATTTCTTGGCTTTTTGGTTGCTTTATTGGAGAAAATTACAGTATTATATTTTTCCCCCATTTTTTTTTGTAATGATAAAGTAATTGATCTGAGGACCTTTGTACTTTTTTTGTACATTTCACTAAACATCTCTATCCGCACAGCAGGATGCCAGATTCCAAAGGCTTTGGACCACAAAATGTTAAACGGAGAAAGATAGAGGATTTTTTCACTCATTGGCTAGCCACACAAGACCTTTTGACAGCATGTGCTGAGTTAAATGAAGAACCTGCCCTGCCATCTTCTGGCTATACTCCAGAAGAACATTTAGCATTGTTTGATTCTCGGTCTGTTGCATATACAACCATTGGCACGCCAACGGCTACTAGTTCATGTTTGAAACAGTCAAAGAGTTCATACAGCTTATATATAGGAGAACAAAAGATGTCTCAAGACTCAGCACAGTTTCATCATCAAACCCAGATGAGTTACGCTACCAACTTTTACACTCTTCCTGGACCCCAGAGACATCATACAAGTTTCCAGTAGATCAGCAGGGAACTCAAACACGTCACTTTCAACATGAATAGCTGAAAATCTATCGTCCATGGCTTGCCTACAGTGCTAAACTTGAAGGCACCTTATGAAAGATGTGTGTACTCTTTGCCCGTAAAGAAGTTAGAAGAGGCTCTCATCAAGTTGTGGAGAAATTAGTGTTTCAGCCTTTCACAAAATGGAAAAACGCACAAAGTGATTTTCGTTTCCATGCTTCCTCCATGTATCACAAAGAGAGCATGACAGCGGCAGCTAACTTCTATCATCTGATTTTGAAGGGAAGTCTGTTGCTGTTACAACTATGATTGAGAGCAACTGGAAGAAAACAATTTTGGAAAACAGAAAACGACTTGTGCCAATAGTGGTTCAATACTGCATTGTGTCAAACAGGGTATAGATCTTCGAAGACTCAGAGACAGTGGACAACTCATTACATCAAAAGAACCAGAACAGAATAATGGCAATGTCCGTGCTGCTCTTCACCTACGACTTCTAGCTGGTGATGAAGTTTTGGCAAGGCATCTGGCAACATGTCCTTCCAATGCAACCTACACAAATTGGAAGATTCAGAAAGATTTTATCTCTGCTTGCAACATTCTTATGAGAAATAGAGTGGTGGAACGCGCAAACAATGCCAGATTTTTTGCTATTTTAGCCGATGGAACAACTGACAGTGCAACTATAGAGCAACTTGTTCCAGTAATTCATTTTATAGAAGGTACATCTCTGTATGAAGAATTCCTTGGCTTTGAAGAGCTTAAGAATGGAACAGGGGGTTGGAATTGGAAAGAAAATTCTCACTTCTTTAGAAACATATGACCTGAATGTTGATCGTATGCGTGGGCAAACATACGATGGTTGTGCTTCTATGAAAAGTGCTATTAAAGGTGCACAGGCACTAGTTTCAGAGCATGTGTGAAAGGCATTTTGTGTACATTGTGAAAGTCATTCATTTAACCTTGTTATTGGACATTCATGTGATATATATGTAATCCGTAATTGTATTTCAACACTTAATTTTACAAGATGCTCTGCAAAAAGGATGGGTATCCTAAAGGCGAACTTCGCTATTTTGACAGATACAAAAAAGAAACTGTTAAGTGGTTTATGTGAGACACAGTGGGTTGAAAGGAATGCATCTATTGTTCATTTTTTTTATGTGTACCCAGCTGAGGTTGACTCTCCGCTTGAGATCTCAGACTGGCAAGATCATAACGCCTCTTCCAAGGCTGAGCAGTTTTTCGCAGCTGTTCATTTCCATAACTTCATTGTTGCTTTACAGACCCTGGCACAATTTTCTGGACTACTGCTTCCTGTTTCAGCTGCACTCCAAAATCCTAGCATAGACATTTTGGAGTGCATCGGATAAAGTGAAAACGTCAAATAGGTTATTCAAGAAAGCAGGGACAAAGCTGAAGAAGCATTTCATGAAATGTTTGTAAAAGCCCAAACCACAGCAGGGGAACCTAGGACCATGAAACGCCTTACTGTCAGGCAGACACAAAGGGCTCAATTACAAGACTAGCGATCCTGAGGCTAACTGTAGGATTTCAATATTTTTACCATTTATAGGCAATTTATTGAATGAACTGTGAGAGGGATTCAGCCGGCATGTGAAAAAGGCATGCACCATGCAGTACCTGGTACTAAGGTTTGTCAACCAGGAGTCTTTTAAAAACTTGAAGCATGCTCTTGACTTATATGAGGACAATTTACTTGGTACACATGAGGATCTCAAAAATGAATATGACATATGGGCAATGACATGGCTGAAGGTACCTATTGAAGAAAGGGCAGGGAATATAATGGATATCTTAAGTCATGCTGACAATGACTTCTATCCCAACATATACTGCCTGCTAAAATTATTTGCCGCTTTGCCAGTGACAACCCACATCCCCAGAATGGTGCTTCATTTGTCTTTGCAGTCTAAAAAACTATCTTTGGTCAACAATGGGGCAAGAATGACTCTCTGGACTTGCAATGATAAACATTTCACAAGCACATTGTCCTCCTAAAGAAGCAATTGTTGATGAAATGGCAAAAAATGGCATTGAGAAAATTGGTTCTATTGTGTTCCTTAAGTGCTTTGTGAACAAATATATTGAAGTGGACTTTTAAATCAATTTTCAGTACACTCTGTTCCTTTTTCATAGAACAATAGCATATAAATGGGTTAAATTAATAAAAATGTGTGATCTAATTGTTGTCCAGTTTCAAATGCAGAATCTGTCACTTCTTTTTCTCAGCTTGGCCTGAGCATTAACCGATCCTCATTGTCTGCCATGTTAGCCCCGCCCCCATTGATTAACATGTTAGCCACGTTCCTTCGATTGCACTGTTAGCCCCACCTTAATTTAAGGCCTAGTTGCGCCTCTGATACGCACAAACCCTGAGATATACATATGTGTATTACAACCATACAAAAAAGCAGTCTGCAAACATTTATTTTTTTGTTAATTAGAAGGAATGATAATAATAGTACTGACAGACCTAATGTAAAGTTGCCAGGTATTGTGAAAAGAATTGAGGGCATCATGTCCAAAGATTCAAAATAAGAAATTATAAATTATGACTAATATTGATTAGCAATTTGCGATTTCATATTTGGAATGTACTAAAATGGATTTAGTAAAAGTGGTTGCAATTTGTCCTACAACTTCTAACGAATGCATTGGTATTTTGCTAATCGACCTATGTACTAATAGTTCAGTTCTCAAAATATTGCATTGTTATGGGTTGCACTTCAACCTACCTCATTGATATGCATGAGGTAGGGCGCAAATTGCTACCCGCTATGATTGGCCACAATCACAGGAATGGGGGCCTGCTGGGGTCAGCAGACCTTCAGTCAGTCAAAGATCTTTATTCGGCTAAATAGCGGCCATAAAAGAACAAATAAAAACATTATTTACAAAGATAAACATGATAAGATTTTAACCGACCTAATCAATACCCAGGAATTCATTTACCAACAATATTACGGAGCCGAACTGCAGAGGAGATATACTTATAGATCATAAGACAAGTAAATTCATCATTTAAAAGAAGTAGATGACATAATGCAGGTTGACACTTTCTAATATTTAAAAATCTTAATAATGGTTTTAAAAAAGTGCGTCTCGGATTAAGATAAAGTTTACAAAAAAACATAAAATGCAAAGTGCTCTGTGCAGAAATTGAATTACATGGACACAAGTCTAATTTAGCATTACAATATACATCACGTGGGTACGAAACCAGCAAATGAGCGATACCCATCCTGAATCTAATCAAGTAAAACATTTTGGCTTGGTTAAAGTAAAAGGAAAGATAAGATTCACTTTGTGGGGAGCTAATTAACAACGAATGCTCTACAACCCTTTTTGTTACCATCTCTTGGCTATCTCTTACATGCTTCAGATATAAGAGAAAGTCACTTTTGAGCTTGGCTTTTGAAATTGCAGATATGTTTCCAGGAGTATTAAAACAATCCCGCAATCCCAGTTTCTCCAGTTGATCTTGCAGATAAGAAAGCCAGGGAATTTTTTTTACACAATCCAATTTCAGGCAATCTAAAATTATATCACGATTCAGGGCTGGTTCCACTTTTACCCAGATGTTACGCCAAAGCATCAAAGGTGCTAATTGCGTGCATACACCTAATTCATTATGACACATTATAGCAGGGGTGCTTTTAGGTAGTGTCAACAGACGTTTTAACATCATATTCTCTGCTCTCTGGAGACCCAAAGTATTAGTACAGCCCCAGACTCCGGCGCCATATAAAGTGACGGCGCATGTCCATGCTTTATATATGTCTATAATTGCTTTTATGGGGCGAGAGCCTAATTTTTTGGTAAATCTAAAAATGGCCTCCACATTTTTGTTGAAGCCCCCAATCCTTGTGTGAACTAGGTGGGACCAAGAATTTTTTTCAATAAAAAGAATACCTAAATAGGTAAAAATTGGCACCTGACACAGTGTTTCATTCTTTATATAGAATGTTTTCGTTTTAGATGGAGATTTACCTGCTACCATGACGTGTGATTTTGCAACATTTGTTTTTGACCCAATATCACTCATAAATTCGTTAAAACTGTTTAAAAGCCTTTGTAGTCCCACCCCAGTTCTCGACATTAGGACGCAGTCAGCATATAACAGGGCTGGTAGAGACCCGCGGCCTATTGTTGGTGCATCTATATTTCCAATTCTGATGTGGCTTTCTAAGTCATTTATATATAGACAGAATAGGAAGGGAGCGAGAACACATCCCTGACGAATCTCACAATCCATCTTTATAGGTGGGTGTTGGAAACGGGGTTACCGAGTCCGGCACGGTAGCGTGGCGCGAGGCGGGAAAGCACCCGAAGGCAATGTGTAAGGCAGTTGTGCAGCACACACTCACTTGGACTCAGTAATGCGGACGCAATAACGTGACACCACACCAGGCTTGTGTATTAAAAACAAGTTCTTTTATATAAATCAATGCAGTATCAGATGAGGCAGATTAATTCAGGTCAACATTTAAATTCATTGCAGTACTCAACTGGTGCGTAATTTCATTAAAGCACCATAGCTCATCAACATTGTAGGCCACTAAAAGGCCGCAGGAATCATCGCCTAAACGTAGCACCAATAATGATCACAGGGTGCAAGAATAAAACATGGGCCTAAAACATGCAGTTCACTTCATGAATATTCAATCACTTGTAAATAGGCATTTTACATTACATTTCAAACAGGGCCTGCGTTAATCTAGGCGCACCCACATTCAGTACAGTGGGCGTCGCAACTCCGGTACACCTGCAACATAAAACACTTCAACTCTTGGCGGTGTACACTTCAGCTCAATTCAGTTAAGCACCTTTACACTAGGCAAAGACATTTCATTAGCGCTGATCTGTATTAGGCCTAAACAGTGATTAAAGCAGGCGTAACAATTAGGCTAGTGAACAGCTTTAGGGAACCCCTCAACATGTCCTTTTCTCTGGGGCTTCCCTGTCAATTAGGGCTTCTTTGTTCTCAGGGGCTGCTTAGGGGTTAAATCAGGCTAGGCCCACTCCTCTCCGGGGCCTCGCCTCGTGAGTATAATTACTGGGGGCTTCCCCTTTCCAAAGAGCGAGTCACTGTTGGCCCCCGGCCCCCAGGGGCGTTTCTATGGCCCTAGGGGCCTCCTGGGCTCACCTGTGCACGTTTCGTTGGTTGCTCCTCGCAGCGACTGAGCTTCTCCCGGGCCGGCCCGTGTTTGGCAGGGCTGGGCCCGGACTGGGTTCTGCGGCCTTCCGGCCGGAATCGCGGGACGTTGGGGGCCGGTATCACTCTCCTCCGGCCCCCGTGATCAGCAGGGTAATGCGGGGAAGGGAGCGGGAGCCGGCAGTCCTCTCCGGCCGGCTTCCCGCCTCCCTCTGCCTACGCGGCGTTCTTCTCCGGCCTCCGTCGGCGTTGGGGGCGCGTCAGAGCCGGCGCCCAATCACAGTGCGGCCTTTCCCGGGGGCGCGGCCGATGACGCGGTCGGCGTCCCCAGTCGCGTAGTGACGGCGTCGGTGGGGGCTGAGGCCTCAATACTTCTCCTGGGCCGCGGTGGTGATTTCTAGGCCGCAACTTCTTCGGCGGGGCTCCCGGGCCCGGCGGTGACCTTTGGGGCCGCTTCTCTGGCTTCGGTGAGGGCGCGGACGGCGCACCTCACCACCATGGCCTCGGAGAGGCCACGCTCGCCTCCACAGCTCTCCACACGCGGCGGCGGCCGCCCGGACAGATTCCAGCCACGAGGTCAGTGGCTCGGGGGCAATTCCTCCCACGTGGAGGTACAGCGCGGGCGCGCTGGCAGCAGGCTGGCAGGGGGCTGACACAGAAGGGCTTTGGGCAGCCCAGCAGCAGCTAGGAGTGGATGGGGGTGAAGGTCTAGCGCTTCAGGGCACGGCGCTTTACCTGGTGATCCCCAGTTTGGCAGTTCAGGTTTCTGGCCTTGCTGGTCTGTCAGGCCTTGTAATTGCAGGTTACTTGCGGCAGTTCTTGGTTGGTTGCTTCTTGGGGGTTTCTCCTTATGGGGGAGGGAATAAGTTGGTGGTTCTTGGGGTGCTGGATGGTACTTCCCAGCACGCTGAAGATGGTTCCCTGGGTCCCCTCACGCTGGGCAAGGTCAGTGGGTGGTGGGCGTTCCTCAGCTAACTTATTACAGCAGTGCCTTAGCCCTGTCAGTAGCAGTAGTGTAGGTCTCCCCCTAGGCCCTACAGCCTGTACTCCGGCAGAGGTTCTCCCAGGATCAGTGATGCCCCAACTGACTAAAAGATTTCCTCCAAACCTCTTATACCCCTAGGTCAGGTGACCCTCCTAAAGGCGGCAAAACATAACTCCTCCCACAGCCCGGAAGGTTCTGGAACCTTCCACCATGTCTGGCTATGTGGCCCAGAGGCGGGACGGGATGGATACTGTATCCCTATGTCCCAGCCTGACCCTGGCTACTAGTGTGTGTATGTGTGCAAGGCCACTCTGCAGTAGCAGGGGCCTGTGGCAGCCATCTTGGGTGAGAGAGCACCTGCACCTCAGCACTGGTTGGCAGTGGTAAGGCGCCCGGAGACCTAGGTCCAGTAAAAATACAGTGGCAAAAATGAGGCGCAAAAGGGAAAAAAACTGGGTAAGACCCCCCTAGGGCTGACAGGTCTAACACGCGCCCCCAGCCGAAAGAGGGAGAGCTTCCCAACCTCTAGGGAGTTCTCATCGCTAAGGCGGAAAACCGGGAGAGACCGTCAGCGTTGGCGTGGTCTACACCGGGTCGATGTTCCACCCGAAAGTCCATCCCCTGGAGGGAAATGGACCACCTCAACAATTTGGGGTTTTCGCCTCTCATCTGCATGAGCCAGCGAAGGGGTCTGTGGTCGGTCTGGATCAGGAAGTGACAACCAAAAAAGTATGGCCTCAACTTCTTTACAGCCCAAACCATGGCAAAGGCTTCTCTTTCGATGGTACTCCACCGCTGTTCCCGGGGGAGTAGTCTTCGGGAAATGAAGGCCACTGGCTGGTCTTGGCCATCGTCATTCAGCTGCGAGAGCACAGCTCCTATGCCATGCTCAGAAGCGTCTGTCTGCACAATAAATTCCAGTCCAAAGTCTGGAGTCCTGAGCACCGGTGCGGTGCACATCGCACGTTTGAGGGTCTCAAAGGCTTCCTGGCAGGCAGCCGTCCAGATGACTCTGCGTGGCTGCTTCTTCGAAGTCAACTCCGTCAAAGGGCCCACAATGGTTCCATACCCCTTGACGAACCGGCAGTAGTATCCCGTGAGGCCGAGAAAAGCCCGGACCTCTGTTTGGGTCTTGGGGGGCTCCCAGGCCAAGATGGTCTCGATCTTGGCTTGGAGGGGTTGCACCTTACCCCCGCCCACCAGATGTCCCAGGTGCACGACAGATCCCTGTCCAATCTGGCACTTGCTAGCCTTGATGGTTAGACCAGCCCGTTGCAGAGCCTGTAGCACCTCCTGGAGATGCTCCAGATGGTCCTCCCAGCTGCTACTGAAGACAGCTATGTCATCCAGGTAGGCAGCAGAGAAGGCCTCTAGGCCAGACAGCACCTGGTTCACCAACCGCTGGAAAGTGGCTGGAGCATTTTTCAACCCGAAGGGCATCACCCGAAATTGAAAGTGGCCCTCGGGGGTGGAGAATGCAGTCTTCTCCCTTGCTCCTTCCGCCATGGCGATCTGCCAATAGCCTGACGTCAAATCGATGGAACTCAGATACTGGGCTGCTCCCAGCCGGTCAATGAGCTCATCCGCCCGAGGGATCGGGTGAGCGTCGGTCTTCGTTACTGAGTTGAGTCCGCGGTAATCCACACAAAACCGAAGTTCTGGTGTGGTGCCCGGTGGGGCTGCTTTCGGCACCAACACCACCGGACTAGCCCAAGGGCTACCGGAAGGCTCAATCACCCCCAGTTCTAGCATCTTGGTAACCTCACCCTGGATACTAGCCTTGACCTTATCGGACAGCTGGTAAGACTTGGTTTTTACTGGCGGACTGTCCCCTGTGTCCACATCATGGGTACACAGGTGCGTGATCCCAGGCGTGAGGGAGAACAACGAGGCGTACTGCCCCAAGACCTGGCGGCAGTCCCTCTGTTGCTCTGGGGTCAAGGATGGGGCGAGGACCACTCCTCTACCGAGCCATCCTTCTCATGGGCCGCCAGAAGGTCTGGAAGAGGCTCACTCTCCTCCTCCTCACTTCCATCTGTTATCATCAGGAGAGTGAGCTCTGAACGCTCCTGGTGTGGCTTCAGGCGGTTGACGTGGAACACCCTGTGGGGTTGACGGGGGTCTTCACATCGACGACGTAAGTGGTCTGGCCTTTCCTTTCCAAGATCTCAAACGGTCCAGTCCACTGGTCCTGGAGGGCGCTAAGCTCTCCTGGCTCCATGACCCACACCTTCTGTCCAGCGTCCAACTCTACCGTCCGAGTGTTCCGGTCATACCATTTCTTCATGACGGCCTGACTAGCCTCTAGGTTGTCCGAGGCTTCCTTCCACAGCTTGGCCACTTGGCTGCGGAATGCCAGCATATAGCTGACCACATCACGGGGAAGCTTCGAGGAAGACTTCTCCCACCCCTCCTTGACAAGACTGAGGGGCCCCCGAACGGGGTGGCCATAGAGCAGCTCAAAGGGGCTGAAACCGACCCCTTCTGCAGCACCTCTCGGTAGGAGAAGAGCAGACAGGGTAAGAGGATGTCCCACTTCCTTCTCAAGTCCTCGGGTAGGCTCCGGATCATCCCCTTCAAGGTCTTATTGAAACGCTCCACGAGCCCGTTCGTCTGGGGGTGGTAAGGAGTGGAGAACCGGTAGGTCACTCCACACTCCTTCCACATGGCCTTCATGTAGGCCGACATGAAATTCGTGCCCCTATCTGACACCACGACCTTGGGGAATCCCACTCGGGTAAAAATCCCCATCAGGGCCCGCGCCACCACCGGTGCAGAGATGGTCCTCAGAGGGATTGCCTCTGGGTACCGGGTGGCGTGGTCCACCAACACCAAGATGAACCTGTGTCCCGCAGAAGTCGGCGGGTCCAACGGCCCGACAATGTCAATCCCTACCCGCTCAAAAGGGGTACCGACAACCGGGAGAGGTTCCAGAGGGACCTTCACTTTAGTCCCTGTCTTGCCGCTCGCCTGGCAAGTGGTGCAGGTCTTGCAGAAAGTGTCAGAGGTGACGCGCATCCTGGGCCAGTAAAAATGTGGGACCAAACGCGCAAACGTCTTGTCCTGGCCCAGGTGTCCTGCTAGGGGTATCTTGTGTGCCAACTCTAGCAGAAAGGCTCGGTAGCATTGGGGGACCACTAAGGCCCTTGATGACCCATGCACCAGAGCCTTAGGCTCACTGTAGAGGAGACCATCCTCCCAGTAGACATGGTAGTTACCAGTCTCTGTTCCAGTTGCTTGGGCTTCGGCCTGCTGCCGCATGCCTTCAAGCGTAGGGCACTCCTTCTGCGCCCGGCAGAATTCCTCCCGGGTAGGCCCTCCTTCCACCTGCCACTCTACAGGGGTCGGCAGGTCCCCCATGGGAACACCATCCACCTCAGTGGACTCCGGGGTCACCTCCGCGGGCTCCCCATCCATCTCACCGGGTGCTTCCTCCTGGACATCTCCTCGTCCAGCAGTGGGCTGGGCCATTATTTCAGGCTCCAACCCGGGCTGAGTTCCTTGTCGGGCAGCCATGGACCGCGTGACGACGCAAGTCCATCCTGGTAATCCCAACATCTCAGCATGGGCATTGAACTCTATCTCCCTCCAGGCAGTATGTTCCAAGTCGTTTCCAAGCAGACAGTCAACTGGCATGGCAGGGCTCACCGCAACCTTCAACAGGCCTGAGACTCCTCCCCACTCAAAGGGAACTTGGGCCACGGGGTAATGACCCAGGCTATTATCAGCCATAACAACCGGGTGGAATACCTCAGGAATCACCTGCTCTGGGGACACCAGCTGACGTCTTACCATCATCATGCTGGCACCTGTGTCCCTCAGAGCCTCCACCTCCTCCCCGTTCACCAGGACCCTCTGCCGATACTTGGCAGTGTTCGAGGGTACCTGAACCCGTGGGATGATCTCTCTATCCCCCAGGGAAACTAAGGTCAAGCCTGTCCACTCACCTCCCCTACCTAGGGACAACTCCTCCCCCAGCGCTACACTGGCCACCCCGGGGCTCTTACCTCCTGTGGGGGCTGGGGTTATCTTGCGACACTGGGGATCCCCCTTGTAGTGTCCAACCTCCCCGCACTCGTAGCACCGGACAGTTCTGGGCTGCTGACTCCTGTCAGGGTAAGTGGGTTTCTGGAATCCAGATTGGAATGGGGAACCTACCCCTCTCCCAGGCGGTCTATTTTGGGGGCCTTTAAAGAACTCCCTCCTTTTATCTCCCCCCTCTTTCTTCTGGGGGAACCCCTGTCCACCTTTCGGGGGGTCCGCCCCGGCTCCCTTGTGGGACACCCGAGTGCTGACCCACGTGTCTGCCTCCTCTGCAAGCTCCCGTGGATTGGTCAGCTTGCGGTCCACCAAGTACTGGCGCAGCTCCGGAAAACATTTCTCTAGGAGGTGCTCTCTCAAGAACAGGTCGTACAGCCCTTTGTAATCATCAATGTTGCGGCCACGCACCCAACCCTCCAATGCCTTCCGGGCATAATCAAAAAATCCACCCAGTTCTGTGTGGGAAGCTTGTGGCTGTTGCGGAACGTTTGGCGGTACTTCTCTGGGGTGAGGCCAAACTTCTTAAGCAGGGCCTCCTTCATGATAGGATAGTTCGTCTGATCCCCCTTGTCCAAGGTCAAAAGTGTGTCCCTTACTAGTGGAGGTATGTACCTGTAGAGACCTCCCCCCCAGTAGCTCTCAGGAACCCTATGGGCCACCAAAGACACCTCGTACACCGCCAACCACTTATCGATGTCATCTCCCACACTAAAACTGGTTATCACCTCTCTAGGTAGATAGAACTTGGGCTCCTGGGGAACCCCAGCAGGTACGCTGCCACCATTCAAGTTGCCCTGCATCTCCATCTGCAAGGCTCGGAGCTCTAATTCTTTGAGGCTAAGCTCATGCGCAAGCTTCCTTTCTTCCATGGCTAGCCTTGCCTGTTCTCGCTCCCTATCCATCCTAGCAAGTTCTAACGTCAATTGCCTCTCCTCCCTCCTGTCCTCAAATTCCTCTGCAGACAAACTCCCCCTGACGCACTACTGCCTGCCCTGGAACGTCTTCCTGGCAACACATTCTCGCTAACGTCAATGTGCAGTAGGTCCAGTTCTCCTGGGTCGTCTGCCTCCCTCTGCTCCTCGTCCCCTCTTCCCCCGGGTGGGCCATTACCCATGCCCTCAAAGCTTTCTGAAGCTCCTCTTTCCTGGCGCCTCGCTTGACGGACACCCCCTCTCTAGACAGAACTCCTTGAGCTGTGTCACCGTATACCTTTCTAGGTTGGCCAACTCAAACTCCATCCTGCTAGGTGGGGCCCCAGACAATTTAGAGAAAGGGCTCTAGACTGTAGGTAGCAGGTCTAACGCAGGAATGTACACAATCAGGCAATCACAAAAGAATTCTTAGCACTTGCATTTATATAGGTGTCCAATTGCGGCGCACACTGAGTCCCTGTGGGGTGCTGCACAAACACCAGTCCTTATCCCACCGCTGAACACCAATGTTGGAAACGGGGTTACCGAGTCCGGCACGGTAGCATGGCGCGAGGCGGGAAAGCACCCGAAGGCAATGTGTAAGGCAGTTGTGCAGCACACACTCACTTGGACTCAGTAATGCGGACGCAATAATGTGACACCACACCAGGCTTGTGTATTAAAAACAAGTTCTTTTATATAAATCAATGCAGTATCAGATGAGGCAGATTAATTCAGGTCAACATTTAAATTCATTGCAGAACTCAACTGGTGCGTAATTTCATTAAAGCACCATAGCTCATCAACATTGTAGGCCACTAAAAGGCCGCAGGAATCATCGCCTAAACGTAACACCAATAATGATCACAGGGTGCAAGAATAAAACATGGGCCTAAAACATGCAGTTCACCTCATGAATATTCAATCACTTGTAAATAGGCATTTTACATTACATTTCAAACAGGGCCTGCGTTAATCTAGGCGCACCCACATTCAGTACAGTGGGCGTCGCAACTCCGGTACACCTGCAACATAAAACACTTCAACTCTTGGCGGTGTACACTTCAGCTCAATTCAGTTAAGCACCTTTACACTAGGCAAAGACATTTCATTAGCGCTGATCTGCATTAGGCCTAAACAGTGATTAAAGCAGGCGTAACAATTAGGCTAGTGAACAGCTTTAGGGAACCCCTTAACATGTCCTTTTCTCTGGGGCTTCCCTGTCAATTAGGGCTTCTTTGTTCTCAGGGGATGCTTAGGGGTTAAATCAGGCTAGGCCCACTCCTCTCCGGGGCCTCGCCTCGTGAGTATAATTACTGGGGGCTTCCCCCTTTCCAAAGAGCGAGTCACTGTTGGCCCCCGGCCCCCAGGGGCGTTTCTATGGGCCTAGGGGCCTCCTGGGCTCACCTGTGCACGTTTCGTTGGTCGCTCCTCGCAGCGACTGGTTTCCTCCCGGGCCGGCCCGTGTTTGGCAGGGCTGGGCCCGGACTGGGTTCTGCGGCCTTCCGGCTGGAATCGCGGGATGTTGGGGGGCCGGTATCACTCTCCTCCGGCCCCCGTGATCAGCAGGGTAATGCGGGGAAGGGAGCGGGAGCCGGCAGTCCTCTCCGGCCGGCTTCCCGCCTCCCTCTGCCTACGCGGCGTTCTTCTCCGGCCTCCGTCGGCGTTGGGGGCGCGTCAGAGCCGGCGCCCAATCACAGTGCGGCCTTTCCCGGGGGCGCGGCCGATGATGCGGTCGGCGTCCCCGGTCGCGTAGTGATGGCGTCGGTGGGGGCTGAGGCCTCGATACTTCTCCTGGCCCGCGGTGGTGATTTCTAGGCCGCAACTTCTTTGGCGGGGCTCCCGGGCCCGGCGGTGACCTTTGGGGCCGCTTCTCTGGCTTCGGTGAGGGCGCGGACGGCGCACCTCACCACCAAGGCCTCGGAGAGGCCACGCTCGCCTCCACAGCTCTCCACACGCGGCGGCGGCCGCCCGGACAGGTTCCAGCCACGAGGTCAGTGGCTCGGGGGCAATTCCTCCCACGTGGAGGTACAGCGTGGGGCGCGCTGGCAGCAGGCTGGCAGGGGGGCTGACACAGAAGGGCTTTGGGCAGCCCAGCAGCAGCTAGGAGTGGATGGGGGTGAAGGTCTAGCGCTTCAGGGCACGGCGCTTTACCTGGTGATCCCCAGTTTGGCAGTTCAGGTTTCTGGCCTTGCTGGTCTGTCAGGCCTTGTAATTGCAGGTTACTTGCGGCAGTTCTTGGTTGGTTGCTTCTTGGGGGTTTCTCCTTATGGGGGACGGAATGAGTTGGTGGTTCTTGGGGTGCTGGATGGTACTTCCCAGCACTCTGAAGATGGTTCCCTGGGTCCCCTCACGCTGGGCAAGGTCAGTGGGTGGTGAGCGTTCCTCAGCTAACTTATTACAGCAGTGCCTTAGCCCTGTCAGTAGCAGTAGTGTAGGTCTCCCCCCTAGGCCCTACAGCCTGTACTCCGGCAGAGGTTCTCCCAGGATCAGTGGTGCCCCAACTGACTAAAAGATTTCCCTCCAAACCTCTTATACCCCTAGGTCAGGTGACCCTCCTAAAGGCAGCAAAACATAACTCCTCCCACAGCCCGGAAGGTTCTGGAACCTTCCACCATGTCTGGCTATGTGGCCCAGAGGCGGGACGGGATGGATACTGTATCCCTATGTCCCAGCCTGACCCTGGCTACTAGTGTGTGTATGTGTGCAAGGCCACTCTGCAGTAGCAGGGGCCTGTGGCAGCCATCTTGGGTGAGAGAGCACCTGCACCTCAGCACTGGTTGGCAGTGGTAAGGCGCCCGGAGACCTAGGTCCAGTAAAAATACGGTGGCAAAAATGAGGCGCAAAAGGGAAAAAAACAGGGTAAGACCCCCCTAGGGCTGACAGGTCTAACAGTGGGGTAAGCTCGCCAGCTGCTCCATATCGTACTCTTCCGTTGACTCCCTGATGCATTGCAGCTAAAAAATGGACAATGGATGGGTCAATGCCCATGAGCAGCATTTTCTCCCACAATTTCCCCCTCTGCACCCAGTCAAAGGCAGACGTCAGGTCCATAAACCCAAGGTATAAGGACCCTGACTTAGCCATGGTATATTTGCCAATGACCAGATGCAGATTAAGGCACTGTTCTACAGTGCCCAGGCCTTTCCTGAAGCCATATTGGACAGCGGAGAACTTCCCGTTTTCTGTTATCCAGGTCTCCAGTCTCTCCAGGATTACTCGTCCCATGATCTTACAGGAGCTATCGATTAGAGAGATTGGTCGATAGCATTTAGGATCTGACCTATCTCCCTTTTTATATATAGGGACTATTATACCTGATCTCCATGACTCCGGAGGGCCCTGGACCGCATAACATCTTAATATGTTTGTTAGCAACGGTAGCCACAGGGTGATATTTGCTAAAAATAAATCTGCGGGTATACCATCCGGCCCAGGCGCCTTGTTCTTTACAGTCTGGGAAAGCGCCCTATTTACCTCACCTAAAGTTGGGGGTTCCAAGTGCGCCGGATATGCCCAGACGTGGGTCCCGGGCTCACTGTGCCACTGGATTCAAGCTATCCTGGCTGAAGAGGGGTGAAACCCCGAAACCGGTCCTAGGATGCTTGTTTCCGGTCCAGGGAGGACCTGGCTTAGCAGTTCGGGCTGGACTGTTCCCATGAGGCACAGGGTCAAGACTGATTTGCATATGGCCAGGTCTAAACTGGGGTGGCATGGTGAGCAAAAGAATGATGGATTTAACCCAGATCTCTTGACTGGGGGTGAATGTTTTGATTTGTTCTGCATTCCGTCCATCAATTGTGTGTCTTTTGCTTCCTCGCCCTTGGTGCGCCGGGTATGCCCAGACGTGGGTCCCAGGCTCATTGTGCCACTGGATTCAAGCTATCCTGGCTGAAGAGGGGTGAAACCCCGAAACCGGTCCTAGGATGCTTGTTTCCAGTCCAGGGAGGACCTGGCTTAGCAGTTCGGGCTGGACTGTTCCCATGAGGCACAGGGTCAAGACTGATTTGCATATGGCCAGGTCTAAACTGGGGTGGCATGGTGAGCAAAAGAATGATGGATTTAACCCAGATCTCTTGACTGGGGGTGAATGTTTTGATTTGTTCTGCATTCCGTCCATCAATTGTGTGTCTTTTGCTTCCTTGCCCTAAGTGCGCCGGGTATGCCCAGACGTGGGTCCCGGGCTCACTGTGCCACTGGATTCAAGCTATCCTGGCTGAAGAGGGGTGAAACCCCGAAACCGGTCCTAGGATGCTTGTTTCCGGTCCAGGGAGGACCTGGCTTAGCAGTTCGGGCTGGACTGTTCCCATGAGGCACAGGGTCAAGACTGATTTGCATATGGCCAGGTCTAAACTGGGGTGGCATGGTGAGCAAAAGAATGATGGATTTAACGCAGATCTCTTGACTGGGGGTGAATGTTTTGATTTGTTCTGCATTCCGTCCATCAATTGTGTGTCTTTTGCATGTTGAAAGTAGGCACCACATTGTGTCTCAGTGCTATTACTGTAGAGACCAGCAAAGTGTTTTACCCACATTTCGGGCATAATTGTTGCATCAATGTTACTATTTTTTATATCACTAAAATACTCTTCATTGACAGTTTTCCAGAAAAGTTTGGAGTCTTTACTCTCAGATGCCAAGTGTAATTGGCCCCATGCGTCTAGCCTAATCTCCATCTTGCGTTTCTCTAGCGCGCGCTTATAATGTATGCGCATCTGTCTCACTTCCGCCTTGTCTCGTGATTTGATTTTTAGGGTCTTAATTAATTTATTATGTAGTTGAGAACATTCCCTGTTGAACCACCTTTTATTTTTCTGTATTCTATTAGGCTGGTTCTTAGTTAGAAGGACCTTTATTGTCTCGGTTATTGCCTTGTACGATTTAATCATAACTGGAACATTTGGGTTTTCTTCCAGACAATCCAATACATGGCCAAGGTTGCTCTTTATAATCTCTTCCAAGACAAAGTCTGGATTGACAGTAGACCATGTCCGAGTTAACCCCTTGTTTTTACTATAAGACAAGGGGACTACTTTAACTGGTGTAGTAAGAGGATCCGATAAGACCACTAGTTTTAATGTTAGTGGGTAATGATCACTAAAATGTATTTTAGGTATATTAAAAATCACAGTTTGAGAGTTAAAATAATCAGACAGAATAATAAAATCAATCAGCGACCCTTGGCCTCTTCCTACATATGTTACCACATCAGAATTTAAGAGCTCAATAAAATCTATGGTTAAAAAAAGTGAAAATTTCAACAATAAAGAATTCAAAATGTTCCCACAAGGATTGTGTTCAAAGTGGTAACCACCCGCCGTATCCCTTGCTAGACAGTGGCATGCCTCTCGTTTAGACAGTGAGTACAAATTACAATTAAAATCACCCCCCCAAAGTATTACATAGTCCGTTTTTATCTCCTCAATATGCTTCAATAGTGCAGTTTCCAATTCCTGGGCAATAGTGATGTTTGCGCTATTAAAATTATTATGATAAAAATTAATAACCACCAGGGTCAAATTTTTCTTAAACAAAATATTAATAATCTGGAAATGCGAAGATTCCAACTGCATTTTCCTAACCATGCCATTTAATGTTGTTGAAATCAGAGTTAATAGGCCTCCTTTGCCATGACCACCTGCGGATGGTCTAGCTGGTGTGTGAACAGAATAAAAGCCATTTATGTAAGCTATATCGCGCGTCCAAGTTTCCTGTAAGCAAACTATACTAAATTTACTAACAAACTCTACCCAGTCTTTAATGCCTAATTTATTTGACAGACCCGCTATGTTCCAGAAAAGACTGCCATGTGTAATTACACTAGTGTGAGGGGTGTCCTCGCTCTCTACGCAGCCAGTGTCTGTGATACCACCTTCAACTATCAACATATTTGTTAATACATTAGGGTTCAGAGCACCAGCTAGTAGTACTTCAGAGCGTACTGACAAAAGATCTGATATACCATCATTGAGTGAATTAACAGGATTAGACCCTATAGGATATGTCAGATCTAGTAAACAATCCTGATTAGGATGACAAGAATCATTTGAAATTTTAGTGTTAAAAAATGAAGGGGAAATTGCTATTGAAGCATGGTAACTATCTCTTTCTGTTTCAGTAGAAACATGCAATAAAGTTAAATTTGAATTTGCAACACCAGACTCCCTCAGCAACTGATAATTCAGTCATTCCACTTGATCTAGGGGAGAAAAGTGATTAAAGGTTGGAATGATGAATGGGGAAAGTGTTTTAAGTTGTGAGTAGGCACGACCAGTACCTAAATTTGACAACGGCCTATAGAAATATCCAAGTGGTACAGCTTCAATAGGACCCCCCCCAAGCTATTACTCCAAGAGAGTCTATCCATAAGCCAATGTGCAAAGTTCCTGTCCCTAAAATTTACAACAATGCAGTCCCCTATTTCAGTTTTTGCCTGTGAGCCCACCCATGAAACACGTTCTACATTATTAATATTATCATTTAGAACGTCACATCCTGACCAGTCCAAAGTTTTCACCAGCCAATGCACCGTTTTGTTTTTAAGCTGTTTCCAATCTTCTACCTTACTGGGAGGCAAAGGTGGGACGTTTTTTAGAACAATAACATAAGGAGTGACTTCCGGAGGTAGGTGGAGTGTTCTCAGGTTACTTTTATTGGTACCAACTAAAAGTTTATTGTAGTTTCTACCAGTGTGATTAGTCTCACTTTTTTCCCCATTTCCTGTTGAAGGTCCCGGCCGTGCTTTATCGAGTTGTTTTGATAAGTGCGTTATGGTCTCAATATTACTGATAACGCCCGCCACTGGAGTTGGTATCTGGGGAGGTGGGGGGGACCTGAAAAATATCCACATTTACATTCGAGATGGGATTAGTCCGAGTCTCTGAGCCTGAAGTAATCTTTGATATACTAGAGCCAATTAGTTTTTTTAGCGAGACATCAATGCTATTTAATACCCCTACCAAAGGGTCTAAGATTGATTTAATAATGACCTCCACCGAGCTTGTAAAGTGTTTGATTAACGCGTTATCCCCCGTTGGCTCAATGTTCGTGGGGTCCTTGACAGCGCCCGTTGCTCGAGTCTTTGTTACTGGCTTTCGTGGTGGGGCCATGGTTTTCTTTCGTGTCGCTGTAGGCAATATGTCTTTTTTAGCTTTCCAACAAGCCTTAGATTTTTTAGATGGCGGTGGGCAAAGAGTATCCATGAGTCCCCCCTCCTGGATAATGCCGGTGTTTGCTTCATCTCCACTAATTTCCAAACTGATAGATAAAATGTCTTCCAATGCTTTATCATGCTCACTTGCAATTTCCGTTAGAGTGCCATTTTGCAATGCTCTTTGCGTTTCCCCCAGTCTCTCCTCCACTGACTCTATTTCACTTGGTATTGCCCCCATCGCCGTTGTTAAAAAGTTAGTGATTGATGAGGTTAGCGGCCTAGCCTTGGTAGTCATGACTGTTTTACGTTTCCCCATCTCCTTACCTTTGAGTCTTGCTTTTCCCCAAAGTACTGGCTAATCCGGGGGGCTCTTTCCAAGCACTCCTCTCTCCGTATTAAACAGCCAAGGGCCCTGGCCCAGCCCAGCCTCGTCCGGTCACGGACGGGCGCCCCTGGCCCGCCCGCCCTTGGCCCGGGCTTTGCCCGGGCGCGGCCCGCGCTGTGGGAGCCCGCGGCCGCTTAAGTGCGCCGGCTGACGCGCACAGAACGCGCTCCTGGCGTGAAGGCTGCTGGGCATTGTAGTCCGGTTTCCCCTTCACGGGTAAAGTGCGCTGTGCACCGAAGGGCTCCTGCTCCTGCCCGGTGTAGAACTAAAGTGTGCTGTGCAAAGTTGCTCACAGACTGCTGGAGGCTCCTGCCCTGTGGGAGCCCGCGGCCGCTTAAGTGCGCCGGCTGACGCGCACAGAACGCGCTCCTGGCGCGAAGGCTACTGTGCGTTGTAGTCCGGTTACCCCTTCACGGGTAAAGTGCGCTGTGCACTGAAGGGCTCCTGCCCGGTGTAGAACTAAAGTGCGCTGTGCAAAGTTGCTCACAGACTGCTGGAGGCTCCTGCGCTGCGGGATCCCGCGGCCGCTTAAGTGCGCCGGCTGACGTGCACAGAACGCGCTCCTGGCGCGAAGGCTGCTGGGTGTTGTAGTCCGGTTTCCCCTTCACGGGTAAAGTGCGCTGTGCAACGAAGGGCTCCTGCTCCTGCCCGGTGTAGAACTAAAGTGCGCTGTGCAAAGTTGCTCACAGACTGCTGGAGGCTCAGCAGACCTTCATATTTGGGATTGCTTTTAAATAAAACAATGTGTTTTTTCAAGACAGCTTGTTTTCCAAAAGAGAAAACAGGATGTGTTTAAAAAAATTAAAAGTTGCACTACAAAAGACATTGCATCAACATTCACAAAGGGGAAGGGGTCCCCGGAGACCCTGTGTGAAAGGCCTACCACCATCTTTGAGTTGGTGTCAAAAATATTATTGTTTTTTTACTACATTTCAGTCATTTAACATTTATATATACGATAAGAATTTGGTATTTGGAAAGCACACCCTTAACATGCCTTTTCCAAATAGCGATTTCTCATTGTTTGCTTAACTCATTTAACATTTTGGAAAACCTTTTCAGAATGGTAATCAGGTTTAGTATGTGCTGCTAAAGGAGGATCCGTGAGGCAGATAGTCTCCAGTCTTTTTACAGCAGTGAAACAAGACATGCCCCCTATGGTCCTAAAAGCACAACAACAAGCATTGGCATAGCCAATAGGTCTCGCTTTTGGGACCTTATAAGTATTTAGATATGCAACACAATATCCTTGGTGCAACAACATCAACTGTTGCATAACTAAACAGTTATAAGGTCCCAAAGGCGAGACCTATTGGCTATGCCAATGCTTGTTGCTTATGAAGCTGTTGGTGATAGGGGTCCAGCAACGATCCCCGAAGGCCTGACCCATTCTAGAGTTACAGGGGGCCTACTGAGAGGGATATTAAATACAGGGACTCTATCTAAGCTGTCGTTGTTTACACATACAGTGGTTATCGTCAAACCCGGACACGGGTCCAGCCATTCTGCAGGTAGGTGCCAGATGACCACATAGTAACGCCGCTGTCCAGGAGGGGAAATCCAACACCCTGCCGAGGTCAGGGAGCTCAGGAATGTTTCTGTATGCACTGTAAACTTCCAAACGTTACAGAGCGTCCATTCACAAAAACTTCAAGACATACTGATGGTCTGTGCGAAACGTCGCAGATATGTTCTTTAGCAATAAAACAGTAATACATGGATAATTCCATGGGAATATGAGAACTGTATTTATAGGCAGAGCGAGCACATGATCTCCCACAGTTTGACATGTCTGTGATTACTTCACCCATGCTTCCCACATACCTGTCCACCTGCCATATCTATCACATGAGAGAACTTCGAGCAGTTCGGAATGTCCTGCCCCAACACTTTCCATCCTGAGGCTCGGAGTTTCAGGACTGTGCCTGGATGCCCAGGAATGCAAAGCGCTGTTGGGTAAAAATCCGGGGCTGACTGAAGGTGTCACACATGACATGAGGTCACGTGGCATCTATCTGTATCCAGACGGATCTACCTGAAGCCCTTCTAACCCCACTGCTTGACATGAATAGCAAGAAGAGGGTGAGAACACCAGGGGCCATATGTGGGGGCGTGCGTGCCTCCGGGACACTGCTGTATTACACAAGGGACCCTCCACCCCGCGCGCAGCACATGGACAGTAAAAGCCTGGGTGCACTGTTCCTGTGTGTAATCCGGCGCTGGTGGGACCCCCACGCCCCCTCGCACCTGCCCAGGGGGTCCTGCCGGCCCTGGGGCTGTTCCAGCCCCCATCTGCACCGTTGAGATCTCCCAAGACTTGCAGCCACGAGGCACCGATCCCCTCTGCACCCGCGTGGAAGCGCCGCAGTAATGAAGGGGCCGCGCCGTCGCTGCCTCTGCCTCTCACGCCCCCTCATTACTCCCGGCGCTCTCAGCCCAAACAGCAAATTAGTGAGAGGGCCTGGAGCCACCGACCACGCGAGAAGAGCGAAAACAGAGGGGGAGCTGTGCACGAGGAACGGGGGACGTGCACGTGCTTGCACTCTTCCCACGGGCAGGCAACCGGGCGGGCGGAAGGATGGAGGGATGGACATGTGAGCAGATGAATGGATGCATGAATGGCGCATGCTTTGATAGATGAGTGTCGGGAAGGATGAGTGGGTGGAAGGATGAGCGGATGGATGAGTGGGCGGATGGATGAGTAGGTGGAAGGGTGAGTGGATGGGCAGCTAGAGGGAGGGACGAGGGAGCGGATGTATGACGAGGTCGGCGGGCGCCTGCTTTGGTAGATGAGCGGGTGGAGGAATGGACGAGTGGGCAGATGGGTGTCAGGACTCACGGGAGGTTTCCTCCTTCTAACTGTATGCTGGCTACCATTTTCCCCTACAAACTTACCAAAAGTCAGATAATCCTCAAGCTGGAGTGCTTGTTGGCACCGATGGAACTCCAAGATGGCTGCCAACATGCACATACTGCGACAGCACACCACTGTTAGCAGTCTAGTCTTTTAGGCTTCATGACATCAGGTGAAGTGTGCTTCAACATTCCACTGTGCACTTCACTGAAGAAATAATTTGAAGAGCACCTGTTTTCCCAGCGTCGTGGAAGTCAGTTAGGGTAGTTGCGATAAAATCGGGGTTAGCTTCGTCGGAACTACATTCCCTCACTAATCAGGTTAGTGTTAAACTTGTAGCTAATATAAAACATTCTGTGAGAAAAGGTTATTGTGTCAGAGGTAAATTTCTATTTAAAGAGAAAAAAGGAAACAAGTCAGAATATATTTTCCTTCGTTTGAAAACTGGAAATACTTTTTTCAGTAATTGCTTTCCTTAGCTGAGAAGATTAAATAAAAAGCTTTTTGAATCAGCTGTCTTTTTCAGCTGTTCCAGAATCTGTCAGACGCAGGCGTGACCTTTCAACACACAGTGTCTTCTTAGACTGAAACTTGTTCACTCTTCTGAGAATTAATTAAAAGGTGAAGTCAGGGTCAAAGGCCCGGCATGTTTCTTTCTCATGCCATGTGTTAAAGAACTCCAGTAATGTTCTCCTCACGTATGGCAGTGTTTCCAGCAAACATTAAAACCAAAGGCCTGAATAAAAGGAACGCTTCCTTTTAACATTTAACCTAAGTTCTGAAGCATTGTTTAAAAAACTAATTAAAGACAGAAAACCAGTCATTCTACTACAGAAACCCCAGTTCAAGGCCCACTCCAGTCTCTTAACAGTGAGTTAATAGAAAGAAAGAGAAACCCAAATAATACATAAATTAGGAATACAGAAATAAATACTTACCTTATCTTTCTTACATTAAGGAATAGCAGGATCAAGTGCAGATTGTACCTGAGAACGAAAAGGAAAGAGATCTGAGTGAAGACTTCTCATACAACCTAGCAAACAATACATGAGAAGTAGAAGAGAAGTAAGCTTCAGTAAACATTCTGGTAAGATAAGTTATTTATACACCATAGAAAAAACAGTAAGTTAAAAGGCACAATAAATAAAGGTTTTTACATGTTAATGTTGCAGTCCAGTAAGAAGAAGAAGACGTAGCTGAACAGGCAGAATATTGGAGCAGTCTCTTCTCTGTCCCCAACCCCTTTTCCCCCTTAGAACTTACCTGCAATGGAATACTAAAAGACCTAGCAGGGTTGGTTCTGAGAAGGGTATTGGGACCTAGCGTCATTCTGCTCCTGTGTGGTTCAGACAGCAAAAGGGATTTAGACCCTGACAGAGTGAAGTGCCCACGTTGGTACAAGCACCTGAGCAGAATGGCAGAAGGACTTGATTTAAAAAATTTGGGCGAGATTTTGAGTAATATACAAAGGGACTTGGAGGCAGTCAGAGAGGAAAATAAAATACTAAGACAGGAGATAATAACCTTTAAAACGGGAACACCAGCTTTGGGATCTAGGCCAAGCACCGCATCCTTTGAAACCCAGAGTCCTAACATCAGCACTTCATCCTTTGCCCCCACACAAGTAATCCACTCATTATCCCCAGTAATTCCTCTTGCCCCTCCAGAGCGATTTAATGGAGACCCGCAGAAAGCGCAAATTTTTTTGACCCAATGCTCTCTGCATTTTATGTGCCGTCCAACGATCTTCCCCGATGCTCAATCCCGAGTGGCGTTTATCTTGTCCTACCTTAGTGGGGACGCCGCCTCATGGTCCATGCCACTAGTAACCAAGGATGACCCAATTTTGTACAGTTTAGATGACTTCAAGAAGGAATTTCTCAGAATTTTTGATAGAAGAACAGCATCTCAAGCTTCAGACAACGAACTGTTGGAATTAAAGCAAGGAAACCGAGAACTCGTGTCTTACCTAGCCCAATTTAATAAACTAGTGGTCGAGACCAACTGGCCCGAGGATAAAAGAGCAGCAGTATTCTATAGAGGATTGCGAGAGGAATTGAAGGACGCTCTATCTCAAATCCCTAATCGACCCACCGACATCTCTGCCTTAGTGGATTTAACCTTAGAGATCGATTATCGGCAAAGTGAGCGGAAAGGAGAACGGCGGAAGGAGCTTAGACCAAGTGTTCCTCGTTTTGACCGTGTCAAAACAGAATCCACACGGACAGTAGAGAGTTCTTCGGGAATTGAACCCATGCAAATCGGTGTAGTCAGAGGTCCACTCTCTAAAGAAGAAAAAGAAAAGAGAAGGCTGAACAAACTGTGCCTATATTGTGGAAGAAGTGGACATTTTGTCAAGAATTGCTTAAAAAGACCAAAGTTGCCTGCTAAGGAGAAGGAAAACTAGAGGCACCACAGGTAAGGGGAGTTGGACCTGTGGATGCGAATGGAAAAACGACTCCAACAAATCACCAATTGGCAAACACACTACAAGTCTCCTCTCCCCATTTGGTTATGACTGTGACCTTAAGGTTTAGAGATGTGGTTTTGACAGGAATCATCGTCATGGTAGATTCTGGGGCAACAGGTAATTTCTCCGACCACAAATTCGCTAGCCTGATCGGTTTACAAGCTATCAAGAAGGAGAAAAGTGAGAAGGTCAGAGCGGTGGATGGTACGGATTTAACTTCAGGGCCCATAACCAGTCATACTGAATTGGTACACATGACTACTGTCGAAGGACACCAAGAGACCTTGCAATTTAATTTAATAGACGCCCCCAATTTCAACTGATTCTAGGTCTACCATGGCTAACGGAACACAACCCGTTAATTGATTGGGGAGCCCGAACTATTCAATTAAATTCAGACTACTGCACCAAAAATTGTTTCGACGACCAGACACATTCTTCTGTAATCTGCGCTGCCACCCAATTGTGTGAAGGTGGAGGTTCGGTATGTGCGATCCAAACTACCATGATACCAGATGAATACCAAGACTTTGCAGACGTCTTTGATGAGAAAAAGGCAGAGACGTTACCCCCCACAGGCCCTATGACTGCAAAATTGATCTAGAACCAGGGGCTAATCTACCATGCAGCAGAGTTTACGCATTAACGGAGAAGGAAAACATCCATTTGAAGGAATACCTAGCTAAGAATCTGGAGAACGGATTTATCCGACCGTCGCAGTCCCCTGTCTCTTCCCCACTTTTTTTCGTGCCGAAAAAGGGGGAGATCTCAGGACTTGTATTGACTTTAGAGCGATTAACAGGATAACTGTGAAGAATCGTTATCCATTGCCTCTCATTTCAGTACTAATTGATCAAGTGAAGGAAGCAAAGATATACACTCGCCTAGACCTACGAGGAGCGTACCACTTGATTAGACTCCGGGAAGGCGACGAGTGGAAGACTGCGTTCAGGACCAAATTTGGCCTTTATGAGTATCTTGTGATGCCATATGGTCTCTGTAACGCACCAGCGGCCTTCCAGTACTTTATCAATGATGTTTTAAGTGAATTCATTGACCGATGCGCTATAGTATACATAGATGACATCCTGATTTATTCCAACACGGTTGAAGAACATCACAACCAGGTCAGAGCAGTTTTACAACGTCTACGAGAGAACTCTCTATACGTTAAATTGGAGAAATGCCTCTTCAACACAGATACAGTAGAATTCCTAGGTTTTGTGTTATCACCTGCAGGAGTTCGAATGGATGAGCAAAAAGTGAAGGCGATAACAGACTGGAAATCTCCTACCAGTATCAAAGAGGTTCAAAGCTTTATCGGATTCTCTAATTTTTACAGACGATTCATTAATGGATTCTCCAATAAGATACTTCCGCTGACTCGTCTTCTGAAGAAAGGAGTTCCGTTCCAATGGTCAGAAGAAGCAGAAGAAGCTTTTCAGTTGATGAAGGACAGTTTCACCACAGCACCGGTGCTGCTTCATGCAGATCCCTCTGAGCCTTTTTATTTGGAGACAGACGCATCGGACCTAGCCATCGGGGAATACTTTCTCAGAGGCACAAGGACACGGGACAGTTACACCCGGTGGCATATCGGTCCCGCAAACTCAACCCTGCGGAATGCAACTATACGATTACAGAAAAAGAACTCTTGGCAATCAAAGATGCCTTCAAAGATTGGAGGCATTACTTAATGGGGGCAAAACACACTGTAACGGTGTTTACGGACCACCGCAACCTAAAATTTTTGCGATCTGCTCGAACTCTCACACCACGTCAGCTGCGTTGGTCTCTTTACTTCGCGGACTTTGATTTTGTTATCACTTTTCGTCCCGGATCCAAGAATGGAAAGGCTGATGTCCTCTCTAGACTCGACACAGAAAATCAAACTTCAGTCATTGAAAACCAGCAAATCATACCTGATGGAAAATTCATTGGAACTATCTCCTTAGAACCTTTGAACATCACGTTCGAAATTTGATGACCGACCTTGAAATGGAGAACTGGGCCACAGAAGATCCACAACGTTTCATTCGCAATGGCCTCCCCTATTTAGGTACCACCCTGTATTTACCCACCAAGGAGCTTCAGCTGAAGGCAATGCAGGAATGTCACGACAACCCTCTGGCTGGCCACAAAGGTGTTGTGAAAACCGAAGAATTACTCAAACGTCGTTTCTGGTGGCCATACATGTGCCGAGACGTCCGTCAATATGTGTTAGGCTGTGAAATTTGTGCACGGGGAAAATCGGACAGACAAGCTCCTAAAGGTCTCCTACAACCCATGCCAACCCCCCATATCCTTGGCACACAGTCTCCTTAGATTTGATTGTTGATCTACCTTCTTCCCATGGGTATGATACCATTCTTGTAGTTGTCGACACTTTTAGTAAGATGGCACATTATATACCCTTCAAAGGTACACCCACTGCTAAACAATTGTCCCAACTTTTCAATCAACATGTTATTCGCCTTCATGGGATTCCTAGGGTCCTCGTTTCAGACAGGGGCTCTCAGTTCCTATCACGATTTTGGAAGGCTTACATCAAAGGCCTTAATATTGACCATCGTTATTCCACCAGTTTTCACCCAGAAACTGATGGTCAGACTGAACGCATTAACCAAGACCTAGAACAACACCTCAGACTTTATTTGTTAGATGAGGAGGGTGACTGGCCTGACCACTTATGGACTGCGGAGTATGCTCACAATAATGCTCTAAATGTATCCACTGGCCACTCCCTTTCTTTATAAACTCAGGCAGACATCCCAATTCTCATGCTAATTTTGATGATATTAATGTTCCTGCTGTTCAAGATATTGCCCGACAGTTAACTAAAATTCATCACTCAGTAACCCAGAATTTGTCGATCGCGAAGGATCGTTACAAACACTTCGCTGACCGAAAACGTAAAAAAGAACCTGAGCTTCATGTAGGAGACTTAGTCTGGTTGAGTACAAAAATCTCAGACTCAAAGGTCCCCGTAAATTTCAGCCTCGTTTTATGGGTCCTTATCCAATTGAGAAGGTCATAAATCCAGTCACTTATCAACTATCTCTTCCTGGTTCTACCAAAATTCATCCAGTATTTCATGTTTCTCTCCTTAAACCAATTCAACCGGGGTTGCGTAGGGTTTCCCCTCCTGATCCTCTGATGGTTAATGGTGAGGCGGAGTACGAAGTTAAACGAATTTTGGATTCAAAACTCATCCGCAATGAAATTTTCTACCTCATTGATTGGCAAGGTTATGGACCTGATGAACGTTCCTGGGAAAAGAGTACTAATGTCCATGCCCCCCGTTTAATTAGAGCCTTTCATGCCAAATTCCCTGCCAAACCACGACCGGAGGAAACCCCGTTGGGAGGGGGTACTGTCAGGACTCACGGGAGGTTTCCTCCTTCTAACTGTATGCTGGCTACCATTTTCCCCTACAAACTTACCAAAAGTCAGATAATCCCTCAAGCTGGAGTGCTTGTTGGCACCGATGGAACTCCAAGATGGCTGCCAACATGCACATACTGCGACAGCACACCACTGTTAGCAGTCTAGTCTTTTAGGCTTCATGACATCAGGTGAAGTGTGCTTCAACATTCCACTGTGCACTTCACTGAAGAAATAATTTGAAGAGCACCTGTTTTCCCAGCGTCGTGGAAGTCAGTTAGGGTAGTTGCGATAAAATCGGGGTTAGCTTCGTCGGAACTACATTCCCTCACTAATCAGGTTAGTGTTAAACTTGTAGCTAATATAAAACATTCTGTGAGAAAAGGTTATTGTGTCAGAGGTAAATTTCTATTTAAAGAGAAAAAAGGAAACAAGTCAGAATATATTTTCCTTCGTTTGAAAACTGGAAATACTTTTTTCAGTAATTGCTTTCCTTAGCTGAGAAGATTAAATAAAAGCTTTTTGAATCAGCTGTCTTTTTCAGCTGTTCCAGAATCTGTCAGACGCAGGCGTGACCTTTCAACACACAGTGTCTTCTTAGACTGAAACTTGTTCACTCTTCTGAGAATTAATTAAAAGGTGAAGTCAGGGTCAAAGGCCCGGCATGTTTCTTTCTCATGCCATGTGTTAAAGAACTCCAGTAATGTTCTCCTCACGTATGGCAGTGTTTCCAGCAAACATTAAAACCAAAGGCCTGAATAAAAGGAACGCTTCCTTTTAACATTTAACCTAAGTTCTGAAGCATTGTTTAAAAAACTAATTAAAGACAGAAAACCAGTCATTCTACTACAGAAACCCCAGTTCAAGGCCCACTCCAGTCTCTTAACAGTGAGTTAATAGAAAGAAAGAGAAACCCAAATAATACATAAATTAGGAATACAGAAATAAATACTTACCTTATCTTTCTTACATTAAGGAATAGCAGGATCAAGTGCAGATTGTACCTGAGAACGAAAAGGAAAGAGATCTGAGTGAAGACTTCTCATACAACCTAGCAAACAATACATGAGAAGTAGAAGAGAAGTAAGCTTCAGTAAACATTCTGGTAAGATAAGTTATTTATACACCATAGAAAAACAGTAAGTTAAAAGGCACAATAAATAAAGGTTTTTACATGTTAATGTTGCAGTCCAGTAAGAAGAAGAAGACGTAGCTGAACAGGCAGAATATTGGAGCAGTCTCTTCTCTGTCCCCAACCCCTTTTCCCCCCTTAGAACTTACCTGCAATGGAATACTAAAAGACCTAGCAGGGTTGGTTCTGAGAAGGGTATTGGGACCTAGCGTCATTCTGCTCCTGTGTGGTTCAGACAGCAAAAGGGATTTAGACCCTGACAATGGGTGGATGAATGAGAGAATGGCAGGTGCATGCGTAGATAGATGAGCGGGTGGATTAGTGGATGGGTGTTCTGATGGGTTAGATGAATGGTTGAATTTGATTAATCTCCGTGGAGTAAGGTTGTAGTAAAGCAGCCGTGCGGCGAGGTTATCACGCAGCGTGTTTGTTTAAAGTCCCGATTCAGCTAGACAAGAACACAGAGGTCTGAGGTGTGAGAGGACGAACATTGCCGAATTCTGGCCGGTCAATGTATGTATTGCCCAGTTTCTAGATCACGTGTATTCTGGCAGTTTACATGATCCTAAGCACTCTCAGTTAGCTGATTGAGGACTTGACACTAGGTGCTTAAACTCGCAGAGTGACGTCAGCAGTCAGACCTCTTGCCCCCCAGTGCTGTCTCCACCGTTACACTCTCTGTAAGACACGGACCTAGAGCAGGGGTGTCCGGCATTTGCCCAGGAATGCTCGATCGAGGCCACATTTTTAGGACAACCACTGACTACATAAATGGCTCCTTCTCATTTGAATGAATTCTCCCGACCTGTGTGCCCATCGGACGCAGCGCCCACGCAGAAACGGTGCAACATTACAGGGAAAAGGGCGTGAAAATGGCTTCTTAGTTTTTTCAGTGAACGGGGAGACTCAAATTGGCGAAATTGCACTTTGCCTGGAGTGCTCAAAATACTTGCATCGCCTCACTGTAAGTAAATGTACACCATGTGAAGAAATATATATCTATCAGACCAGATAGATTTAACTATTTTCACCTGTACAGCACGCTTGCTCCTTTGATAAATAAAGGACCGTGAAACTCGTTTATCCAATATACCGATTGGTGCCAGTGCATGATTGTTCTGAGTGTTTAAAGCTCTTGTTCATGGAAACGCTTCATGTACAACGAAACATGATCTAGGCCAGAATGGCATGGCCCTCTCCCTGCCCTGCCCCCAGTTCCCTTCACTCATCCACTGAGCATGGACTGAGGTTCCAGCGGACCTGCTCTGGCGCTGCCGAAACAAAGAGATGATTTGCTCAAGTCATGTGATTCAAATGCTGATATTCAGCATCACTCGACCTTCTCCCAAAAACCGGGAAATAAAAATGCCACATGAGTCAGGACGCCGGGGCCGACATCTGAAGACCGGGAGTGTCCGCGGAAATACCAGACATCTGGTCGCCGTAGCACGGATCCATCACTTGGGGATTCAAAGGTGGGCACCCCTAATGTAGAAGGTAAGCAAGGGGAGTGTGTGTACACTTCAGACACTTCACGGGAGGTGAAAAACACCAGTAATTTATTTATGTACTGAGATTCTTGTTCTTGAATCACATTTTGTGCACATTCCTCTGCAGACATTTGTAACATGACGATTTGGCATCCGTTTCCTTTAATAGTAACTGGGACTAAACAGATTTAAATCTGTTTGACGCAATTTCTTTCTGTATTTGCTGCTTGTGTGTAATTCAAAGGGGAACAAGAGAGGAGCGGGGGCGAGCGAGCGCGGCAGCCTGCAGAGCTGACCAGATGCTCAGTGCGTCATGGCCTTTGCCTGCGATTATGCGCAGGGCAGACATCTGTTTCCAATTACGATAATGGGAAACAGATGTCTGCCGCGCGCGTAACCGCAGGAAAAAGGCCATGACGCACGAGCGTCTGGTCAGCTTTCCAAACCCCCTTACTAAAAGTCTCGCAAGCAGCGCATGCGCTGCTCTAGGCTCGACCTAAAAATGGGAGGGTGGCTTACAAGAAGCACTGACAGAGAGGGAATTGGGACAGGAATGTGCCCAGAAAAGGGGAGGTGTCTAGTAACGCCAGATTCAAACTGGTGCATTTCCATGTGCTCCATCTCATCTATCTCACACCGGCCAGACTGCATCGCGTTTACCCCCTTAGTTTAGACAAGTGCCCTAGATGCAAGGTTGAAAATGTGGGTTTCTTGCACATGGTCGGGAGCTGTTTTGAGGTGGTGAACAATTGTTGGGAGGTTTTCGAATAGTTGAAGGTCATATCGAGGATCTGCCTGGAGTCCTCCTTCAAAGCAGTGTATTTTAGGGCTTGTTCCCACCCCTTTGGATGGAAAGATGCAAAAGCATTTTGTACAATTGGTGTTCTTATTGGCTAAACAGCACCTTGCCATCCATTTACTAGCGAACGTGGGACCATTACTGCAAGCATGGCTAAAGGATATAGGTTAATGGGTATTGGCAGAGGAACGGTGAATGAGAGACGTTTGCACAGACGAAAAGGTGGATGATGACTGTACTGTGTGGGCTGATCTGTAATGTACTTCGGTAGATCCCTATGCAGGGGGATTTGCCCCTCAAGGAGGGGTTAAAACATCAGGACTCTGGCGGGAGACAGACAACCCCTTCAGCCGGCCCAAGGTGATGCCCTGCATGGCTTGCAAGCAGAGTACATCTCACATGAGTAGATATGCACGTATTGAGGGCATTATTATTCCGTATATCTAGATGTGTTGTGGTCCTGGCAGAGGGCTTTTTAAACTTTTAACTGGGAAGAAAACAATGTATTTTACTATGGTAACTCTACACATGCATGATACATCTGTTACATGAACCCTTGTTGATTATGTCTGTATTTCAGCTAATGTATTTTGTTTATTGAGCGTATTCTTCGCCCCCTACTGTTGGAAACTGTTTACAATTGGAAAATTAAAAATACATATTTAAAACAAAAAATGAGTTTGGTACATTCCAAAAGTATATTAGCAGTCACAAACCCTCAGATTTACAGAATCTGAGGGTTTGTAACTGTTAAGACACTTTGTACATGAGGCCAAAGCTTGCATCTCAGCAATGTGCTATAGTACAATTTGCAACATAGGACATCTTGTAAATTTGATTGGGAATATAGGTCACAGGGATGCCCCAGTTTTATCCAGAAACTGTTTGTTCTTTATTGTAAAATGCATGTATAAGGTCAGAAAAGTTTTCAGGTCTCCGTAGCCAAGCTGGATTTTGTTGTCGTCATAGTCTAGTATGTTCTATCTCTGTTGCATCAGGTGTTATAGTATCAGTGAATGTTCATTTGGGTAATGGTGGGTGACTGGGATTGCTTGTGAGTTTCCTCAGTGATCATTAGGTCCTGTAACATGTTGATCCTTAGTAGTCATCAGTATGAAGTCTGTTTTGGGGCCAGGCTTGGGTGGAATTAATTTTTATATAGATTGGGGAAGGGAGCACATGCAGCCCCCTTCTCTGGGCCGATTTTGACCCCAGGAACCCCATTCACCAGGACCCAGCCTTTCAAATAATTTGGAGGTGGCATGAGGCCCCCTCTCTGGCTGATTTCCACCCCAGGGATCCCATTCCCTGGGACCCAGCCATAACACTAATGAAGAGGGGAGCCATGCAGCCCCTTCCCCAGGCCAATTTCAGCTCCCCCATTCCTGGGGCACAGACGCAAATTCAAGAGGGAGTGGGCCGTGTGCACCCCCGCTGGAGCCATTAAGAGCCCTGGGGACCCCATCCCAAAGGGCCGGGACATAGTGGTTTCCCTGCCTGCACTGGCGCGGGCAGGGAAACCTGTGTTTTTTCTCACTTGGCGGGAACAATGTCAAAGTAACAGCAAACACTAAGTCCTCTCCAAGTGGGCAGGAGCATATGAAAATGCTCCAGCCGGCTTGGAGCAGACTTTTCATTTGTTTCCCTGCCCACAGTGAAGCGGGCAGGAAAACAGATGAAAATATTGCTCCCGCCTGCAGGGAGTGGCATTTTTAGCTGCTTCCTGCGTGCTGGACAGTGCCGACTCCCTCTGGCAGCTTGGAACCAGCTGGTGCCGCAGGCTCCCCCTAAGGCCCCTAAGAGTGATGAAGTGGGTACCTTGGGTGGGTTCCAGGGCGTCCACTCTTTGTTGGCTGGGCCTGGGGTTGGGGTCCCTGGGGCCCTAAACGACCTGGAGAGGAGGTCCACGCAGCCCCTCTCCCCCATTATTAATTGGACTGGCCGCGGGTGAATCGGTCTGCAGGGCCAAAATTGAGCCAGGGAGGGGAGCTGGGTTACCCCCTCCCCCTTTATAATATGGACAGGCCTCTGCAAACAGGGTCACCGGGGCCAGAAATCAGCCTGGGGAGGGGGGCTGCGTGCCCTGCTCCCCATTTACAATATGGCTCTGCCCCGGGAGATGGGGTTACAATATGGCTGGGCCCCGGGAGACGGGGCCACATACTCTCTTCCCAAAAATAATGTGGCAGGCTTGGTGAGGAGGGCTGCCTTTGGGGGCTTGGGCATAGACAGCCAACCCCACCATCCATGGCTTAAGCAGTGCGTGGCGGCGGTTTGATTAACCTATTGTAATTGACTGTATACATTTGCTCTAATGTTCATGAAGTGTACAGTATCTCTGCTGCAGGTAATGTTTGCACTTAAAAAGGAGGGGTCCACATCTGTCCAATGCCTGCAAACTTAATTTACATGGGGAGGCCTGCAGGCATCTCGGCTGGGTGCAAGGATGCATCTTAAAAACAAGAAATAGTTACCACTAGCCAGGGCTTGTACAGAATGGGTTACGGTGGGCTCTCTCCCTGAGACTACATGGCGTGGTGACTAATGTATGGCCTTTCGTCGCAGACCTCACTAGCAGGGCGACCTTGAGCAGCACCAATTTACAGTTTGAAGGGTGAGCATTACGCCCCATGACAAGTATCGCTATTCCTTGAGAACTCAAATCAACGCATGTATTTTGTTGCTTTGCGTTTAAAACTAGAAGAGAAATTAAAACGTTTTGTTTAAAATTGTGGTGGCACAAATTGGCGGCCATATAATCCTTGAATCATTTCGGTCCTGGAGGCAGGTATATGATTTAACTAACACTCAAATGAAAGTAAAACAGGAACAATTAGATAGTTTAAAAAGCTGAACTTGTATTTTCTGAAAGTATTGCAACATCATGGATTTAACAAAAAAAATAGGCTATTAATATTAATTGGTTAGCCGATTATGTTATAATACTATGAATTTTTGGATGATTATTTTCGTTTGTTTTTGCTATAATTGATACAAGTGTGTTCTGTATGCATCTACTTTCTTATCTAATTAAATCCTTAAAAGATGTAGATTCACTATAGAACAAGCATTGGAAGTGGAATAGGTCTCAACATTTGTGGGAGCCATTGGCATTTACGTTTTTTACGTATGCACTGGATATGCTCTCCCAACCTTAATAAAATAAAGAACTCAGTTGTGTGTCTTTTTAAATATGTAAAATGTAATAAACACAATAGTCCTCTAATGTGCAAAGTGCAATGGGAGAGAAAATGGCAGTGCAGACTCCACGTTAAAACAACCAGTGTTGTCAGGGTGCAGTACCCTAGGCTGTGATTAGGTATCCTTTGGGACCTCTTTTGGCCACATAAGGTACTGCACCCTGAAAGTCTGTGCATTGGCAGCAACTATAAATATCAATCTAACTAGATAAGAAATCCGAAATTTGGAGGGGGGAAGATAGCAATGTTGAGTATTGTGGGGTTAAAGAATGGGTCTTTCAAGGTGTAATTCACAAACTTCCATGTGGGCTTATTGTTATGCATGTGTAAACTGTGAGACTTGGGGGGAGGTGGGGGGAATCACAGAACGTATTAATGTAAACAATAAATATATTAATGTTTATTACAAATTGAGAACATTAAAACATCTACCTAACCAGTCAGTCAATGCAATGATGCCGTAGCGCTGGGAGAGAAAATGGCAGTTCAGACTCCACGTTAAAACAAGCAGTGTTGTGAGGGTACATTACCACAGGCTGTCAATAGGTGTCCCTTGGGACGCTGCAACATGGATAGAAAAAGGATATGGTGCAGCGGTGAGAGCTGCAGACTGGGGGAGCTGGGGATCCGTGTTTGAGTCTGGTGTTGGCTCAACATCCTGTGATAGTGGGCTGATCCTTCAATTTCCCCCGAGTTCCTGGATAGCAGCGCTATATGAATAAAAGCTACAAATTTAAATTAAAGATAAAAAAATCAATGCAACGATCTCGGAGGTGGGGGTGGGCAAACAGTGTTGAGCAACGGGGGTGGGGGCAGGAGATTAAATGAGGCTACTGCACTGCAAATCATGCAGCCCAACCCCCAACCCCCGAGGCAAGCTCCATTGTACCAAAAAACCCTTGCACTCTCGAACAATTCCCGACAATAAGCAATCAGACATTCCTGGACCTGCTGTCCAAGGTAAAATCGGGTTCACCCAGGGACTGCTGCCCTCCCCGCATCTTAAAAGGGCTATGTCCCCGAAACCTTTAAGGAGACAATTGTCGTCCCCCTCCTGAAGAAGCCAGGGGCTGATTCTCAAACCCTGATGAACTACCGCCCGATCTCTCTGCTTCCTTACCTGGCCAAGATATTGGAAGCTCACGTGGCCAGTTGCCTCTCTGTTTTCTTGGGACAGTCTGAATATCTCGACCCCCATCAAGCAGGGTTCCGCCCAGCACACTCCACAGAGACTGTCATATTGACGGTATTGGACACTCTTCGGAAGGAAGTTGACAGGGGCCCCCCGCAGGCCCTGGTGCTCATGGACCTCTCTGCGGCCTTTGACACGGTTGACCACGGTATATTGGTCGATCGTGTCAGAGACGCAGGGATCCAGGGATCAGCTCTCAGCTGGATCAGTTCCTTCCTGGAAAACGGCTCTCAGTGGGTCCGCATTGCCCAGTTTACAGCTCCAAAGATGAGGACTACATGTGGAGTCCCGCAGGGCTCCTCACTATCCTCCCATCTGTTTAACCTCTATCTCCTCCCACTGATTCAAGCCTTGAAAGAGAGGAAAGCCTGCACCTTCAACTATGCTGGTGACTTCCAACTAATGTTCTACATTAGCAACTCTCCCGAATCGGTCCGTGAGTTTCAGACCACCATGCTACTTATCAGCGGTTGGATGAACAGCAATCACTTGAAATTCAATCCGGACAAGACTGAACTGGTCCTAACGGGGGTACCCATAACCCTTGGAGCACACTTTTTTGGCCAAAGGAAATGGGGCAATCCCCCTCCCCATCCGTTTCAGCTAAAAGTCTTGGGGTAACAATTAACTGCGATCTCTCAATGAAGACCCAATTTGGCTCAGTGACTCAACTTGCTTCTACCAGTTGAGGAAAATAAGAAAGATCAGAAGATTTCTCACTCAGGAAGCCCTGACTCAGGTGGTTCTAGCCATGGTCATGTCCCATATTGATTACACCAACTCTTTATACTTTGGCATTCCACTATACCTAACTAAACTACTGCAACTGGTACAGAACCAGGTAGCGAGACTGATTTGTCAGCAACCTAGATGACAACATGTCACCCCCCTCATGAGGAAGCTGCACTGACTCCCTATCCCTCAGCGATGCGCCTTCAAGGTATGCTGCATCATCTTTAAATCCCTGAATGGCAGGAGCCCTAAATTTGTTGACAGCCTTATTCAAATACACATACCCACGCGTAACCTGCGTTCGGCTCACAAGCACCTTCTGTCAACACCCTCCTTCAAACTGAAGCATTTGGGCGGTGCCAGGTTTGCCGTACTAGCTCCCAGATATTGGAAATCCCTCCCATCCGAAATCAGATGTTGCACAGACCTCTTGAGCTTCAGGAAGCTCCTCAAGACTTGGCTGTTTAGACAAGCTTATGAGTAGTTACCAGGGCTCCGGCACCTCTTAGAGCAGCACCATGAAACCAATCTGGTGTACGTGCGCTTTATAAAAACAATTTAACATAACATAACTGCAAATCATGCAAATAATAACCAAACGGAAAAACAAGCAAAATGAACAGTGGCTTCGGAGAGCTGGTTGGGAGCCTGCGAGCAGTGCTGTGGGAGGGGTGAGGGGTGATGGGGAGGCACAGGGACATTAAGGGATGGCAAGCAAATGAAGCGGACCGAAGCACAAGTAAACAGAACACTGAATGAGCAAAGAGGCAGACCAACCAAAAAAAAGAGTTCTCTCAAAGCATAAATAACCTGAACAGTAAGAACACATGTAACAGGGTCAGTCCTCATGGGAGGGTACAAAATTCTAAAAGGAGGGACTGCTAAGTGTATTCACCAATGAAAAGCCAGCATTTCTAAAGGACAGCAAGAGGAACCAATGAAAAGGATGGTTTTTTTTTAAGCCCATATCTTAGATATAGCATGTATCTTCATGTCAGTGCATGCGCTGCCTAAGCAAGACCTAAAAAGGTAAATTGTTACTGTATGTATTAGAATCTTTGCCTGCTAATATGTATTATTGATGAAATAGTTTCACCTCTTTAAGATGTCCTTTCTTCTCCATCAGTGTGAGACATGCTGCATGATCTGCACAGCCATGGTCTTTCTTTAGTAGCAGTGAATACAATATGCAAAGTGTTGTCAGGCATCAGGACGCGCCTTTTCCCTGCCAATAGTAGTGATACAGTACAGTGTGCAAATTTGACTCAACTCATCGGCACTCCTCTCTCTTCCCAGTTGAGTCAGGATGTACTGCCGTCTCCCTCTACAATATATATAGGCATAGCACAGTCTAACAGGAATGAATCTGCACACCTTTCTCTGATAATCAGAGACAAGAGAAATATCTTTACAGTTGAAGCTGCCATCAGGCTGCCCTTCCTGCCAAATCTGCTATAGCAGAAAAAACCTTCAGAGTATACTTCTTTCTCTGTGAATGATAGATATGTAGAGCAATATGTCATTATTTAATAAGCCGTCAGGATGCACGTCCGTCTGTCAGTTTGAGACAAATATCACAATCTGTCACAGCTAAAAAAATCTGTCAGCTTGTGCTCTCTTTCTCTGAATGGCATAACAGTGACACAAGCTGTTATGGCCTTAGTAAGTGTCAAGACGTCTTTCTTCTGTCAGTAGATCAGCAGCGCAATCTACAAAGCCATATCAGGTGTCAGGAGGCACCCAATTGTGTGGTGTGTTACAATTATAAATGTTTGATTCAGTAAATCTTCTCCAACAGTTTGCGAAAACCGGTAGCATTACAATCAAAATTGAAATCAGGTTAAAAGATCTGTTCAATGCAAGTATACAGAATCAATACATAGAATCAATCAGATGCAATTTGGGAGATCTTGTCAAAAGGCTAAGAAGATTGTTAATAATATTTCTGACATCTCATGGCACACTGTATATTCCAAGAAAATGGCCTCTGCATTCAGGGACTATCATCAGAAATGCTATAAGGAGAATATGGTTAGTCTTCATCATATTTTCGATTATTATTTTATAGCACGTCTCTTCCCTATTTTGAGTTGGCACATTATGCTGGGGCTGGCTGCTGCAGTTGCCCATGATGCTAAAATAGTTCCATTAAAATTTCATGGGGTATTCTATGCAAACCAGTGGAATCGTTTACCTTTAAGGATGAATCCAAAAGAACTTTGATGGTGCTATGTTGTGCTCCAAATCCTCGTATCTCTGTTGGTTTATGTCACAATATTGTTAGCAAAAATATTGTCCTACTGACATATCATTTAGAAAAATATTGCTCTTACAATATAATAACAAGAACAAGAAGAAGGGCTAGATGGAAAGCTGCTATTGTTAGACAAAAAGTCAGATAAGATCTGGATGGACCTTGATGAGGCCATCACCCATAGAAATTCCAAAGGTTTCTGGAGAATAATTGCACTGGCCAGAGGAAGCTGAGTGACTCCCAAAGTCTGCCCGGTCTCAATTGAGGGCCTGGCTGAATTACATCTCTATTCTTTATGTCACTAATTCTCCAGAGATTTGGAAATCTTTCACTTGTAGGCTCCCAGGTGATAGAAGAAGCAGACTCCTATTGTCCATCAAAATAACAAATTAGGGACATCATTCATTTCCCAGAGCTTCCAGGGAAAAAAGCCCAGATCAATTACTTATTACCATCATAAAGTTGAAGGAAGATTTGTGGTCCAGTTACTTGGTGCCTCTCTTCAAATGTTGTTATACTATCAGACAAGTCCTGAAGACATGGAAGGGCAGTATTATTCTCCCTTTACATAAGAAAAGATCAATTAATTTACATAGTAACTATAAAGAGATCACGTTGCTTGACTGCATTGGAAGAATATTCACAGAGTGTCTTAATTCACTTAGAAAGCAGGGAGGATGATAACAATATAATACCATTGGACAAAGTTGGCTTTAAACAAAATAGTTCCACTCTGGATAACATTATAGTGCTACACAAAAAATTAGAGAATTATGTATATACACTGGCTATTCCTGTCTATGTGGCCTACATTAATTTCTTGGACAGCGCTTGACTGTGTGAACAAATTTAGCCCTATGGTGAAAGAATTGTGATCTAAATATACCAGAACCTCTTCTTAAAATATTAATGGCACTTCCACCTGGTGTCATGTTCTACTTGGAGGCGACTGTGGGCTTTCCCTAAAAATCTTTGCGAAACATGGTTTAACACAACATTGACTTCTTGCTATATTACTATTCTCCTTATACATTTATAGTCTCCCTACTGCATTGAACAAATTGTGAGGCGATGCACCGAACTTAGATCATCGAAGTATTGCATCGCTATTTTACGCTGATGATATAGTGCTCATGGACCTGGCCCCTAATGGCTTCAAAATCAATTGGACTGCTTTAAAAAATATTCACCAGTCATCACTTGAAAATTCATCTTAAATTAAATGAAGAGATGATGTTTCGAGGGAAGAGTAACAAAAATATTGAGAAATACAAATGGGCTGTGAGGAGTGAGGGTCTGGAAATTGTTAATACATACCCTTATTTACGGAAAATCTTTTCCGCCAATTTCTCAGATAAAGTGCACATCTGCCATCTCTCAAGCAAAGCATTGCCCCATGTATACACACTTCTATCTTTGTATAGAGCTATTGGTTGAAGGTACTTTAAATTAGTAATTGTTGGTATACCATGCTAAAGTCCCCCCCCCCACACTTTATTATAAGCCATAGAGGTCGGGGAGAGGATGTAGCCTTATGGCTAGAGCGGGCGACCTCAAAGCTGGGGAACCAGGTTATAGTCTCGGCAGCGACGCTCAACATACTGTGATTCTGGGCAAATCACTTAATCTCCCCATGCCTAACACAAATGAATGTGTCCATCTGCAACGAAACTGGTGCTCATGTAAAGCGCTCTGATACCCAATGTCTCGGGTCTAGTTCGCGCTATATAAAACAAACAACAACAAAAAGTAATCCATACAAAACACTGGCATTTTTTGCATAAAATGGATGGAAGAATTATTGGAAAAATCTGCACTTTTAATATGCTAGCCCCAAATGAAACTATAGGTCTGGAAATTGATTTATTAAGTAACCATATATTAGGGTTGGGGCAACCCTCGGTGGGGGGCAATAGATTTTACATAGCACGGAAAACACCTTAGGAGGTGTTTTAGGTAGTTTAGTCATGTGCCTGTGTGGTACAATGGTTGACCCTGGAAATACAGGCTGGTGACTCTGAAAGGAGAGTGGCCATAGATATTTAACTTATCTTTGAACTGTTGCTGTGGGGACTCGCTCCCCAGAGAGCACTGGACAGCACTGTGAGCAGGGGCTCTTCCCTGCATTCCTGTGCCTATGCACATAAAGCGCTTTTACGTCTCCCATGGCGTGGGACTCTTTGAACTGCTGCTGTGGGAACTAGCTCTTCAAGGGAGCACCGGACAGCATTGGACAGCCCTGTGAGGAGGGGTTATTTCCTGCATTCCCGTGATGCCATGCATAAAGCGATTTTACATCTCCTGTGGTGTGTGACTCTTTGAACTGTTGCTGTGGAGACTCGCAGACCAAGGGAGCACCAGACAGCATTGGTTACCCCTGTGAGGAGAGGCTACTCCTGCATTCCTGCACCGCCACGCATAAATTGCTTTTACATCTATCACAGCATGGGGCGCACGCAGGGCGCATCTGGGCAAAGGGTGAGCCCGTCCTTCACCCGCCAGCGCCAGGAAGAGCCAGGGCAGGGCCACCTCCCTTGGCTCTGCAGTGGGGCACTGTCTCGTACTTATGGCAAGACAATTTTATGCTCCAGGTATGTGCTCAACTTCCGCTCCTGCCCACATTTCTTTTTTTTTTTCCGGACTTCCACTGTGGTAGGGCTTTGCCCCCCAGCTTGTTTGGACTTAGAGGCAGGACTGTGGGAAGCATGTGGTGCATGTGGACTCTCGTTGCTTGAGCCGCTTCTCACTTTAATTCCAGTCTGCATTTCTTTTTCGGCCTCCCGCTTATCCCTCAGCTTATTTGGTTTGAGGAGAAGCTAAGGGGTGCGTGAGGGGACGCCCGCTGCTTGAACTGTTTTTCATTTCTGCCCTACCCCATCTTCGCAATGCCTCCCACTGGGGTGGGACAACATTTGCCAGACGGCCCAAATAAATGTCCCCCAGCAGTCCACACAACCAGGAGGAAGAGGTTAGGCACATCATACTTAGAAGGAAAAGAAAACACTTTTTTGCTACTGGGGCCTGGGATGTGCTAGACGGAACCACAGCTCCCTGTCTTTGTCATTGTTGTACCTGAGTGAGGCTGGTCTGGACTAAGCCCCTTGAATATGCAATTGCAGCAGTTTGTTGTGTTGGGAACTAACAGGGGGGCCCGCAGCTACCACAATCCATCACAGGCCCAGTAAGCTGCCACCTCTCAGAAGTTCTATGGGTACTGTTACGCTCTGCGCTCGATCACTGTAATTTTGGCTGTGATTGGGAAGCGTAAAACTCCTATTCCTGTTAAGTCAAGTTGTTCTTCCTGTTCGCTGGATGGCTACATTAAACATGCAGTGGAGGCCTTAATTAAGGAAATAGGGCATGCAGAGCATTGCCTCTCCGGCACCTTTGTGGTAGGAACTGTGTCTGGGCCTATTTCTTTGGGTGAATCTGGTTCAGAGGTTTTGTGTGATATTGCACAGCACCCTGCTCAAGGGTTGGTTTTAGTGGCACATTTCTCCAATGATGTCTCTTCTGTTGATCTTGGATTGATTACTGGTATCGCCACTATGTCATCACATAATAACGGTCCACCTGCTAAGTGTAAAAGGTGTCGGGGTTAAGGAAGCCTGACCCACCGGTAGCTCTTCAATTCAGTCATGTCATTTCTCTATCTTGCTCAGCTCTGTGGACTCTTTTCAGAAAACTCTCCTGGACAACATAAGGGGTGTAATTGAAAGTTTGCTTGCACATATATGCCCTACGCTGGGGGCCATCGAAGAACTTTTATCTAGTGTTAAGGCAAGGTTCTCTACATATACTGTCATTCAACCTACTATACACTTTCAGGCAGCTGGAGGGCTTCCTACATGCCCCACGTCATCCCCTCAAGATCATAGTTCATTTTCTATTTACCCTTGGGCTAGACAGACAATTGACAATGCCCCCACCCCAGCTTTCCATTGTAACCTCTACAATTGTGCCCACAAGATGCGGTTCCTGGACTCAGGAGGGAGGGTGATTTTAACATCATGGGGGTGGTTTAAATGTGGGCAGGTCTATTAATTCAGTGAGGGGTGTGCAACATCCTTGATCAGCTGAGGTTATTAACAAGCTGAGGTTATTAACATGGCTGGTCCCTCTAACAGTCAACTTTCCCTGGCAACCCCTACTGAAACTTTAGCACGGGGCACGGGGGACACAGGGGTGCATAGTAGAGGGGCGGGATGCCCTAATACGGATGTGATTGACTTACCCTCCACCTGCTGTCCTTATGTTTTAATAATGGTGAATGTCCCACCTTTGCCCCGGACCTCAATCGAGTCGCCAGTCCAGTTAAGGAACAAAGTTTTGCACTGGCTGCAGTCTAAGTCTATTTTTCCAACATCTGGTGTTAATCAAATTCTGATGACATGTAGGGTGGGATGGATCGGTTCATCTAGGAAATCGTTTGAGGGGGATCGAGCCATTATTAATGTTAGGCATCCCAGGTTTGCAGAGGAGATTCTGCATAAGTCCTTGCCCAACTTCTACAAGGGGAGTAACGTTCTGTTTTTTGCCTTGGGCTTTTTCCACCGTCATCTATTTCAGGTGCCTGTTGGTTTTGACTATCAACCCTTTAACCCCTCCCTCCCCTATTGCTGGTAACCATCCTTTTTCCCTTACACTTTCAAAGAGGTATAATGCCTTAAATGACTTGCAGGCGGTAGATTGACTTTTGGATGCAGTGGTCACTCCTTATACTTTTGGTTTGAATGACACATCAGCCCCTATTAGTTTATCTCCCTGCCAGATAAACACATCTCTAGTTGATTCTAGTTCCCCTGATCTATGTACTTGCCTTTCGCTTGGCAACGGGGCATTGGCAAGGAGTTCTAGTCTGTCTGGTCCAGCTGCCCTTCAGTTCAATCTTGCTATATATGGTTATGTGGTCTTGTTTCATGGAACATTTCAGGGCTCCAGAATAAATTAACTGGCCTAGACTGGCTTGAAATAATTTCTACCACTCATATAATTTGTATTCAGGAAACTTGGTGGGTGGACCCTCTGCATGTTGGAGGTTTTTCCTCCCTATTCACTGTGGCAATACCGTCACCTGCAGGTCACGCTAAAGATGGTTTACAGATGTTGATTTCAAATTCACTGCTGTTACTAACAGAAGATCTGTCACATATTCTCCTTATTATCAATTGTTGTTATTGTCATTTAAGGAGGGGACTGATGTTATGCTAATTAATTTGCATAATAATGTGATAGATTCCACCTGCTGTGATGTTAATGCTCCAGAAGTGGGCCTAGCTGCGTTCTTGTCCCTATCTGACCCTACCTGTCCAATTGTATGGGCCAGTGATTTTAATATCCAAACATGTAGTCATTCGGCAAGACAGGTGTGTGATTTTACCAACTGGGCGGGAGAAGGTGCCCCACATTTCCTACATAGTGCGTATGGAAAGGTTTTAAATATTTTGATCCACAAATATGAATTTCTGTTGCTGGAAGACCATAATGCATACACAAATTGCAGAGCCAAACAATTGGGGAGATGTGCACACTCCAAAATTGATCACTTCTTAATTAGCTCTACTGTAAATCTTCTAGTTTTTAATGTCAGGGTCAAACCAACTGCAGTAAGTGACCACAATCTAGTTATGGTATCTATGATCTTTTATGCAGATCGCCCTATAGCCTCTGTGTATTAAATATTGTCATAAACAATTCCCAAGCACACACTTCTAATCCAATAATGTACACAGTATGCAATATCTTGGACAATCTTTGTCTTTTGTTCTTTATTTTCTTTTGTTTCTTAGTGCCCAGCCAACACGTGTTTCGTCGTATCAGGTATTTACCACGACTTCCTCATGGCTGTCTTCGTCTTGATATGTACGTAATCGACCTTGTCTCCGGTTATAATTCCATCCTGGTAATATCCTAGGCGTTTCCCAGTATGCGTATTCATTCGCATTCAGTATAATGTGTTTATCATCTTAGTGATCTTTAGATATGTATTTCCGCAATGGCAGTATCCAGAATCAATTAAAAATTCAATCGTATTCGGGTTCCCATAATCTGTGATCCAAACACTCACCCTGCTGCTGCACGGCGTTCTATCTCCTCTTGTGTGGACGGAATTATAACCGGAGAAAATAAAATAAACAACAAAAGACAAAGATTGTCCAAGATATTGCATACTGTGTACAATATTGGATTGAAGGTGTGCTTGGGAATCGTTTATGCTACTTAGAGAGATCTCTTGGATCTCTACTTTAGAGGGTGGGGTGATTCCTCCTTTCTTTGAGCACCACTATTATAGATATTAGTGGTAATTAATACACCGATAATAGAGAGCACCTGCGAGAGACTCACCCATGTTGTGTATTATTAAATATTGTCCTTGTCTGGCCAAATTGTGTTCGTATTACATGGTCAGGAGTTGACACTATGGGCGCTCTGGGGAGGTTGCTAGCCATGAATGCAAGTTAACTTGATCTTTGTTTAGCCCCTGATGTGGATAATGATGGCTTGGTCTCTGCCTTTGAGCTAATTACTGGAGCCCTTAATACCCTTACGCTGCACCCCGCTAGGACAGGGCCATCTGATAGACATGGCTGGTTCAATTAAGTATGTACGTATGCCTCTAAGAAGCTTTGGGCTGCTCTCAATTGTGTCTCAAGGGACTATTCTGTTATCAAGTATTTAAGGAAGCATTATAATGAGGTGCTACCCTCTAGGAAGAAGGAACTAAGGGAAAAGACCGGGTCAAACCTGGTCTAGGCAGCTGAAACTAATGACAGTATCCTGTTTTGAAATAATGTAAATGGCCCGTTTTTGAAAAGCGATTCCATTCCTGAATTAACATCACACATCTCCTTCCAAGTCTGGGTTGAATATTTCAATAGGACCTTTGACCCTTTTATTAATAATGAGTCGATGTACACCCACGTGGCTCTAGAGGAAGCAGAAATGAGTTCTAGCTTTAAGAGTTGCATGCCCCTCGACTTTACCCTGGACGAGGACCTTGAAGCCTTGAAAGGCTGTGCCAAAGGTAATGCCCCCCGACCCGACAGGGTTTTGGTTGATGCTTTTATAGGTATGGGTGAGCTATCGGGTCCGATTTTGACTCGAGCCTTTAGTGCGGTGGCAATAAGCTCAGTGCCCTCTACGTGGGCGAATTCAATCACTGTCCCCATTTCAAGAAATCGAACAGGTACGACCCAAAGTGTTAACGTCCCATTTCCCTCCTGTATTCATCTGCAAAACTCCTGGGCAGGGTGTCTTGCAGAGATTGGAAGAATGGGCAACCGATAATTCTATCTTGTTGGATGTCCAGTACCGATTCAGGATGGTGAAACAATGTGTAAACCTTGAACTTCTTATTGAGAAATGCACAAAGGCGAAGACAACATCCCTTCACCTGTATAGTGCTTTTGATCAGGTGGACCATTCAATTTTGTGGCATGCTTTGCTCTCATATGGGGCTCCTGAAAATATTGTCTGTCTTCTTTCCCGGCTGTGTAAGAATCTTTCAGCTGAGGTACGATATGGTCTTAACGGGCAATTTTCTCCATCTTTTAGAATTAGGCGGGCATGAGATAGAGGTGTGCATTGGTCCCATTTTTATTTTCACGTTTTGTACATGGCATAGATGACGCTCTTCAGTCCTTGCAGGAAGAAGCACCAACTGCTGCTGGTCGCCCCGTTCCTGTTCTCCTGTATTCAGACAGTAATATCCTATTATCTAGGACTGCCGTTGGGCTACAGCGATTAATGCATACCTTTGCTGGATTTACAGAATCCAGGAAATTAAAGATTAATAAGTCCAAGACATTCATAATGTCTTGTGGGAAAGCTCCCCATAAGATTTGGTCAATTTTTCTGGAAGGTACACACATTAAAAGGTTAATTCCATTTGTTATTTGGGTATTCTTTTTTCTAGCAATGGTTCCGGGGACCAACACATACAGAATGCCGGGCTTAAAATGAAATGTGTGAGGGTCTGTTCAGGTTTTCCAGTAAACTTGGATGCTGCATAATTAGGGATATGATTACCATCTATAAAGCGTATTAGCAGCCACAAGATATGGCAGTGTTGTGTGGGGTCATATGCCTAGTAGCCCTTTAAAGATTGAGGAAAACGCCTTTTTAAGGCACCTTTTGTGCACTCCCCCTTCATTATCATCTTCTATTATTCATAAGGAAGTGGGGTTAACTCACCTGGAAGATATGCTGTCACTCAAACCTATTCTATTATGGCGTTCAATATGGGCTAAACCTGAGACAAAATTCACCAAGGCAATCATGCAGGACTGTTTAGCTTTACATAACGCCTTTAATATAACGTGATTGTCCTACATCAACGACACCCTCAATTTGGTGTCTGTCTTTCCTGGGCTCCAGGAGCCTTCTAGAGTTCTTATGCACCAGACGTCTGACGTGAAGCCAGTTTTACTAGATGTTTGGGCAGAAAAAAAGAGTCGTTGTTGATGTTAGGAAACCCATAGTTGTCACATATTTGGCGTATGGCCTTCCTGAGGGTTTTCAAACGTATCTGTCTCTGGTGACAAACACTCAACACCGCTTCGTTTTGACCAGACTACGGCTAGACATCATAGATCACCTCGTTACTTTCCCCATTAATAATCAATGGCATAGAGCGTTGGTCCTGTGCCCATGTGACAGAACGCCAAAACAGAGCATTCAATTCTTTATGCTTTTCTGCCAATTTTGTTCTGACTTAAGGAAGCACTTTTCAAAAACAATCTTTATTGCACACAATATCACAATGCTGCAATGTGTTTTTTGTGCATTATGGAGGCTCCTGCAATATGTTTTAACATTGCCTCCTACATCTGGAAAGCAATATGTGTTAGAAAAAGCATTCTCTATCAACTGTAGCACTGATTTTTTTGTATTATAATGAGCCTTGGATATATATTGTATTGTTTTAACCTGTTTTATGATATATTGTATTTTAAACAATTGTCCTATTATTGCCTAGTGGCAAAATAAAGATTTTGAACCAAAGTTATTTTATTTGTTTCACTCATTGAGATCACATTTCCTGAGCTTGTTATGTTTTTCCTAAATGGGGTTGCCCCTTTAATTCCAAGATGGTCTATGAATGGATGAATAACAATGTGTATGACTAAAGAAAGTGCCAATGGCTTACATAGTATTCTATCAGCAACATTTTCACTTTTGCAAGGTGCGAATGAGGTGAACTGTATTGCTTCTTTCTTTATAGCATTTAATGTTGCGTTACATGTGAATTTGTAAAGTGCATATATCAGCACTAGGGTCTAACAGAGCTGAATGGAAAGACACACTAGCTGAAAAAATCCCCAGGCAGAGGAGAAGCCCTGAAGAAGCAAGGGCCATGGAAACCAATCTGGCTTCCTGGTTCTGGATGACTGCGACTTTCCATGGTATCATCAGAGCCTGTAGTTTTTTTGGCCCAGCTGTAACCTCAAGCAACAGTAGTACATTTTGGTGACTGGGAGTGGATAGGTTGAATTTATGCAGATGCCGTTATGCTATTTGTTGTGGAATGCCTGAGAACCTGTTGTTTTTTTATTTGATGCAAATATCTGTTCCTTGTTTAATTAAAAGACTCAATGAATGGATTGTTATAACCCATAGTTAGTCATAGGTGTGTAGGTATGCCCATCGTACTGCATTAGCTAGGTGCTCATTTTTACAAGGCAAAAGCAGAGCTGTCTCATTCTGATCATTTCCTCAAGGCATCAGAGGCCTGTGTGATGTCATCTATCCAGTTGGCAGTACAATGATGATAACATATGACACTATTGGTTATTTGGTCTGTGTGGTCACACCTTCTGAACATCTGGTGCTTTCTCCTCAGAGGAAGAGTTGTAAGGCCTTAAACTGAACAGAACCAATACTTATTGTTCATGGAAATGTATTGTACTTAAGGTGTTACATAGAACAATTTGAGCTACAATTACAAACAGGGAAATTTTACCTGGTTATTGCTGAACCAGAGAAATTAACCTGAATGCCATTTTGGTGCGTGACAGACCATATGGGAAATCTCTCGTGGAAAAATCTTTTGTGGCCGGACAGGGTTGAAATGTCTTGAACAGTGAGTTCTGCCTTGCTCTGATTTACCACAGACGTTGTGGCATGCGAATAGTTTCTAAGGTGTGATGGAGCAGGGTTTTGCGTAAATAAAACCTGCTCGGATTGAACCCTCAGTAACATATATTAACAGTGTGTGGTGAAGATTTTTTATTAATAAATGCTAAAACATGGGGAAATGCTTTTGCGCATGTGTAAAACTAATGCGTGCATTAATGCGTTGAACTAGGCCGCAAACTGCTTTGATAAAAACGAATGCTGGTTTGTGCACGTTAATAATATTTCGCTAGGAATAACATGGGTTGTGCATGGGTTAGTGCAAATGCTGGGACGGTGCGCAAAATGAAATTACATTTCATGAAAATAATAAATGTTTGTGTTCTGTTCTCGTATAAATACAAGCATGGGCCCACACTTCTGCATGCCAGTTTTGGGTTAATTCTTGCTGAAAGAAAAAGAATATGAAATAAATGGGCTTTGAATGAGGAGAGAATGCAAAAGCATAGAAATGTCCTTCACGATGTGCTGACTGTCTGCCAAGGTTGCGGAAGAAGGAGGATACTGATAAACAAGTGGAAACGTACAACATCCTCATGAAATGGCAGAGGCGAACAAAGGAGGCGTAGAGACTTGCAACATGAAGAATATGTAATATGATTGTGTTCAAAGTTGTTTCCTGAGAAGGTCTGTCATCATGCTAAAAGTCTAAAACAATAAGCTAGTGAATAAAGTGATCACGCTGAGAGTGGTGTGACAGAACACCCCCATTATTAGCCAATGAGAGACAGAGTTTGGTTGCTAAATGAAACAAATGTGGGTTGGACATTTAGGTTTTAGGGTATAATTGAAAGTCCACGGTGGGGGTGGTTTAGCGAGAGTAGGTGCTGATGCTAGTTAGCGGGAGATCGTCGCTGTCGTCGGTTTGCTGTTTCCAGATAGAGGCCTACCTGATTCCTGTCTCCTGACCTAATCTTTGTCGCTCGACTCTACTTGAGTGGCCATGCTGCCCTGACTGGCCAGTGGAGTAGTTTTCCCTGATACTTACTTGGGTTAGTATAGATAATCTTCTTAATTTGCATATTCATTTGCAAATGTATTTTGTCTCTGAAACTTTTCTCTCTTCGCCTATCCACTCCTTCAATGCGTTGTTCATTTGAAATGAGTTTGTTATATACATTGCCAATGTTCTCTCTCTGTGATAATTCATGATTTGCATGATCGTGTAACTGTACTTGATGAGCATTTATTCTTACATTATTTTTACGATAAACAACATAAACTATACACTGAGTCTGTTATTATTTATTAGTATAGATGCATAGATAAAGTACTTATTATTGACATCAACTATTCAACTTTAGGTCCGTCGCCACAATTATTTGTAAGGAGAAATGCAGGTTCTAAAGCGTATTTAGTGAGTTAGGAATAAACTTGCATCACACTGAACCCCAGCGTGAAGGGATTAAGTTGAGTAGTGTAAATGGGCCTGTGTTTGGGAAAATTATCGATCCCTGATCGCTGGATCAGTTTTTGGTAGCAGAGGATGGTTTATTATTGATTAGTTTGGCAATAATTATTGATTATTGATTTATTGATTATTAACATGAAAAGTTAGTGTCTTTGTTTTATGTTGTTTGGAAATACTGGTACGGAGTTACCTAAGAAACTAGGATGATGTTATTTTAGCCTAAGTGGCAGAAGAATAGTGTGAGAAGGGTATCACACTGCAGAAGTACTTTGTCTGTTGTTGTAATATCGAACAGCGAAAGGCTGACAATGTTATTTAGGGACATATTCGATTGAAAGAAGATTACATGAATAGTGAAATGTCCGCTTCCAAAACTCTGGCCTTACATCCCCATAAGAGTACCAAGACCTCTTTCTGAAAGGAAAGTCCTCTTCCGAAACTTTGGCTAGTATCCCCAGAGGAATATCAAGGCCTCCTTTAACTCGATTGAGAGTAGAGTAGCGCTGGTCATTATTTTACTAGAAGTAAAGAAAACTCTTCGAGTGAATCGAACTATCTCTTTTATTAGTGGAACAGACAAAGTAGCATTGTTTTGTGTTGTTTCTAACAAGAAATAGTTGAGAAAACGTAGAAAATATATTGCCGTATTATTTTGTAAAGGGAGGGTCAGTAGCAGGAGTAATACTGACATCACAAAAAGCTGCGCTGGCATTGGTCAAGCAGCGGGCGTGAAGTGAGCCGTGATTGGTTGGTTGCTGTGAGCCACGCTAGCATTGGTTGAGACAGCGGATACGAAGTAAGCCGTGATTGGTTGGTTGCTGTGAGTCGCGCTAGTATTGGTTGTGATTTAGCGAATAGAGTGAGAAGGTTTACAGAAGTTTTCTCTTGTTTGTTTTGGTTTACTTAGCGACAAAAACAGTGTTTAAAAATGAAGATGGTAAAAAAAATAAAAGATTTCTTCAAAAGGGACAACCCGATTATTACTAGAGAGGGACTTCCTATTCCTCCTCCGAGAACGCCTGCTTCTTTTATGATGTTGGAACGTGGGTATCATACGTGTACATGGTTAGAGAACTGGATGAGTTATACGGAAGATGATGGAGTTTTAGCTTTTCCAGAGCATGGTACATTTAATGTAAGGATTTTGGAGAACTTCAGAGGACGAATGAATTTATTAAAGCCAAGTCCTAGACCTACGCAGTATGAAGTGCTTGAGGAATGGGAACATGAGGCATATAAACGTGAGAGAGACAGGAATGGAATTAAATACAGGAATATAATAACAAGGTATTCTGAGGCTAGATGGGATGATAAAAAAAAAAGATGGAGGAGAGATGTAATCGCGGATTGATTATATCCAGTAATAGTTGCTGAAGATCAGACTGGAGGCAAAAGTAAAGAGAAAAAGAATAATTTAGAGACTTCAGAAATAGATAATGACTCAGATGAGATTGATGATGAGTTGTTGGATGAAATATTATTAAAGAGACCTCCACCATATCAGGAAAGTTCAGGGGAAACAGTTCAAAATGCACCACTAATTGAAATACAAGTTCCTCAGGTTCCACAAGCTCCACAACTTACACAAGTTTCACAGGTTACACAAGATCCGGTAGCTTCACACACTCGAGTAGTGTTGCAGGAAAATGAGATTGACATGTTGAATAAGGCGAGAGAGGAGTTAACTCAGAGAATTAGTCAGATGAGTCTGAATGCAGAAGCATTATCGGTACCAGTAACAATTGGTCCTATAGTTCCATTGTATGATGAGAATCAGAATATATCGAGAGTACATGCATTGACAATTCCCATGAATAATGCCAGGAATGTTAGTGGATCAGAACAAGTTGAGATGAGTACTTCATTTATTGATCTTCCAGTGGGTGAAAATGTAACTGAAACACCAAAGAGAAGTGTACAGATGGGTCCTAGAAAAATAGTGCAGAATGAAAGTGGAACAACTCCAGTATCAGGGAGTTCGGTGGGTCCTTCGCCAGAGGAGTTAGATGACTGGATAAGAGGAATGGAAAAGAATAAGTCACAATCGAGTATAGATGTAGCTGGATTGAGAGTGGATCTGGAAGAAATGATTATTGGTACCATAAGTCCAGAAAGATTGAGTAAGTACCGAGATGAAGAGTTGTTATTTTTGTGTAAGAATATAACATGGAAAGCAAGGAATCTACATGCGAGGTTGGCAGAATCTGAACAAGAATATGGAGTAGACATATAAAAGTCTAAAGTTTTGCAAAAAACGTATAGATTGAATTTTACTGATAAGGATTTGGAAAGTTTGAATACATCTGGTAAACGATTGCAAATAAAAGAATTGATGAATACCTTGAAGAAATGGGGAGATTTAGAACGGTGGAAAGGTAGATGGGCAAAAAAGAAGGAAGAAATGCTTGCAAGTAAAAATGCGTCTTTATTTCCATTAAGAGAAACAGGACAGGCTGAAATGGTATGCCCAATGAGAGAAGTTCTAGGTGGTGGATATGTTCATGTTCCCTGGCCAAGACAGGATATATTATCCTTTACAAATGATTTCCCTAGGTTGAGAGAAAAACCTGTCGAGTGGTACAAACAGGTAGAGAGGTTTGTAAAAGTTTCAAAAGTTTTATTAAAAGATCTAGATGGTTTGTTTGCGATTGTAGTTCCGGCTGATTTATGGACTGAGTGTAAAATTACTGTTGACTGGCCAAAAGAAGAATATCCTAGAGATGTGAAAACAGGAGCACCTTCAGATGAAGTGATGAAAAAATATAATCAAGTAATTACTTTCTTGAAAAGTAAAATTTCTCCAAAAGAAACAGATTGGGTTAAAATTGACAGGACAACCCAGGAACCCAAAGAATCGGTACATGCTTATTATGAAAGGTTGTTACAGGTCTTCAAACAGTATAGTGGTTTTGAAAGTATAGGTGATAAAGATATGGGACATTTTGTGTATAGGTTTGTTTTTGGATTAAAACCTGAAATTAGTAACATGATTCAGCAACATTTGATTTGTTGGCAGAGTAAAACAGTTGATGAGATTCTGAGATATGCTAAATATTGTAGTGATGATATTGAATCAAGGCATAAGAAGCTGAAAGAGAAAATGATGTGGGCACAGGTTAAAGTGGCAGAACAGAAAGATGGAAACAATGGTTCTCAAACATATTTTCAGTTGAAAGGACAAAATCAAAATTGTCATGTACCAAATGGAGGTAGAGGTAAGATGAGTAGGGTAGAACTAAAAAAGAAATTTCCTTGTCATGCATGCGGAAAGTTTGGACATTGGAGGAATGAGTGTAGATCTTTACTGAAAAATAATGGAATGAATCAAAGTTTCAATCCGCAGATGCAGAATGAGGTGGTTGTGAATCAACAACAGCAACAACAGCAGCAGGTAGTTACACCACAGACACAACAAGTACAGGTGCCTCAAGCTCCTATGCCAAATAATGTGAATGCTCAAGTACAGAGATACAGTGTGAATTCTGGATTTCACGCAGATGAACAAGTTGGTAAAAATCAAAATGTTCAAGTGGTTTCACAGTATTTATTGCAATGTTCAGAGAGTGACTCAGACTCATCTCAATGACGGTGCCTGAGGGGGGAGGAAGAGTGCGTGCTTGGCGCATCTCTAGAGGTAGATCAATCAGGTCCTTTTGTTGATGGAAAAGTGGAAGGTAATGATATTACATTCCTTGTGGACACTGGTGCTACCCGTTCAATTGTGAGAGCAGCAGAAATTCCAAACCTACCCCTCTCGGGAGAAACTATCCAAGTTGTGTGAGTTTCAAATAAATATATTAAGACTCCAATAACAAGACCAATAGAAGTTCATATTGGAAGATTCAAAGACATGCATCGGTTTGTGGTATGTGATACAAGTCCGGTGAACCTTTTAGGGAGGGACTTGCTCTGTAAGATGAATTGCACCATCTATTGTATGCCAGATGGTATTGCTTTTCAAACACCAGATGAGGATGTTGCTTTTAAAATGATGTTAGCGAAGCAAGGGACAGAAGTGAATGATTTATATTCATTGCTTACAGAAGAAGATTTACCTGCAGAGTTGAGAAATGCAGTAAGACCGGATGTATGGGATTTTACAGGAACAGACATTGGTTTGATGAAGGGTGTGGATTCTATTCAGGTTACAGTTAAACCAGGTGCAATATATCCAAACACTCCTCAGTACAAGATGAGTCCTGAAATCACAGCTGGAGTAATTCCTATAATTGATCAAATGATTGAGCAAGGTATTCTAAAAGCAATACTGAGTAGTCCTTGTAACTCATTTATTATGGGGATTAAGAAACCAAGTGGAAAACATAGAATTGTTCAGGATTTGAGAAAAATTAATAAGATCGTAGTACCTTGCTGTCCAATAGTGCCAAATCCAGCAGTGATTCTTTATCAAATTCCTTGTGATGCAGAATGGTACACAGTAATTGATCTGCGTCAAGCATTTTTCTCGATACCTTTGCATCGGGATAGCCAATATCTTTTTGCCTTCCGGTTCAGAAACCGTGTTTTGGCATGGTGCCGAGTTCCTCAAGGGTATACAGAGAGTCCTTCGATTTTCAATCAGATTTTGAAAAAGTGTTTGGAGTCATTGATCATGCCAGAAAATTCAGTGTTAGTGCAGTACATTAATGACCTCCTTGTGGCATCAAAAACACGAGAAGCCTGTGTGACAGATACAATTGCCTTACTGAATCATTTGGCAGAAGGTGGGCATAAAGTGTCACCAGCAAAATTACAGTTTTCTAAAAAAGAGGTTCAGTATTTGGGACACAAAATTGAGAAAGGAGTTAGAAAAGTAACGCAAGAACGAATCAATGTGATTTTGCAGATGGGTCCTCCTAAGACTCAAAAAGAAGTTCGAATGTTTTTGGGAATGGTTGGATACTGCAGACAATGGGTCAGTGGGTTTTCTCTGATTGCAAAACCTCTACAGAGGTTGACTCATAAAGATGTGGTTGATCCGATTGAATTGGATGAAGAATGTATTAAAGCTTTTATAGAATTGCTAGATAGTCTTTGTCGAGCACCTGCCTTGGGAATGCCAGATTACACAAAACATTTTGCATTATTCTGTTGTGAGAGAGATGGGTGTGCACTTTCAGTCTTAACACAAAAACATGGAATGGCACGTCGTCCAGTGGCATATTTTTCTACTACTTTGGATTCAGTGGCTACCGCATTACCAGGTTGTTTAAAAGCAGTGGCTGCTACTTGTGTGAGTCTTGAGCAGAGTGAAACAATTGTTATGGGACATCCAGTGAAAGTATATGTGCCACACTCTGTTGAGATCCTATTAACAAGGACTCAGACTCAGCATATGACCTATAGTCGGCTGACTAGGTATGGAAGAGTGATTTTGGGTGCTGCAAATGTGACAGTGACCAGATGTACAATATTAAACCCAGCAACCTTGTTGCCAAGTTCAAGTTGTGAAGAAGTGAAAGATGAAGCAGATCATGATTGTTTGGATGTGACAGAATTGTGCACGAAACCAAGACCTGACATTAAAGATACTCCACTAGAAGAGTCAGATAGTGTGATGTTCATGGATGGATCTTGTCTGAGAGATGAAAAGGGCGCATTGAGTGCTGCTTATGCAGTGTGTACAGTGTCTATGGTTCTTGAAGCATCTTGTCTGAAGGGTATAAATGCTGCTCAAATTTCTGAACTGATAGCTCTGACTAGAGCATGTATAATTGGCAAAAATCTGAGAGTAATCATATTCACTGATAGTCAATATGGTTTTGGGGTGGTGCATGATTTTGGTCAGTTGTGGATGCAAAGAGGATTTCTGACTTCTTCAGGATCACCGATCCGGAACAGTAAAAATGTGAAGGATCTATTGAATGCATTACAAATGCCCAAAAAGATTGCTGTGGTAAAATGTTCAGCACACAAGTCAGGAAATGACTATGTGACAAATGGAAACAGATACGCAGACAAAGTGTCGCGTTTCTGTGCACAAAATTCAATTTCAATCAACAGAGGGGTGGAGAAAAAACATACAAATTGCCACTTGTTGTTTTCTTCTTTGGAAACATGGGAAGAAATTAGACAGTTACAGGAAGAAGCAAATGAGGAAGAGAAATAAATGTGGATAAAATCAGGTTGTAAAAAGAGAGCAGAAGATGAAGTGTGGGTGTATGTTGATGGAAGACCAGTAATGCCAGATAGTTTATTGTCTCAGATGGCAAGGATGTACCATGGAATTGCACATGTTGGAAGAGATGGTATGATCAGGCTCTTCAAGCAGTCATGGTACAACCCAAAGTTTAGGGTCATTGCAGAGAGTCTATGCCAGAGGTGCATAGTGTGCCAGCAGCAAAATCCAGGTAGAAAGGCAGTTGTTAGTTAGGGTCGAATTGGAAAAGCAGCAGGACCATTTACCCGACTACAGCTTGACTATATAGAACTTCCATCTTGTAATGGAATGAAATATGCGTTGGTTGTTGTTTGTTTGTTTTCTCGCTGGGTAGAAGCTTATCCAACAAAAGAAATGACAGCCTAACGGTTGGTAAATTACTTTTGAGAGAGATTATCCCAAGATTTGGATTTCCAGTCTCTTTAGAAACAGATAGAGGAACACACTACAACAATGAGATAATTTGAATGATTTGCACAGCATTACAAATTGAGCAAAACCTGCATTGTGCCTATCGACCAGAAGCACCTGGAGTGGTCGAACAAATTAACGGCACTACTAAATCCAGACTGTCAAAAGTGTGTGCGTCTACAACACTGAAATGGCCAGATGCTTTACCCCTGGTATTGATGAGTCTTAGAAGCATTCCTGATAAAAGGACTGGATTGAGTCCTCATGAGATCTTGATGGGGAGAGCCATGAGACAAGCAATTGTACCAGAATACAAACTGATGAATATTACTGATGATCTAGTGCTTGATTATTGCAAAGGATTGGCTGATCTGGTGCGTTCTGTGTCTCATCAGGTTGGAGAAATTGCAACCACAACACAGCCGGATCAAGCACGTGATTTGAGTCCAGGAGAGTGGGTTCTTGTCAAGAAACACGTGAGGAAGTCGTGTTTAGAACCCAGGTGGAATGGACCATATCAGATCATATTGTGACAACAACAGCAGTGAAGTGTGGTGGCTTGCCAAACTGGATTCATGCAAGTCATACAAGAAGAGTCCCAAGTCCACTTGAAAGACAAGAAGAAGAGCAGAAATGGGTAAAGCAGAGAAAAGAACCAGAAGCTGAAGAGCATGAAGCTATAGAATCTAGTGTTACAGATTCTGAAAAAGCTGAACAAGAAGAAGAACAAAGTACAAGTCGAATAAAGTGGGCACCAGCTACTGGGTCTCAAGAGACTGCTGTTGAGAAAGAAAAGAGAAAGTGACTGATGAAAATCAAGAGCAAGTTCAACAAAGAAAAGAACTGAATAAAAGAACTTGCAAACTTGACAACGAAGGTGAAGAAGCAGTTCAAGTTAAGAAAGCAAGAAAAGGTGATGTGTGGCCAAAAGGAGTGAAAAGACTGAAATTCACTCTAGAAAAGAAAAGGCCAGATCAAATAAATGAAATATCAAGTCAAACTGGACAAAGTGATTCAGAAGAAGAATTAGTATGAAAAACAAAAAGAATAAGAATTTTGAGTAAGAAATACAAAGCTCCAGAATGGACATATGTGGTGTTGGAAGATATTGAAAACACAAATCAGAGAGAAGAAGAAGCTGGTACTGATCAAAGTGATCAAAGCAAACTGAAACCACCTTAAAAGAGAACTGTGAAAATAAAGGTGCAACAAATTTTAATGAAGAATATTCTGAAAGTTCCAAAAGATTTGAAGAAGAAGAAGATGTAAAAAAAAAAAAAGAAAAAGAGGGGGTAAAGAAGAGAGGCATAAAGTGTAAGGATACACTACTCTATATGTTTTTTGGATACGTTTTTTTAAGTTTTGAAAAATGTTAGGTTTTTTCTTAGTTTTTTCAATTTTCAATTTTTTTATATAGTGTTTAAAATGGCAAAGGTAACAGAGACTGGATATCAAAATCATAGTTTTAAACGTAGATGTATTAATGCTTGCTTATGTAGTGTCTTACTACTAACGTTGGTATGGTTAACACTGATTGTTATTGTCCCTGTTATAATGGTGACTAATCACAAAAATAATACTAATGATGTGGGGAATGAGAGAATGGATACTGTTACTAAGGAAAATATAAATACTAACATAGAAAAGATAGAGGATGATAGTGTTTATCATCATGATAAATCAATTAATGATTTTTCGTTAAATGTTTTTACTAAATTGTTATACGAATACGTAAATACAATGAATGCAAGAGATTGTTATGTGTGCTTGCAATTACCCCGTCTGTCTCAGAGGGGTGACTTACCATCACCTACCTTTAACATATGGTGGGTCTTGTAGTGACTTAACCAGTCTGTTCTACAAGAGGGAAGGACTAGAGTAGTATTATTCTAATCTTGACTTAATATTTTCAGAAATTCCTATTAGGAGAGATTTAAAAATTGTTTATGGTCCTGTTTATGCAGCTTACATGGGAGATTTTTTTATTAGTAACAAACCGATAGATGCAATAGATGCACATAGAAAAAACTTAACTTGTAAACTACGGCATGAAGAAATTGAATTTATGAACTTGGTAGAAGATAGAAGACGAAATTTCAAAAAGAAAGCTGCGAAGCAAAAGTCTCATTTACCTCCATGGGCTTTCAGAGAGGGTGATTACAAAAAGGGAGAGACTTACGCTGCCATGACTCTAGATTTTCAACATAGAGGAAAGCTTTGTGTGTTTAGAGAAAAGACTGAACATAATAGTTACTTCATTGGTTGTAGTGAATGTGAGCATACTTTCTTGATAAAAGGAAATTGGGGATTGAAAGGAGGGACTGATCCTGTTTTCCAGGGAATTTATTATGTGTGTGGTAAGAATGCTTATTATAGATTACCTACAGGTTGGTATGGATGTTGTTATTTAGGTATAGTATTTCCGAAAGTATATCACGTAGATAAGAATAATAGAGTTAATGAAATGAAACAAGGACTAACACGTAATAAGAGAGGAGCGAGTTATTCTGAAATAATTGGGGATATTTTTGGAGCACTGATGCCTTCAGTTGGAGTTATTCTGAATTCACATAAAATTAGAAAATTGTCCACAGTGGTTGATCGTTTATCAACAGATACTGCTGGTGGGTTCTTGATGATTGATACTGAAATGGTTGCAATTAGATCAATGGTTTTGCAAAATCGACTTGCCCTTGATATATTATTGGCAAAAGACGGTGGAGTCTGTAGTAGGTTGAAAATACAACAATGTTATACTTATATTCCTGACAAAAGTAAAAATCTTGAGGGGTATTTTAAAAATATTACAGAACTTCATGAAGATCTGACTGAACTGAAAGTTGACGGTGCATGGAAGAAACTTGGTAAGAGTTTTTCCTCAATGGGAAATTGGTTTTCTACTTTAGGGAGTAGTTTGTTAGGAAAAATATTAATACCTGTTACTTCAGTAGTTGCAGTAATAATAATGGTTATCATGATTTATAAATGTTGTAAATGCAAGTGTAGAAAGAAAGAGACATCAGATCTTAAACGTAGAGCTAGAAAGAGAAAGAGAGAAGAGATAGAATTAGAAGATATGAGAGGGAATTACTATGAGATTATGAAAGATTTAGATGGAAGAATAATAAAACGAGAAAGAAGTACAGTATTTTAAATAAGTGGTAACCTGTATGTGATGGGTATTTTGATGATGGCTCAAAAACGCCATCAAAGGGGGATTGTTGGAGCAGGGTTTCGCGTAAATAAAACCTGCTCGGATTGAACCCTCAGTAACATATATTAACAGTGTGCGGTGAAGATTTTTTATTAATAAATGCTAAAACATGGGGAAATGCTTTTGCGCATGTGAAAAACTAATGCGTATTAATGCATGGAACTAGGCCGCAAACTGCTTTGATGAAAACTAATGCTGCTTTTGGGCACATTAATAATATTTCGCTAGGAATAACATGGGTTGTGCATGGGTTAGTGCAAATGCTGGGATGGTGCGCAAAATGAAATTACATTTCATGAAAATAATAAATGTTTGTGTTCTGTTCTCGTAGAAATACAAGCATGGGCCTACACTTCTGCATGCCAGTTTTGGGTTAATTCTTGCTGAAAGAAAAAGAATATGAAATAAATGGGCTTTGAACGAAGAGAGAATGCAAAGGCATAGAAATGTCCTTCACGATGTGCTGACTGTCTGCCAAGGTTGCGGAAGAAGGAGGATACTGATAAACAAGTGGAAACTTACAACTTCCTCATGAAATGGCAGAGGCGAACAAAAGAGGCGTAGAGACTTGCAACATGAAGAATATGTAATATGATTGTGTTCAAAGTTGTTTCCTGAGAAGGATCTGTTGTCATGTTAAAAGTCTAAAATAATAAGCTAGTGAATAAAGTGATCACGCTGAGAGTGGTGTGACAGAACACCCCCATTATTAGCCAATGAGAGACAGAGTTTGGTTGCTAAATGAAACAAATGTGGGTTGGACATTTAGGTTTTAGGGTATAATTGAAAGTCCCCGGTGGGTGTGGTTTAGCGAGAGTAGGTGCTGATGCTAGTTAGCGGGAGATCGTCGCTGTCGTCGGTTTGCTGTTTCCAGATAGAAGCGATACAAAAGGGGATGATGGACGGAACGTTTGAACCAATCAAACACTCACCCCCAGTCAACTGATCTGGGTTTAATCCATCATCATTCTTTAGCTCACTCCACCACCCCAGTTCAGACATGGCCATATGCAAATCAGTCTGACCCTGTGCCTCATGGGAACAGTCCAGCCCGAACTGCCAAGCCATGTCTTCCCTGGACCGGAAACAAGCATCCTAGGACCGGTTTCTGGCATTTCAGCCGTCATCAGCCAGGCTTGCTTGAATCCAGTGGCAAAGTGAGCAAGGGACCCACGTCTGGGCATACCCCCGCCAACTTAGGGCGACCAAAGCGATACAAAAGGGGATGATGGACGGAACGTTTGAACCAATCAAACACTCACCCCCAGTCAACTGATCTGGGTTTAATCCATCATCATTCTTTAGCTCACTCCACCACCCCAGTTCAGACATGGCCATATGCAAATCAGTCTGACCCTGTGCCTCATGGGAACAGTCCAGCCCGAACTGCCAAGCCATGTCTTCCCTGGACCGGAAACAAGCATCCTAGGACCGGTTTCTGGCATTTCAGCCGTCATCAGCCAGGCTTGCTTGAATCCAGTGGCAAAGTGAGCAAGGGACCCATGTCTGGGCATACCCCCGCCAACTTAGGGCGACCAAAGCGATACAAAAGGGGATGATGGACGGAACGTTTGAGCCAATCAAACACTCACCCCCAGTCAACTGATCTGGGTTTAATCCATCATCATTCTTTAGCTCACTCCACCACCCCAGTTCAGACATGGCCATATGCAAATCAGTCTGACCCTGTGCCTCATGGGAACAGTCCAGCCCGAACTGCCAAGCCATGTCTTCCCTGGACCGGAAACAAGCATCCTAGGACCGGTTTCTGGCATTTCAGCCGTCATCAGCCAGGCTTGCTTGAATCCAGTGGCAAAGTGAGCAAGGGACCCACGTCTGGGCATACCCCCGCCAACTTAGGGCGACCAAAGCGATACAAAAGGGGATGATGGACGGAACGTTTGAACCAATCAAACACTCACCCCCAGTCAACTGATCTGGGTTTAATCCATCATCATTCTTTAGCTCACTCCACCACCCCAGTTCAGACATGGCCATATGCAAATCAGTCTGACCCTGTGCCTCATGGGAACAGTCCAGCCCGAACTGCCAAGCCATGTCTTCCCTGGACCGGAAACAAGCATCCTAGGACCGGTTTCTGGCATTTCAGCCGTCATCAGCCAGGCTTGCTTGAATCCAGTGGCAAAGTGAGCAAGGGACCCACGTCTGGGCATACCCCCGCCAACTTAGGGCGACCAAGCGATACAAAAGGGGATGATGGACGGAACGTTTGAGCCAATCAAACACTCACCCCCAGTCAACTGATCTGGGTTTAATCCATCATCATTCTTTAGCTCACTCCACCACCCCAGTTCAGACATGGCCATATGCAAATCAGTCTGACCCTGTGCCTCATGGGAACAGTCCAGCCCGAACTGCCAAGCCATGTCTTCCCTGGACCGGAAACAAGCATCCTAGGACCGGTTTCTGGCATTTCAGCCGTCATCAGCCAGGCTTGCTTGAATCCAGTGGCAAAGTGAGCAAGGGACCCACGTCTGGGCATACCCCCGCCAACTTAGGGCGACCAAAGCGATACAAAAGGGGATGATGGACGGAACGTTTGAGCCAATCAAACACTCACCCCCAGTCAACTGATCTGGGTTTAATCCATCATCATTCTTTAGCTCACTCCACCACCCCAGTTCAGACATGGCCATATGCAAATCAGTCTGACCCTGTGCCTCATGGGAACAGTCCAGCCCGAACTGCCAAGCCATGTCTTCCCTGGACCGGAAACAAGCATCCTAGGACCGGTTTCTGGCATTTCAGCCGTCATCAGCCAGGCTTGCTTGAATCCAGTGGCAAAGTGAGCAAGGGACCCACGTCTGGGCATACCCCCGCCAACTTAGGGCGACCAAAGCGATACAAAGGGGATGATGGACGGAACGTTTGAGCCAATCAAACACTCACCCCCAGTCAACTGATCTGGGTTTAATCCATCATCATTCTTTAGCTCACTCCACCACCCCAGTTCAGACATGGCCATATGCAAATCAGTCTGACCCTGTGCCTCATGGGAACAGTCCAGCCCGAACTGCCAAGCCATGTCTTCCCTGGACCGGAAACAAGCATCCTAGGACCGGTTTCTGGCATTTCAGCCGTCATCAGCCAGGCTTGCTTGAATCCAGTGGCAAAGTGAGCAAGGGACCCACGTCTGGGCATACCCCCGCCAACTTAGGGCGACCAAAGCGATACAAAAGGGGATGATGGACGGAACGTTTGAGCCAATCAAACACTCACCCCCAGTCAACTGATCTGGGTTTAATCCATCATCATTCTTTAGCTCACTCCACCACCCCAGTTCAGACATGGCCATATGCAAATCAGTCTGACCCTGTGCCTCATGGGAACAGTCCAGCCCGAACTGCCAAGCCATGTCTTCCCTGGACCGGAAACAAGCATCCTAGGACCGGTTTCTGGCATTTCAGCCGTCATCAGCCAGGCTTGCTTGAATCCAGTGGCAAAGTGAGCAAGGGACCCACGTCTGGGCATACCCCCGCCAACTTAGGGCGACCAAAGCGATACAAAAGGGGATGATGGACGGAACGTTTGAGCCAATCAAACACTCACCCCCAGTCAACTGATCTGGGTTTAATCCATCATCATTCTTTAGCTCACTCCACCACCCCAGTTCAGACATGGCCATATGCAAATCAGTCTGACCCTGTGCCTCATGGGAACAGTCCAGCCCGAACTGCCAAGCCATGTCTTCCCTGGACCGGAAACAAGCATCCTAGGACCGGTTTCTGGCATTTCAGCCGTCATCAGCCAGGCTTGCTTGAATCCAGTGGCAAAGTGAGCAAGGGACCCACGTCTGGGCATACCCCCGCCAACTTAGGGCGACCAAAGCGATACAAAAGGGGATGATGGACGGAACGTTTGAACCAATCAAACACTCACCCCCAGTCAACTGATCTGGGTTTAATCCATCATCATTCTTTAGCTCACTCCACCACCCCAGTTCAGACATGGCCATATGCAAATCAGTCTGACCCTGTGCCTCATGGGAACAGTCCAGCCCGAACTGCCAAGCCATGTCTTCCCTGGACCGGAAACAAGCATCCTAGGACCGGTTTCTGGCATTTCAGCCGTCATCAGCCAGGCTTGCTTGAATCCAGTGGCAAAGTGAGCAAGGGACCCACGTCTGGGCATACCCCCGCCAACTTAGGGCGACCAAAGCGATACAAAGGGGATGATGGACGGAACGTTTGAGCCAATCAAACACTCACCCCCAGTCAACTGATCTGGGTTTAATCCATCATCATTCTTTAGCTCACTCCACCACCCCAGTTCAGACATGGCCATATGCAAATCAGTCTGACCCTGTGCCTCATGGGAACAGTCCAGCCCGAACTGCCAAGCCATGTCTTCCCTGGACCGGAAACAAGCATCCTAGGACCGGTTTCTGGCATTTCAGCCGTCATCAGCCAGGCTTGCTTGAATCCAGTGGCAAAGTGAGCAAGGGACCCACGTCTGGGCATACCCCCGCCAACTTAGGGCGACCAAGCGATACAAAAGGGGATGATGGACGGAACGTTTGAGCCAATCAAACACTCACCCCCAGTCAACTGATCTGGGTTTAATCCATCATCATTCTTTAGCTCACTCCACCACCCCAGTTCAGACATGGCCATATGCAAATCAGTCTGACCCTGTGCCTCATGGGAACAGTCCAGCCCGAACTGCCAAGCCATGTCTTCCCTGGACCGGAAACAAGCATCCTAGGACCGGTTTCTGGCATTTCAGCCGTCATCAGCCAGGCTTGCTTGAATCCAGTGGCAAAGTGAGCAAGGGACCCACGTCTGGGCATACCCCCGCCAACTTAGGGCGACCAAAGCGATACAAAAGGGGATGATGGACGGAACGTTTGAGCCAATCAAACACTCACCCCCAGTCAACTGATCTGGGTTTAATCCATCATCATTCTTTAGCTCACTCCACCACCCCAGTTCAGACATGGCCATATGCAAATCAGTCTGACCCTGTGCCTCATGGGAACAGTCCAGCCCGAACTGCCAAGCCATGTCTTCCCTGGACCGGAAACAAGCATCCTAGGACCGGTTTCTGGCATTTCAGCCGTCATCAGCCAGGCTTGCTTGAATCCAGTGGCAAAGTGAGCAAGGGACCCACGTCTGGGCATACCCCCGCCAACTTAGGGCGACCAAAGCGATACAAAAGGGGATGATGGACGGAACGTTTGAGCCAATCAAACACTCACCCCCAGTCAACTGATCTGGGTTTAATCCATCATCATTCTTTAGCTCACTCCACCACCCCAGTTCAGACATGGCCATATGCAAATCAGTCTGACCCTGTGCCTCATGGGAACAGTCCAGCCTGAACTGCCAAGCCATGTCTTCCCTGGACCGGAAACAAGCATCCTAGGACCGGTTTCTGGCATTTCAGCCGTCATCAGCCAGGCTTGCTTGAATCCAGTGGCAAAGTGAGCAAGGGACCCACGTCTGGGCATACCCCCGCCAACTTAGGGCGACCAAGCGATACAAAAGGGGATGATGGACAGAAAGTTTGAACCAATCAAACACTCACCCCCAGTCAACTGATCTGGGTTTAATCCATCATCATTCTTTAGCTCACTCCACCACCCCAGTTCAGACATGGCCATATGCAAATCAGTCTGACCCTGTGCCGGTCCAGGGAAGACATGGCTTGGCAGTTCGGGCTGGACTGTTCCCATGAGGCACAGGGTCAGACTGATTTGCATATGGCCATGTCTGAACTGGGGTGGTGGAGTGAGCTAAAGAATGATGATGGATTAAACCCAGATCAGTTGACTGGAGGTGAGTGTTTGATTGGATCAAACGTTCCGTCCATCATCCCCTTTTGTATTGCTTTGTTCGCCCTAAGTTGGCAGGGGGTATGCTCAGACGTGGGTCCCTTGCTCACTTTGCCACTGGATTCAGGCAAGCCTGGCTGATGACGGCTGAAATGCCAGAAACCGGTCCTGGGATGCTTGTTTCCGGTCCAGGGAAGACATGGCTTGGCAGTTCGGGCTGGACTGTTCCCATGAGGCACAGGGTCAGACTGATTTGCATATGGCCATGTCTGAACTGGGGTGGTGGAGTGAGCTAAAGAATGATGATGGATTAAACCCAGATCAGTTGACTGGGGGTGAGTGTTTGATTGGCTCAAACGTTCCGTCCATCATCCCCTTTGTATCGCTTTGTTCGCCCTAAGTTGGCGGGGGTATGCTCAGACGTGGGTCCCTTGCTCACTTTGCCACTGGATTCAGGCAAGACTGGCTGATGACGGCTGAAATGCCAGAAACCGGTCCTGGGATGCTTGTTTCCGGTCCAGGGAAGACATGGCTTGGCATTCGGGCTGGACTGTTCCCATGAGGCACAGGGTCAGACTGATTTGCATATGGCCATGTCTGAACTGGGGTGGTGGAGTGAGCTAAAGAATGATGATGGATTAAACCCAGATCAGTTGACTTTGGGTGAGTGTTTGATTGGCTCAAACGTTCCGTCCATCATCCCCTTTTGTATCGCTTTGTTCGCCCTAAGTTGGCGGGGGTATGCTCAGACGTGGGTCCCTTGCTCACTTTGCCTCTGGATTCAGGCAAGCCTGGCTGATGACGGCTGAAATGCCAGAAACCGGTCCTGGGATGCTTGTTTCCGGTCCAGGGAAGACATGGCTTGGCAGTTCGGGCTGGACTGTTCCCATGAGGCACAGGGTCAGACTGATTTGCATATGGCCATGTCTGAACTGGGGTGGTGGAGTGAGCTAAAGAATGATGATGGATTAAACCCAGATCAGTTGACTGGGGGTGAGTGTTTGATTGGCTCAAACGTTCCGTCCATCATCCCCTTTGTATCGCTTGTTCGCCCCTAAGTTGGCGGGGTATGCTCAGACGTGGGTCCCTTGCTCACTTTGCCACTGGATTCAGGCAAGCCTGGCTGATGACGGCTGAAATGCCAGAAACCGGTCCTGGGATGCTTGTTTCCGGTCCAGGGAAGACATGGCTTGGCAGTTCGGGCTGGACTGTTCCCATGAGGCACAGGGTCAGACTGATTTGCATATGGCCATGTCTGAACTGGGGTGGTGGAGTGAGCTAAAGAATGATGATGGATTAAACCCAGATCAGTTGACTGGGGGTGAGTGTTTGATTGGCTCAAACGTTCCGTCCATCATCCCCTTTTGTTTCGCTTTGTTCGCCCTAAGTTGGCGGGGGTATGCTCAGACGTGGGTCCCTTGCTCACTTTGCCACTGGATTCAGGCAAGCCTGGCTGATGACTGCTGAAATGCCAGAAACCGGTCCTGGGATGCTTGTTTCCGGTCCAGGGAAGACATGGCTTGGCAGTTCGGGCTGGACTGTTCCCATGAGGCACAGGGTCAGACTGATTTGCATATGGCCATGTCTGAACTGGGGTGGTGGAGTGAGCTAAAGAATGATGATGGATTAAACCCAGATCAGTTGACTGGGGGTGAGTGTTTGATTGGCTCAAACGTTCCGTCCATCATCCCCTTTGTATCGCTTGTTCGCCCTAAGTTGGCGGGGTATGCTCAGACGTGGGTCCCTTGCTCACTTTGCCACTGGATTCAGGCAAGCCTGGCTGATGACGGCTGAAATGCCAGAAACCGGTCCTGGGATGCTTGTTTCCGGTCCAGGAAGACATGGCTTGGCAGTTCGGGCTGGACTGTTCCCATGAGGCACAGGGTCAGACTGATTTGCATATGGCCATGTCTGAACTGGGGTGGTGGAGTGAGCTAAAGAATGATGATGGATTAAACCCAGATCAGTTGACTGGGGTGAGTGTTTGATTGGCTCAAACGTTCCGTCCATCATCCCCTTTGTATCGCTTTGTTCGCCCTAAGTTGGCGGGGGTATGCTCAGACGTGGGTCCCTTGCTCACTTTGCCACTGGATTCAGGCAAGCCTGGCTGATGACGGCTGAAATGCCAGAAACCGGTCCTGGGATGCTTGTTTCCGGTCCAGGGAAGACATGGCTTGGCAGTTCGGGCTGGACTGTTCCCATGAGGCACAGGGTCAGACTGATTTGCATATGGCCATGTCTGAACTGGGGTGGTGGAGTGAGCTAAAGAATGATGATGGATTAAACCCAGATGAGTTGACTGTTGGTGAGTGTTTGATTGGCTCAAACGTTCCGTCCATCATCCCCTTTTGTATCGCTTTGTTCGCCCTAAGTTGGCGGGGGTATGCTCAGACGTGGGTCCCTTGCTCACTTTGCCACTGGATTCAGGCAAGCCTGGCTGATGACAGCTGAAATGCCAGAAACCGGTCCTGGGATGCTTGTTTCCGGTCCAGGGAAGACATGGCTTGGCAGTTCGGGCTGGACTGTTCCCATGAGGCACAGGGTCAGACTGATTTGCATATGGCCATGTCTGAACTGGGGTGGTGGAGTGAGCTAAAGAATGATGATGGATTAAACCCAGATCAGTTGACTGGGGTGAGTGTTTGATTGGCTCAAACGTTCCGTCCATCATCCCCTTTGTATCGCTTTGTTCAGCCCTAAGTTGGCGGGGGTATGCTCAGACGTGGGTCCCTTGCTCACTTTGCCACTGGATTCAGACAAGCCTGGCTGATGACGGCTGAAATGCCAGAAACCAGTTCTGGGATGCTTGTTTCCGGTCCAGGGAAGACATGGCTTGGCAGTTCGGGCTGGACTGATCCCATGAGGCACAGGGTCAGACTGATTTGCATATGGCCATGTCTGAACTGGGGTGGTGGAGTGAGCTAAAGAATGATGATGGATTAAACCCAGATCAGTTGACTGGGGGTGAGTGTTTGATTGGCTCAAACGTTCCGTCCATCATCCCCCTTTGTATCGCTTGTTCGCCCTAAGTTGGCGGGGGTATGCTCAGACGTGGGTCCCTTGCTCACTTTGCCACTGGATTCAGGCAAGCCTGGCTGATGACGGCTGAAATGCCAGAAACCGGTCCTGGGATGCTTGTTTCCGGTCCAGGGAAGACATGGCTTGGCAGTTCGGGCTGGACTGTTCCCATGAGGCACAGGGTCAGACTGATTTGCATATGGCCATGTCTGAACTGGGGTGGTGGAGTGAGCTAAAGAATGATGATGGATTAAACCCAGATCAGTTGACTGGGGGTGAGTGTTTGATTGGCTCAAACGTTCCGTCCATCATCCCTTTTGTATCGCTTTGTTCGCCCTAAGTTGGCGGGGGTATGCTCAGACGTGGGTCCCTTGCTCACTTTGCCACTGGATTCAGGCAAGCCTGGCTGATGACGGCTGAAATGCCAGAAACCGGTCCTGGGATGCTTGTTTCCGGTCCAGGGAAGACATGGCTTGGCAGTTCGGGCTGGACTGTTCCCATGAGGCACAGTGTCAGACTGATTTGCATATGGCCATGTCTGAACTGGGGTGGTGGAGTGAGCTAAAGAATGATGATGGATTAAACCCAGATCAGTTGACTGGGGGTGAGTGTTTGATTGGCTCAAACGTTCCGTCCATCATCCCCTTTTGTATCGCTTTGTTCGCCCTAAGTTGGCGGGGGTATGCTCAGACGTGGGTCCCTTGCTCACTTTGCCACTGGATTCAGGCAAGCCTGGCTGATGACGGCTGAAATGCCAGAAACCGGTCCTGGGATGCTTGTTTCCGGTCCAGGGAAGACATGGCTTGGCAGTTCGGGCTGGACTGTTCCCATGAGGCACAGGGTCAGACTGATTTGCATATGGCCATGTCTGAACTGGGGTGGTGGAGTGAGCTAAAGAATGATGATGGATTAAACCCAGATCAGTTGACTGGGGGTGAGTGTTTGATTGGCTCAAACGTTCCGTCCATCATCCCCTTTTGTATCGTTTCCAGATAGAGGCCTACCTGATTCCTGTCTCCTGACCAAATCTTTGTCACTCGACTCTACTTGAGTGGCCATGCTGCCCTGACTGGCCAGTGGGGTAGTTTTCCCTGATACTTACTTGGGTTAATATAGATAATCTTCTTAATTTGCATATTCATTTGCAAATGTATTTTGTCTCTGAAACTTTTCTCTCTTCGCCTACCCAGTCCTTCAATGCATTGTTCATTTGAAATGAGTTTGTTATATACATTGCCAATGTTCTCTCTCTGTGATAATTCATGATTTGCATTATCGTGTGTAACTGAACTTGATGAGCATTTATTCTTACATTATTTTTACGATAAACAACATAAACTATACACTGAGTCTGTTATTATTTATTAGTATAGATGCATAGATAAAGTACTTATTATTGACATCAACTATTCAACTTTAGGTCCGTGGCCACAATTATTTGTAAGGAGAAATGCAGGTTCTAAAGCGTATTTAGTGAGTTAGGAATAGACTTGCATCACACTGAACCCCAGCGTGAAGGGATTAAGTTGAGTGGTGTAAATGGGCCTGTGTTTGGGAAAATTATCGATCCCTGATCGCTGGATCAGGTGTTAGGTTAGATCTACTGTGCAATCCTGTGGAATGAAAAAATGTCCCAGAATGTGGCTTTTAAGCAGACCATAAAAAACAGGGCAGATTTAATGCACCAGGTTTAGCTGTAGAAATTTGCATGACATTTCTAGTTAGGTAACCAGCCTCTGGTATGTCACCAATGTTTGCGGCCTTAGTGAGAGGGATCACAAGCCCCTCTAAATGCCAGAAGGCAGCCACCATCATCACCACCAGTCAAATAGAAATGGCGCTCAGAGATTCATGGACTGTGTTTCAAATAACAAAAAAGGAGTACTTCTTAGAATAAGTGATAGAAGCACTCTGGCATTACTGATCCTAAAGGACCTTAGTAGGTAGCCCTATTAAACTGAGTTAGGCACAAATAGTGAAGGCTCACATGATAAAATATCTGTCAACATGAAAGCGAGTTTCCTCAGCTTTTCACCTCCCTTCTGATAAGCAGGATTTCTTTAAGATATTTACAGAGTCTGAACAGAGGTGTGCCCCTTAAGACTCAAGGATTTGAACCTCTTATATTTGTGTGGATGAGGAAAGGCAATACATTTTGTACATAAGCCTGTGTGGCTGTATGTAAGCTGAAAGATAAGAAACAACCTGCATAGAGAAACTAAGCTGTTATGGGAAAAATGATTTAACAGCCATTTATCTAGAGGGCAGTGTGAAAAATGCAGTCACACACATGTAAAGTATAATGTAAATTGTCAGACGTTATGGCAAATGTATTAAAACAATTTATTTAAAAAAAAATCAGAATTTAAAAACAATTCATGTACAATACATTGTATATACTAACGACTAAATCAGAATAAAGATACACATAAAACTACAACAACTAAAATCACAAAAATACAATACCAAAGCTTTACGAGAGTAAAAGTAAAAAAGACACTACTCTTTGTCATTAAACACCATATCCATATAGTGAATCTTCAAGATGGACCCTGATGTGTTACAATCCATTAACATCTAGAGTAACATCAAATTATGATGGATTTATGGTATGCGGGCGTCAACGCGTTTCGATGGTTGCCTGATTTAGACCATCTTTATCAAGACTGAATGTATACACACTCTCGGTTATTGATATATCTAAAACAAAAAATACAACCATTATACATAAATGTATATTCTTTTTTTTTTAAACTTATATCAAAAACAAAGCAGACATACCAAATATCCGTTTAGAGAGTTATTTTCACCTTAGTGTACATAATAACCTTTTTTCACAGCGCATTGTATTAGGAATTGAAAAACACTACTGTTTGATCAATCCTCACAAATACCCTCTATTTCTACAGCATTTTCACAACAGTCATAACCCATCCCCTCCTTTTACAGGAGCCAAGACACTTTATATTAAGAAACAGTGGACATCTTCTAACCTTCAAATCAATCTGTACCCCAAAATAAGGGTTTCTGTTTGGGGGGGATTTTTTGTAGATAATTAATCCTGCTCCCATTATCAGCGTGTATATTTGGTATTTTTGACCTGAATAAAAACCACATGAGGAGCTGTATAAGTACACCACACTTTATCATGTATATTTGCTACCTTTTTCCCTCAAGGCAGACCACCCTACATTATATGGAGGGTATGAACAGCGCTCACCTTTATGAAGTATTTGAGATATGCTGCAGTCTAAGCCAAGTCCATTCCTACAGGCACAGAATACTTCAGTTAAATGATCTGAATTGGAAAAGAGATATGGGCCATGAGAGCTCTGCCTCCCTATTGCTCAGTACTCTATTAGGTTATTAAACAACTTGTTGTAGGCATACTGATAAATTCTAACGTACTCTTCCTGAATGCTTGCAGTGTGGGGGCTCATCTGATGTTGACGGGTAGTTCATTCCAGGTCTTGGCCGCGATGTAGGAGAAGGCTCTTCCTTCTGTTCTGGCTCTCTGGATGCGTAGGATTTCGTCCAGGGTGAGGTCGGTGGAGCGGAGGTTTCTCTCGGCAGCGTGGAAGGAGATTCTTTTGTTGAGTTAATGGGGTCCGGTGTTGTGGAGGGATTTGTAGGTGTGAGTGAGCAGCTTGAAGTTCACTCTCTTTTTGATGGGGAGCCAGTGGAGGTCTAGTAGGTGCTGGGTGATGTGGTCCTGTCGTGGGATGCTGAGGACGAGTCTGGCTACGGCGTTCTGGACGATCTGGAGTTTCTGGAGTAGAGATTTGTTAATTCCGGGGTAAAGGGCGTTCCCGTAGTCCAGTCTGCTGGTTATGAGTGAGTGGGTGTTGGTCTTCCTGGACTCAGGGGGGTTCCACTTGAAGGTCTTGCGGAGTATGTAGAGGGCATTGAAGCACGCGGCAGATACGGCGTTGATCTGTCCGTTCATGGTGAGGGAGGAGTCGAGTATGATGCCGAGGTTGCGGGCGTGGTCTGTGGGTGTGGGAGGGTTGCCGAGGGTGCGTGGCCACCAGGTGTCATCCCATATGGAGGGGGTGGATCGGAGGACGAGGACTTCCGTCTTCTCCGAGTTGAGCTTCAGGCAGCTGCCACTCATCCAGGATGCGACGTCCTCCATTCCTTCCTGGAAACTGTGTTTGGTGATCTTGGGTTCCTTGGTGAGGGAGCGGATGAGCTGGGTGTCATCGGCGTAGGATACTATACTGAGCCGTGTTTTCTGACGATGGTTGCGAGCGGGGCCATGTAGATGTTGAAGAGAGTGGGGCTGAGTGAGGATCCTTGGGGCATTCCGCATCTGATCTGTGTGGGCTCGGAGAGGAAGGGTGGGATTCTAATTCTTTGAGTTCGGCCGGCGAGGAAGGAGCGGATCAAGTCAAGGGCAGTTCCCTGTATGCCGGCGTCGTGGATTCTGGTGGCTAGTGTGTGGTGAGAGATGGTGTTGAAGGCTGCTGAGAGGTCCAGTAGGATGAGTGCTGCCGTGTGGCCTTAGTCGAGCAGAGTGCGGATGTGATCAGTGGCGGCTAGGAGGGTGGTCTCGAGTTGGATTCTATGAAGTTCCTGAGCTGGATGCGTAGGTGATGATCTTCTCGATTACTTTGGCGGCGAAGGGGAAGAGGGAGATGGGTCTGTAGTTCTCGAGGTCCATCTGGTCTGTGGAGGGCTTCTTGAGGAGGGGTTTGATTCCTGCGTGTTTCCATTCATCAGGGAAGGTGCCTACTTCGAGGGAGCAGTTGATTGCACTTTGTAGTTCAGGTGCTGTGGTCGTGGTCGAGGCGGCTCTGTGGAAGATGTATGGCGGGCAGGGGTCGGTGGGGGCTCCTGAGTGTATGTTCCTCATGGTCTTTGTGGTGTCTTCTGTGGTGGCAGGGGTCCAGGCAGTGATGGTTGGCTGGGTGGCATTGCTGGTGGCTGGAGTTGTGTCTGTGCCTTGGTTCTGTTCATCGAAGTTGTTGTAAAGAGTCCTGATCTTGTGATGGAAGAAGGAGCTGAGTTTGTTGCAGAGATCCTGGGAGGGAGGCACGTCCAAGGTTTCTCTGGGGGATTGGTGAATTCTTGTATGATGTTGAAGAGTTCCTTAGAGTTGCGGGAGTTGGAGCGGATTCTGTCCTGGATGAAGTTCCTCTTCGTGGACCTAATGAGTTGGTGGTGTTCTGTCATGGCGGTCTTGTAGGTGGTGTGTGCTTCTGAGGTTTTGCTGTTCCTCCATGCTTTCTCGAGTCATCGGCATGTGCACTTGGATTCTCGGAGGTCTGTGGCAAACCAGGTGGCTTTCGAGGTACGTTGTCTGTTGGAGTTCTGGAGAGGGGCGAGCGTGTTTGCCCAGTCGGTAAGCCATCTATGGAGTTCGTTGGCTGCAGAGTTAGGGTCGGCCATGGAGGGTGGAGGCGTGCTGCTGAGGGTGGAGTTGAGGTGCTCTTCGGTGGTCTTGCTCCAGTTTCTGCATGGGGGCGTGGTATACATTTGTGTGCAGTGGGTTTCGAGAAGGAGAAGTGGACGCAGCGGTGGTCCGTCCAGAGGGGTTGTGTGGTGCGGCTGAAGTGAATGTTGTTTCCTCCTGCAAAAATTGGGTCGAGGGTGTGTCCAGCCTTGTGGGTGGGGGCAGTGATGAGCTGCTTGAGTCTGATGTTGGCGATGTTGTCCAGGAGGGTGGTGGAGTTGGAGTCACTGAGGTTGTCGAGGTGGAAATTCAGGTCTCCGAGCAGTGCGTAATCCATGGAGGCTAGGGCGTGGGGCGCGGTGAGGTCGGCAATGGTAGTGGTGAACGGGGCGCAAGGTCTGGGAGGTCTGTAGGTGAGAGTTCTGCGTAGAGTCGTTCTGGGGTTGATCTGGATCTGGAAGTGGAGCTGTTCCATGGGAGGGCGAGGGTTTGTTCGAGTTGGCGGTTGTGAGTTGGAGGGAACTTTTGTGTACGATGGCAAGTCCACCTCTAGGGTGGTTGGCGTGGTCTTTCCTCTTGATTTTGTACCCGTCAGGGATGGCGGTTGCAATGTCGGGTGCAGAGCTGGCATTGGTCCAGGTCTCTGTGAGGAAGGCGACATCAGGCGATAGGGTGTTGAGGAGGTCCCAGATTTCTACTGCGTGTCTGTGCAGGGAGCGTACGTTGAGGAGGATGCAGCTCAGGGGTTTGGGTGCACTGGCGTCCGGTGGGTTGGCGGTAGCAGTAGGGGTCCCGAGGTGGGTGAAGGTGCGGCGTTAGTGTCAGGAGAACAGGCCTTGGGCGGTGTTTGGCATCGACAGCTGGCAGTTGTTGTTTCTTCCAGGGTTGAGTGCATGGAGGGTTGCTGATTCATATCGGCGGAGGGGTCGGAGGACCAGGGTCCCTGGTGTGGGTTGCGGACAGGCACAGACATGCTTGCCTTTGGTGCGCCTTCGGCATGGCAGCACAGCGGCCGCCATAAAGTAGGGGTCTGGGGAGGGAGAGCAGCTGGGAGGTGGGAGCGGGAACACGCAGGAAGAGAGGGGCCGCGGGGGCAGCAGCGGCAGGAAAGGCAACAAAAATGGCGAGAAGGTCAACACTAAACAAAAGCACAAGAGACAGGAAGGCACAAAAATGCAACGAGACAACAAGGCACAAAGAGACAAGGAGGCACAAGAGACAACAAGGCACAGCCAGACAACAAGGTACAAAAAGGCACAAGGGACAACGAGGCACAGACAGACAACAAGGCACAGAAAGGCACAAGGGGCAACGAGTCTCAGAATTGCAACAAGGCACAGACAGAAGCAGGGAAAACACACAGAAAGGCATGTAAGGCAGACCGGCAGAAGAGCAAGGCTTCCCACTGGACCACCAGGGAAACTCCTTACCTGGATACCAGAGAGGTGCAGGGGGCAGAGGCGCAACGACGGAGCTGCGCAAGGGGAGAGCAGTTTCCCTGACCAGGAGGTCAGAGGCCTAACCACCTGTACGGCAATATATAAGTGGGTAATGAGGTGCCTACGAGTGTCAGTGGTGAGGAGTACCTGCAATGCTTTGAGCACTGGGGGATCATCCGGAAAGCTAGGAATAAAGCCCCTGCATCGCCACTCTAAGCCTCTAGTATATGAAGGGTGTGAGTGGATTTGACCTATTATGCCTTAAAGGCATCGCCAGTGCATACAGCGGCAGTCTTGCAACCTCACCACCCAGCCTCCGCCATGTCGACAACATGTACTGTAAAGTGTTGATTTCTGTGTGCATTATGTCCTCGCTTTTGTGCGATATGAGAGCCGATTCCAGAGTAGGATGGGCGTCATCATATTCCACCACAACATGTGGTGTGTATTCAAGTGCAGAGTGCCAATAATATGCGAAATGTGCTTGTGCACAGAGGTAGTATAGATAGTGATCATGTGCATTAAATCCACCACTCTCCTACTGCAATGTGAGAACCTGCTAGCTGATTCTCATCTGTTTGCCGGCCCATAATAGTGTATTCAAAAGAGACTTGAGCCTCTTGAAGAAGTGGATAGGAAGTGTAATAGGTAGGCTCACAAAGAGGTACAGGTGTTTGGGCAAGATAACCATTTTTAGCACAGTAGCATTCTTGCCCAATGTAAAACTTGAACTTCTAACTTAGATACGGTGCATCCGTAATTGTTCTGTATCACCAATTCAGGATCTCTATGTAACCATATCCCCAGATATTTGACCGGCTTAGTATTCCATACCAACTGGAACTCCAACGTGCACTTTGGAGTTACCAATGTAAGCGAGCAGACAACTGATTTGGACAAATTAATACTGAGCCCTGAGTAATATTCAAAATGTAGTTATTCACATATAACCCACGCCAGGTTGACAGAGGGATCATGGACGTATAGCACCATGTCATCAGCATATAGCAATATGCTTAGAGGACGGACTTGAAAGTTTAAGGCCGCCTTGGTGCACCGCTGTCATATTATACAAGCCAAAGGTTCTAGGATTACCACGAATAATAAAGGCGACAGGGGGCGACTCTGTCGCATTGCTCTACCAATGTGGGAACCATCAGAGACACGTCCATTGATGCAGACTCATGCCATCTCTACGGTGTACAACAGCCAGAGCCAGCAGGAGAATTCTTGGGGCATGCCCGTGCGTGTCAATATATCAAACATATAGTCCCACACAATAGAAACGAATGCTTTGGCAGCATCCAAAAGCACCACTGCTGCTCATATAGTAGGGTCAAATTGATGCAATAAAGCGAATATAGTATGCAGATTATGCATGCGTAGATAGAGCGAGATGGTATGAAATTTGACTGGTCCGGCATGTTCCAAGTACTCCAACAGGAATGCTTCAGCAAAGAAGTGCATCTAGCAGCCATGCAGGAGTAACAAAACCTGTTCCCTTATCGTCATTGGGCAGGAGAAAAAATCTGTGACAGACCACAATGAGGATACAGATCTCAGAATACATCAGGATACTAGCCTAAATATGACTAATTCTGTGATTAATACATCATCAGGTCTCGATCAAAATACAAGTGACGAGGTATTTTTGTCATCTATTACCCGGGTACCCGCTCTTGTTTCCTCAAATCCAGTTAAAGTTGGAGGAGGCCAAAACATGACTGGTCCGGCAGGACCAAAGCAGGTAGAAGTGGCTGCAATCAAATTGCCAATATTTTGGCAAGTATTTTCATATCTTTATTTATTAGAGACAAAGAGCAATAAGATTAATTTGCTTCCAGCAACTTATCCGGCTTGAGTAGAGTCACTATTAATGCCTCCGGAAGAGAGGGGGGAAGAGTATGAGTCCAATAGGCCTCTTCATAGACAGCCTAGAGATGTGGCGGCAACAGCTCATTATATTCTTTATAAAATTTCCCAGTCAGCCCATCAAAACAAGGAGCCTTGCCAGTCGAGAATTTTCGAATTGCCTCCTTAACATCCTCTACTGTGAAAGGCAGCATGAGGTACTACCGCTGCCCAGGGGACAACCACACCAGTGCCACCACCTCAAAATATTGATTTATTTTATCCAGGGCAGCAGTGAGTCTGAAACTGTACAGATCCACATAGAATGTCGTAAAGGCAGCTAATATGTTGGGTGTATCGAAATATGCCTGCCCGTCTGTCTCAAGTATTTTCACTATATGTCCAGCGTCCTGTGGTGTCCTCAACTTATGTGCCAAAATTCGTCTGGACCTCACCATACGAATGTGCCACTTGACGCTTAGACAGGAAATGTAACTGCTCTGCTGCTACATTGTGATATTCTGTCAATTGCTGTCGTATCTCAGCCAAAGTGGCTGGATTAGCCTTGTTCTCATAGTCATGTTTACGTGTATGTAACTTTCCTTCTGTTTTTGGGTGTGAATTGCCTTAAGGACCCCTGTCGGGGTAGACATACAGATCCCTTGGATCGTTAATTTGAAGGCTTCCCTTCTACAGTTCCAATTTTCTTTTCAAAATATTCAACTATTGCTGTACAGACCTCCTCCCTAATAACTGCGTCTAGTAGGGCATTGGCGCAAAACCTCTATGTAAAGGGGGGTTGAGCCTTATTCAGCATTGCTATTCTTAATTTCACTGGTGCGTGATCTGATAGTGTTTTCGGTAAATGCGCCACCTCCACCACCCACAGACATACCTCCCTGGACATCAGGCAATAATCAAGCAGTGTTATGTAGAGCGCACTACTAATCCGTTAGGGTCTCAAGGCGCCGGGGGGTGCAGCTCCGTTGGGGTCATTTGAAGAGCCAGGTCTTGAGGTCTTTCCTGAATTGGTCCAGTGTCGGGCTTCGCTGGAGGTAGAGGGGGAGCTTGTTCCATGTCTTGGTTACAACGTAGGAGAAGGACGTTAAACCCACTCTGTTCATGTAGAATCGTGGGAGGGTGGCTAGGAAGAGGTCGGCTGATCGTAGGTTTCTCTTGGGTGCGTGAAAGGAGAGGCGGTTGTTGAGGAGGGCCGATGTTGTGGAGGGCCTTGTATGCATTGGTGAGCAGCTTGAAAGTTATCCTTCTTTCGATGGGGAGCCAGTGGAGGTCGCGGAGGTGTTGGGTGATGTGGTTGGGCCTTGGGATATCGAGGATTAGTCTGGCTGCGGCGTTCTGAACGGTCTGGAGTTTGCAGAGGAGTTTCTTGTTGATTCTGGTGTAGAGGGTGTTGCCGTAGTCCAATCTGCTGGTGATGAGGGTGTGAGTGACCGTTTTCCTGGAGTCGGTGGGCATCCACTTGAATATTTTACGTAGTATGCGGAGAGTGTTGAAGCATGTAGAAGAGATGGCGTTGATCTGGCGATTAATTGTGAGCGATGAGTGCAGTATGATGCCGAGGTTACGTGCATGGTCTGTCGGGATGGATGGGCTTCTGAGGGCGGGGAGCCACCAGTTGTCGTCCCATGCTGAGGGGGTGGAGCCGAGGATGAGGACTTTTATTTTCTCTGAGTTGAGTTTCAGGCAGCTGTTCTTCATCCAGGTTATGACAGCTTTCATCCCTTCGTGGAAGTTGTGCCTGGTTATGTCGTGTTCCTTGGTGAGGGAGAGGATGAGTTGGGTATCATTGGCGTAGGAGACGATGTTGAGCCCATGGTTTCTGGCGATGGTTGCGAGGGGGGCCTTGTAGACGTTGAAGAGGGTGGGGCTGAGGGAGGATCCTTGGGGTACTCCAAATTTGGTCTCTGTTGGTTCCGAGAGGAAGTGCGGGAGTCTTATTCTCTGTGTTCTGCCAGTGAGAAATGAGCGTATCCACTCTAGGGCCTTTCCTTGGATGCCGGCATCATAGAGTCTGGTGGCTAGTGTGAGGTGGGAGACGGTGTCAAAGGCTGCTCACAGGTCCAGGAGGATGAGGGCTGCTGTTTGGCCTTGGTCGAGGAGAGTGAGGATGTCATCTGTAGCGGCGAGGAGGGTAGTCTCGGTGCTGTGGTTGTTGCGGAATCTGGATTGGGAGGTGTCTAGGATGTTGTTGGCTTTGATGAAGTGTGGTAGCTGGGTGTTGATGGCCTTCTCGATGACCTTGGCTGAGAAAGGGAGAAGCGAGATGGGCATGAAATTCTTGAGGTCCGTTGGGTCTGCGGAGGGTTTCTTCAGGAGGGGGTTGACTTTGGCATGCTTGCAGTCATCTGGGAAAGTGGCGGTCTCAAGGGAGCAGTTGATTATCAAACATGGCTTGGGTGCGATGGCTGTGGAGGCCCTGTGGAATATTTGAGGCAGGCAGGGGTCTGAAGGTGCTCCAGAGTGGATGCTCTTCATGGTCTTTACGGTGTCTGCTATCGTGAGTGGGGTCCACGTGAGTAGGGTCTGTTGGGTGGCGTCGCTGGGGATTGGGGGTTAGGGTGGTGCAGAGGTCTTGGTCATCGAAGTTGTCGTAGAGCAACTTGATCTTGAGGTGAAAGAAGGAGGTGAGTTTGTTGCAGAGGTCTTGGGAGGGAGGGACGTCTGTTGTTTCGCTGTTGGATTTGACAAATTCCTGTATGATGGAGACGAGTTCCATGGTGTTGTGGGCGTTTGCAAGGATTCTGTCTTGGAGGAAATTCTTCTTTGTGGATTTGATGAGTTGGTGGTGTGCTGTGGTGGCGGTTTTGTATGCGGTGCGTGTTTCTGGAGTTTTGCTGCTTCTCCACGTTTTTTCCAGCCACCGGCAGGAGTGCTTGGATTCTTGGAGTGCCGCGGTGAACCAGTTTGATTTCTTGATTTGTGTCATCTTGTGGTCTTCTGGAGGGGGGCAAGTGTGTTGGTACAGCTGGCGATCCATTGGTGGAGGTTGCTTGCCGCAGTGTTGGCATTTGTCGTAGTTGGTTATGGGATGCAGGTGAGGACAGAGGTGAGGTCTTCCTCAGAGACTTTGTTACAGAGTCTGTGTGGGGGATGGCACGTGTGCTTGTGAGTGGTGGGTTTTATAAAAGAGAAATGGATGCAGTGGTGGTCTGTTCAGTGCTGTTCTGTAGTGTGGCTGAAGGAGATGCTGTTTTCTCCTGTGAACATGGGGTCGAGTGTGTGTCCAGCTGTGTGAGTAGGGGTGGAGACAAGTTGCTTCAGTCCTCTGTTGGTGAGGTTCTCTGGGAGGGTGGTGGTATTAGGGTCATCGTAGTTGTCCAGGTGGAAGTTGAGGTCTCCGAGTAGTATGTAGTCTTTGGAGGCGAGGGCATGGGGTGCGATGAGGTCAGCGATGGTGTTGGTGAACAGGGCGTGGGGGCCGGGTGGTCTGTAGACGAGTGTTCCGCGGAGCATCATTCTGGGGTTGATCTGGAACTGGAAGTGGATGTGCTCCATGGAGGGTGAGACGTCATCCGAGTCGGTTGTTGTCGTGCGGAGGGAGCTTTTGTAGATGATGGCGAGGCCTCCTCCTGGGCCGGTGGGGCGGTCTTTCCTCAGGATCTTGTATCTGTCGGGAATAGTGGTTGCGCTGTCGGGTCCGGAGCTGGCGTTGGTCCAGGTCTCTGTGAGGAAGGCGACATCGGGCATGTGTGTGTTGAGGATGTCCCAGATTTCTGCGGCGTGTTGGTGTAGGGTGCGTACATTGAGGAGGATACATTTCAGTGGTTTGTGTGCACTGGCGTCCAGTGGGCTGGGGGTTGCTGCAGGGGTCCAGAAGTGGGTGAAGGTGCGGCGGCAGTTTCGGCAGGAGACCGGGCATTGGGTGTTGCTCGGCGTCGAGCGCTGGCAGTTGATGTTGCGTCCTGGGTTGAGAGCATGGAGAGTGCTGGGGTGGTAACAGTGGGGGGTTCGAAGGACCATGGTCCCTGGTGCTGGTCGTGGTTGGGTCGTGGATGGGCACAGACGGGCTTGCCTTTGGTGCGCTGCAATGCGCCTGCTGGGCATGTCCGCTGTGCAGCGGGCACCATTAAGTAGGGGTCAGGGGGAGGGCGATCAGCTGGGAGGCGGGAGAGACACGGTGGGGGGAGCGCTGGAAGAGGGAGCGAGGATGGAAAAAGAGACAAAAAGAGAAAAGGGGCAAAGAGGCAAAAAGAGAAAAAGGGCAAAGAGGCAAAAAGAGAAAAAGGGGCAAAGAGGCAAAATGAGAAAAAGGGGCAAAGAAAAAAGAGAAAAAAAGAGGCAAAAAAAGAGAAAGAAAGAGGCAAAGAGGCAAAAGAGACAAAGAAAGGCAAAGAATCAAAATAGAGAAAGAAAGAGGCAAAGAGGACACAGAACAGAGCGGAATAGCAGAAGAGCAGGCTGCTCTTCCACTAGGCCACCAGGGATGAGGCGCAGGCAGGAGCCTGCGGGTGGAAGAGGGCCTTGAACACCTACCTGAGAAGCGCTCGGGCTGGAGCTGAAGGGCAGACCCTTAACAGTGGAGCTGCACGGGGAAGAGCAGTGACTCTGACCAGAAGGTCAGAGGTCTTGCTCTTCTTGCCGCGCAGTGGGCGCCATTAAGTAGGGGTCTCGGGAGCGTGATCAGCTGGGAGGTGGGAGGGACACGCTGGGGGGGAGGGGCAGCGAGGGCAGCAGCAGCTGGGAACGCAGGAAGATGGAGCGAGGATGGAAAAAGGAAAAAGAGGCAAAAAGAGAAAAGGGGGCAAAGAGGCAAAAAGAGAAAAGGGGCAAAGAGGCAAAAAATAGAAAAAGGGGCAAATGAACAAGAGGCAAAAAAGAGAAAGAAAGAGGCAAAGAGCTAAGCGGCAAAAAAGAGAAAAGAAAGAGGCAAAGAGGCAAAAAATAGAAAGAAAGAGGCAAAGAGCAAAGTGGCAAAAGAGAGAAAGAAAGAGGCAAAGAGGCAAAAAAGAGAAAGAAAGAGGCAAAGAGGGTACAGAACAGAGCGGAACAGCAGAAGAGCAGGCTGCTCTTCCACTACACCACCAGGGATGAGGCGCAGGCAGAAGCCTGCGGGTGTAGGAGGGCCTCAAACACCTACCTGAGAGGAGCTTGGGCTGGAGTTTAAGGGCAAACCCTTAACGATGGAGCTGCGCGGGGGAGAGCAGTGACTCTGACCAGGAGGTCAGAGGTCTGGACCACGTCCTATTGGCTGAGGATACGAATGTACCCTCCTGTTTATGCAGATTGTGCAGACACCATGCGTCCACCATACCGCATTCTTCAATATCTTCACAAATAACGTTTGCCAATTGTTTGCTGTGCCATTCAGACACTGCCATCCTATCCATGCTAGTTTCCAGGTATGTATTAAGATCTCACTCCCATAGAATTATTACTGGTGTCAGTTCATGGACATGCCTCAATAAAGTGGCATAAAACTCTGGATCATTCACATTTGGCCTATATATATTAACCAATGTATAGGATGTACCATATAAGCTGCCCTGCACTATTGCCAACCTTCCTTGGGTGTCCACCCTGGAATTTGTCACCATGAAGCGGACCCCCCGTTTAACTAGTGTCACCACCCCATGTGCGTATGAAGAATAAGATGAGGCCAATCTATAAACCGCCCAATATGTGCCTGGATTCTGCTCAATGAGCAGAGTTAAATGAGTCTACTGCAGGAGAGCAATTTGCATGTCATGTCTGTCTAGGTACTGGAGGACTAAACGTGTCTTGAGGGGATAGTTTAGCCCTCTGACAATCCATTTGAGCAAGTTTACATTATCCTTTAATCTAGCCAGCTGAGAGTTTTTCCTGTAGCTGTCATGTGTGTATGCCCCCAGGGACAAAATATAGCTCTTGTGTTAGCAGATGGTGTGTAATCCATCAGTGCCAATGTCTCAAACGACCCTTTATAACCCCCCTCCCACTTCAGCATCAGAACTGTGCCAAAGACCCACCCTTACAGAATGACAAACATCAAAAGAAACATTTCAGTACAAAGGTAGAAAAGAAAAACATGTCTTCTCATCGTAACCATTCAGGATGTTCCCTCTGAGGGTGGTCACCAGACACTCATACCCCTCCGTGTGTAAAAGACATGACCGAGCCTTAATGTTCGCCATCAACCACCCCTGATCACCACAGGGGGGCTGTCATCCACATGTCGTGGTATACATCTGTCGCCACAGTCTCAGTCATCAGTGTGTGGCACGGATCCCTGTGATATTGGAAACAAAACTTGAAGAGATGAAACAAAAAGTTCAGTCCTTGGTTATTTCACCTCTTCTTGCTCGATGTTATCCTCAGGCTGGTCTCGCTTCCACTGTTAAAAGGCCTGAAGGAACCTCTTGGCAGCCTTGGAGGTTGCGTAGATTGTCTGTTTCCCTTTATAGTTGATACGGAGTGACCCTTGACCTTGCCAGGTAGGTCGCTCCCCCACCACACAGCTCCGCCTGTGCTGTCCGCCCGCTGCTGCTGCTGGTAAGCTCGCCCCTCCGCTTGTGGCCTCGGTGCCCGTGTTTTCCTCTGTTTTCCCTCGCTGCCCCCACCTCCCTTGTGTCCGTTTTGCCTTCTGTGCCCTCGCTGCCCCCACTGTATTGTGCCCGTGGTTTTCTCTTGGTTTCCCTCGCTGCCCCCACCTCCCTTGTGTCCATTTTGCCTTCTGTGCCCTCGCTGCCCCCACTGTATTGTGCCCGTGTTTTCTTCTGTTTTCCCTCGCTGCCCCCACCTCCCTTGTGTCCATTTTGCCTTCTGTGCCCTCGCTGCCCCCACTGTACTGTGCCCGTGTTTTTCTTCTGTTTTCCTCGCTGCCCCCACCTCCCTTGTGTCCATTTTGCCTTCTGTGCCCTCGCTGCCCCCACTGTACTGTGCCCGTGTTTTTCTTCTGTTTTCCCTCGCTGCCCCCACCTCCCTTGTGTCCACTTTGCCTTCTGTGCCCCTCGCTGCCTCTCTCCATTCCCGCCGCTGCGTCCCCTGCGGCCCCGCCCCCTGACTGCCCATTCGCTGCTCCTCCCTCCCACCTCCCTATATATGGCGGCCGCTGTGCGGCCGCGCAGCTGGCGCGCCTAAGGCAAGCCCGTCTGCGCCCGTCCGCGACTGGACCGCGCCCAGCGCCAGAACCCCTGGGCCGCGCGCCCCCCGCTCCAGCCTTGAGGACCGACGCCGATACGATGCCACCACACTCCACGCTCTCAACCCCGGACGGACGCACAACTGCTTCAAGGCCGCCCCGAAATGCACCCATGGTCCCTTCACCTGCCGGAACTGCAGCTACACCAGCATCAGAGCCACCGAGGCGCCCGCCAAGAAGGACCCCAACCACCTCCGGTGCATCCTACTGAACACCCGCTCCGCACGCAAACACGCCGTCGAGCTCTGGGACCTGCTCAACTCATCATCACCAGACGTCGCCTTCCTGACTGAGACCTGGATGAACAACTCCTCCGCCCCCGACATCGCCATAGCCATCCCAGACGGCTGTAAGATCACCCGCAGAGACCGCATCAACGCAGTAGGAGGAGGAATCGCCATCGTCCACAAGAACACCATCAGGGTCTCGACCAGCACCGACAACACTCTCAGCACCGCCGAACACATGCACTTCCAGATCCACACGGACACCAACACCACCCTTAGAGGCACCCTTGTCTACAGACCCCCTGGGCCCCGACCCCAGTTCAGCGACTCCATCGCCGACTTCATCAGCACGCACGCCCTGACCTCTACCGACTACATCCTCCTCGGAGACCTGAACTTTCACCTGGAGAACAACAACGACAGCAACTCCACCACCCTGATCGACAGCCTCGCCAACCTCGGTCTGAGCCAGCTCGTCACAACACCGACCCATTCCGCCGGCCACACGCTTGACCCCATCTTCTCCTCAAGCTCCCACGTCTCCTTCAGCCACACCACGGAACTCCTCTGGACCGACCACCGCTGCATCCATTTCACCTTCCAGAAACACACCACACACCACCGCACCCAACAGATCCCACGCCGCTGCTGGAGCAAAGTCACTGAAGACCAACTCGGGCAACCCTCGCTCTCAGCCCTCCCTCCGACCCATCCAACACCGACGACGCTGCCTGCAACCTCAGATGATGGATGGACGACTGTGCCAACACCCTCGCCCCGCTGAAAAGCTCACCTACAGTGACACCACCAAAAGAGCCAGCTGGTTCACCTCGGAACTCCTAGCTTCCAAGCGTACCTGCCGGAAACTAGAGAAGAAATGGCACAGTGATAAGACACCGGACAGCCACACAGCCCACAAAGACGCCATCCGTAACCACCACCACCTCATCAGGTCCGCCAAGAGAATCTCCTTCAAAGACCGCCTCGACAACAACGCCCACAACAGCAAGGAGCTTTTCAACATAGTGAAGGAACTCTCCAACCCCAGCTCCAACACCAACGACATCCCGCCGTCGCAAACCCTGTGCGATTCCCTCGCCACCTTCTTTCACCACAAGATCGCCGACATCCACGACAGCTTCAACACCCAGACAGCCCCAACTAAGATCGATGCACCAGACCCGCCGCACACCATCGACCACGACCCCCTGCCAGCCTGGGCCAGCGTGAACATCGAGGACACCATCAAGACCATGAGCACAATACACTCCGGCTCCCCGTCAGACCCTTTCCCGCACCACATCTTCAACAAAGCCAGCAGCTCCATCGCACCCCACCTGTGCAACGTCATCAATCTCTCCTTCGAGACCGCGACCTTCCCAGAGAGCTGGAAACACGCAGAGATCAACGCCCTACTCAAAACCCCAAGGCGGACCCGAGAGACCTCAAGAACTTCCGGCCCATCTCCCTGCTTCCGTTCCCAGCCAAGGTCATCGAGAAGATCGTCAACAAACAGCTAACCCGATACCTCGAAGAAAACAGCATCCTGGACCCATCCCAATCGGGGTTCCGCAGCAACCACAGCACTGAGACTGCCCTTATCGCCGCCACCGACGACATCAGGATCCTGCTGGACAATGGTGAGACCGCAGCCCTCATCCTGCTGGACCTCTCCGCTGCCTTCGACACTGTCTGCCACCGCACTCTACGCACACGCCTCCACGACGCAGGGATCCGAGACAAGGCCCTGGAATGGGCCACCTCCTTCCTCGCCGGCAGAACCCAGAGAGTCCGCCTCCCACCATTCCGATCCGAAGCCTCCGAGATCATCTGCGGCGTACCCCAGGGATCGTCCCTCAGCCCAACACTGTTCAACATCTACATGACCCCGCTCGCACGCATCGCCAGACAACACGACCTCAACATAATCTCCTACGCCGACGACACTCAACTGATCCTCTCCCTCACCAAGGACCCTCACCGCCAAATCCAACCTCCATGAAGGAATGAAGGCCGTCGCCGATTGGATGAAGATCAGCCGACTAAAACTGAACACGGAGAAGACAGAGGTCCTCATCCTTGGCTCCAACCCCTCAGCCTGGGACGAATCCTGGTGGCCAATGATGCTGGGAGCAGCCCCGACACCCACCGACCACGCACACAACCTGGGAGTCATCCTCGACTCAACGCTCTCCATGGACAAGCAAGTCAACGCAGTCTCATCCTCCTGCTTCAACACCCTCCGCATGCTTCGCAAGATCTACAGGTGGATCCCGACAGACACAAGAAGAACAGTCACCCAGGCCCTCGTCAGTAGCAGACTTGACTATGGGAACGCCCTCTACGCGGGAGCCCCGGCCAAGCTCATCAAGCGGCTGCAACGCATACTAAACGCCTCCGCATGCCTGATCCTCGATGTACCACGCCACAGCCACATCACCCCCCACCTGAGGAACCTGCACTGGCTCCCCGTCGACAGGAGGATCACCTTCAAACTCCTCATCCACGCACACAAGGCACTCCACAAGACTGGCCCAGCCTACCTCAACAGACGACTCTTCTTCTACGTCCCCAACCGCCAACTCCGCTCCGCCGACCTCTCCCTCGCTACCGTCCCTCGCATTCGAAGAACTACCACCGGCGGCAGATCCTTCTCCCACCTCGCCGCCAAGACCTGGAACACCCTTCCACTAAGCCTACGACAGACCCAAGACCTGCTGACCTTCAGGAGGTTACTCAAGACCTGGTTGTTCGACCAGTAGCAGCACCCCCCCCCCTTTTTTCTTTTTTCCCTAGCGCCTTGAGACCCTCACGGGTAAGTAGTGCGCTTTACAAATTCTGTGATTGATTGATTGATTGATACGGAGGCGGGCCAGATAGAGAATTGCATATTTGATCTCAGCTTTCTAAAACTGTTTTTTCACCAGTAGATAGTCCCTGCGGGCTGCTTGAACTGCCACTGTGAAGTCGGGAAAGAATGCAATATGATCCCCTTGTTAAACTATGTCCGGTTTTTCACACGCCAATTTCAAGACTGTATCTCTATCTTGATAATTTAGCAATTTTTGCGATTATTGGGCGCGAAGCCAAGCCAGGCGGTGGGTACGCTATCAGCGAACAATGGGCTCTCTCTACCACCAGAAGACGTGATAAGCTTTCAGCCCTGAAGATGGTGGTCAACATTGTCTTCATGTAAGTTTCCATCTTGCCAGTATTGGTAAACTATGGCACCCAGTTATCTGCAGATTATTGCGGCATGACCACGCTTTAAGGTCCTTGTTTTTCGCTTGAATGACCACCAACACTTTTTCCATGTTGAGGCATTTTGCCCGCATTGCATTGACATCATCCTCAGTCGTCGATATTATCTGCTCTGCTGTCATGATTCTCGTGGCATGCTTGCCTAGTTTGGTAGCCATATTGTCCATACACAGTTGTAGTGCATCTGTTTTTCTATCAACTGATTGTAAACTCGCCTGCATCGCTAATAGGGCAGTCTCCAGCACGGTTGGTCCCTGCCACCTGCAGGTTGCTCGTCCTCCGCCAGTATACTCTGTGAAGGTTTAGTTGAGCTTCTGGTTTCAAAATTCAACCGAGTTTGATCGCGGTCCGTCTTCACCTATCTTTACAGCAATTCAGTTACCAAGTGCTCCCAGCCCTTGAGCCCCGCACGCTTAAAACACTCTGATGTTGATTGGTGTTTGTAGTTATATTGGCCCTGCTTTTCACTCACCTCTGATGTCCTGGCTTTAGGTAGTGCACTGTCACCTAGTGGAAACCGCAGCGTTACTTGATGGTTAGCTGTCAGGTGGAAGCGATCTTGTGCGTGTGATTACTTCGTATGTCACTCCCTTCAGCGCAGTTTTACTTCCCCAAGTCACACATGCTGCCAGTAGAGCCCATGCGCCTCGATTTTGCAGTTAGCCTCATGTATTTACACATGATTCCTTAGTGTATTCACCCCGCTGTTCCTGCTACTTCTGCATCCACCAGGTCAGCATTTTATGCACTCGTCAATTGTTCCTTCGCAAATTAAGGGGACCGCCCTGACATGAGCCCCTTTTCACTCACATGCCTCACACCTGCTTATGGCACCTTCAGAAGTCACTTACTATTATCACTGGTATCAGGGGGGAGGGGGTGTGGCCTGCACCACACAATACAGTGAGTACAACTCAAACGGTGTTCTGCTCTGCAGTCCAACAGGAGCCCACAGCAATGAGTGTATATCACCTGCCCCATGTAGCACAGGCCTCTGCACCTTGGCGCCTATCTCACTGCGCCAATGCAGCCCTCGCTGTCACTCTGCTGGCCGCAAAGTTCTGCTCAGGGCTTAATTTTAGCTGGCACCAGCACTTAATCATCAACACCGGCGCTTTTCATGAGCACCAGTTAAGGACATATTAATTTATGGGTAGATTAAGTGATTTGCCCAGAATCACAGGATGTTGAGCCGAAGCTGAGCCTCGAACCTGGTTCCCCTTCTCCGAAGTCGGCAGCTCTAGCCATTAGCACATGCTCTCCCCACTCATGGTAAGAAGTTGGTTCTTTTTTAGGTGGAGCTAACAGGAGAAATGGGCTGGTGCAAGCTTCTTCCTGACGAGAACCCCAGCACTTATTTTTTAACAAATTAACCACTGGTTCTGCGCATTCCTTACCGGGGCCTAGGCACCCCGCTGCAGGTTATGGGCCGCACTCTGCCAGCCCCTGCACTCCCCACATGTCTTGCCGGGAGCAGCGTGTGTAGATTCTCTGATCGTCACCTTCCACTGCTCTGTGTAAGCCAGGCCACAGCCCTCACTCCTTACCATCATTTCTCAATCCACGGCGCAGCGGTAGGCCCCAGCCGCGTCACCCTCTCCATGCAGCCCAGCAGCTCCACTGCGATGCGTCCATAGGCGACAAACTTCAACAACCAAGGAGGCTGTCAATAGCCCACCAGTGTCCCAAGCCACCTACCATGCATGGCAGGCATTCGCAATCTGTGAGGTCTTTTGCCGATGGTGTAGGCACCAGCGTCTTTGCTCGACCCTGGTCCCCCAGGGACCAACTGGGTCAAAGCGGGCAGCAAGCCAGTTCGCTCCCTGAAATAGCCACTCAGCAGGTTGGTGCGCCACTCCCACCTTTTTATCCTCCGTTGTCTGGGGCAACGGCGGCTGTCTCGGCAGGCAACAACAGCCTCACACATACCACAGGTCACCCACAGCTCGGCTGCACTTCAGTGATTCTCTGCCGCCATACTTCGGACATTACCAATTTTCAAGTTTGCAGTGGCAAACAGGTGTTCTGGATTGATTCTTGTGCTGTTGTCGCATCTGCGGCTGCAGATGGCCAAATTGTGGGTGGATGATGGAGCTCAGTCGGCAGAGCTGCACTGCAGTGCGTCCATCTTGCTGAGCACCCTCAGCATCCCCATCAATGAAATAATTTAAATAATATTTTCAATAAAATCAACAGTTTAATCAGGTCTTCAGAGAACCGGTGCCTCCTCCTCTTCGAAATGCTAAGGAATGTGTCAATATTGAGTGACAAAACATTGCCCAGCCAAAGAAGGGTATACAGAATTATCTATCACATTAGTGAGAAAGTGAGCATACAGAGGTAAGGATATATTTACTATATTTTTGTTAATTTCCATGTTTTTCCACATTGTGAAGAAATAATCAAGCACATTCAACAGTATGAAGCACTCTCCAGGTCATGATTTACTAGTCTTAACTTCCCATCTACATACCTTTAATTGGGAACAAAGCAAAAGCCCCAGCAACAGTCCTTGAGTGGCAGACTACTTGGCAGAGATGTACAAACCTTTCTAATAGTGTGGGATGCTTGCATTGACCATGAAATCAGAGACTGTTGATATTATTGGATGATCCTTACAATGTGACTGAACTGTACTTTAATGATGATACAGCCTGTCTTCATTGAGTATCTCCTACATTTCAAGTGCTGCACAATTTCAGAGTGTTTAGTTGGCCAGGTGCCAACTGCCCTTTTGAGGATATAAGCTGGTCCTGTTAGCCAGATGTAAATTTTACCTTTAGACTCAAGAATGCTTTTTTGTACCAACCCATCAAAGGAGTGGACGAAGTCAGGACACTACTTGACAGAGGTAAAAGTCCCGGTTTTTCTGTTGCCCAAAGGAAATAAACATTCCAGTGTGTTGAGAACCTGGCTCATTCAAATTCTAGAAATAAGGGTACGCCGCCTTCAAATACTGCTTGTACGAACTGCTGCTTAGAAGAGGAGTCTGCCCTAAACCAGAGTATTGCTGATGGCCTGTTCAACTCTAAGACCCCTACAAGAGAGCAAGAGAGCTCTTCCCCCTCTCTTCACTTCCTCTAGGAGAGAAAATAATTCTTGTATCCAGTCGCCGGGTAGGTGAGGGAAGAGCGACCGCATGGGGTGATTTGCTGCCAAATAGATGGCTTGCTAAAGTGCTCTTCCTCACCCAATAGCCTACTTCAGTGGTCCTCAAAACAAAATGTGACACTGCCCTGAGCTCCCATGAGGTTTGACTGGAGCTGCCACCCCCCCTCACCCTGGAAGCCGCATTGCTTCTGCAAGACAGAGCTGTGAATAGTGTGCTCATGCTGTACCCAAGAACAAAGACTTGTGCAATATAAAGTGGAGAAGCTCTGAGTGTATGACTGCACCACCCTGAAGTGTTACCAGCATTCTGAGCTGGCTCCGACTACAGGTAGTCAGAGTGTGCCTTAGGTCGTCAGACGAAAAGCACTGGAGGCACCTGTGCTGACCAGAATCCTAAGGCTAAAAATCTAAAAACTATGCAGAACTGGGACTTTCCTACTTAGACCAGAAAGTCTATATACGCTGCATTTCATAAATGCCTTGCAGCTAACTGGTCCTTCCGTATTGTGTTTAAATATCTGCCACATCAAATAGTCAGGTTGGCAATGCATTTTAGTTGGATAAGGAGCCTTCAGTTGTTGTGTTATCTATGACTTCGGCATGGTTGTACAAGGTTTTATTCCCCACACACTGGTACCACCAGTGAACACAGTTCAATGCACCAGCGTTGAATGTGAATGTGAAAGACTGGGTATTGTAGCCCTGAACAATCCTATCCAATACATTGTTGAAAGAGAGTTATTGCTTTTGGATTACTAACAGTCTGTATGAAGGGATCAAGGGCACCATGGTAACAGAAACAAACCTATTTTGTTATTCACAATGTCACACACACACACACACACTGACCTAAGAAGAATAGACTCTTTAAACAAAAGCATTTATTATGACAGGAATAACCTGTTTCTCAGTACACCTAAAACAACTGACTATTCTATGTATGTCTTGGGGTGCAGTGTACAGATTACACTGCCTCTAACTGGTTGGTTTTGCGACCAATCCAGAAAGCCATTTCGTCATGCTTCATGGGCGCTTTTTCCACGATAGTGTTAGTAGTCTGGGGACTAATGGTTTGTACCTCTACTACCACAGTAGGTCTGGAGCTCAAAGTACGTTCTATGAATTGTAAGGGTCTCCTGTATAAAGTGACTGTATAGTTTAAAACCCTGACCACCTTAGGTTGTCGAGGCAAGAGACAAGCGTGTAACCAGCCAAAACCAGCTGCGTAGCCCCTTCGTTGCTTAGAGGTCCCAAATGGACATTTCTGTGCATATGTGGCAATTGACCAGCAAACCAGTTCTGGTGTTCCTGGTAAGTCAGAGGGATTTCCAAACCTTGGTAAGCCTTATAAAGTACTGGTGGATCTACTTCTATGTAGATATGAAAGGGTCATATGGCATCATTGGGCTCGAACTCCACCCATGAGTAAAATGTTTCAAAGGCATACACCGCAAGTGCAGCTATAACAAAAGTAACTGTCCCCCACCTTATAAGTGACACCTCAATCTTTGAAATGCTGAGTAACAGCTTCCCCGTAATTGGCCCCTATCACAATAGGTAATGCCATGGTGAACGAATTCAATTGAATACGGAATAAAATAATTAGAACACCCACAGAATAGGGAATAACCTTTGCTGAGTCAAGCTTGACAGACCTATGGAAACAGGTGCTCCCTTATCTCCATTAGGAGGCAACAATAATTACTATGCACGACTCCACAATGGCGAAATAATGGTTTATGAGTGTGTGAATAGTGAAAAACTACTCAAGATGCAACCGAAAGATACGAGCCCAAAGTTGGGTGCCAACTGTTCTGTAAATTACAACTTTGATGTAGTTTACAAGGTTTGCTTTCCCGCCCACAGGTGACACCAGTGAACTCAGTTCAATGCAACCAGCTGAATGTGAAAGACAGATAGGTTATTTCTGTAATAGTCATCAGAAACTCCCTAACCTTTAGCTCACTCTCCCTAGGAGAGACATCATTGTTTGATCTTTTAGGAGTTGAAATCAAGCTTGAAAATAAACTGCTAGCAAAAATACTCCTGTTGTACTATCCTCCGAGTAACAACACAGTGTTCCTGGAGCAACTCATGGAAATGATCACAATCAATGCTACCTCACTCTCTAATACAATAATATTAGGAGAATTCAACCTGCATTGCAACAATGACAAAGACTCCATAGTGGCTGCACTCAGTAATCTAGTTCAGGACCCCACCATTTTCAAGAATGCAATGAACTAACCCACAACAAAGGTGCCACACTTGACCTCATCATTACCAAACCAAGGATCAATAACTACTTGCTAGACATCACCCCAACAGAATGGTCTGACCACCATCAAATTATTTTCCAGATATACAAACAAGAGACTAAAATCAGGGGTCAAACGAGAAGGGAGAACATGTGGATGAGAGACTACAGCCACGTAAACAGAACAGAACTGTTGGAACTAAGCCAAATCTCTTTGGAACATAGGATGAACCAAACACCGGTTCATGAACTGACGCACCTCTACAACAGCAGTATGACCGACAGAGTTCAGAAGTCTGCTCCATTACGTCTAAAAAGGCAAAACAAAAAACCCTCAGTACCATGGTTCAATCAAAATATAAAGAATGAAAGAAGAAAATTAAGACAAGGAGGAAATCCGTGCCTGCCCTACTTTTGCACGGTTTAAGAAGCTACTCAAATCCTGGCTGTTTTAGACTCTACTGCCTATTTGGTGTCCCTTTTCAGGCACCGAGAGATCCCTCTGGGGAGGATTCGTTGCACCATGCAAATTAGTTAAATAATTAAATAAATAAATTAAATAAATAAAAGGCATCTTGTTATGAACCCCAATGTATCCCAATATAGGCCTAGGTAGTTAGACAACCTTTTACCTACATCTGTCCTACCATTGTTCTACATAACGGGTCTGGCACTGACCTTTTACCTAGTTAGGTGCTACATGACTGTTGTGTGGTTTTCTCCGAAAAAATTGCCTCGTATTATGCATGAGGGTTCTCAGTATCACAGCAGGATTACCATCTTCTGCATAATAACTCTGTATAAGGGTCATCTCTATCATCATCCTTGCCAGACATACCCATAATACACTTCTAGAGAGAACCCCTGAGGGTACCTTTCGGGTATATAGGCACTACATCTAGGCTGGGCAAACCAGAGGAGAAAGACTTCCATGCTGACACACTGACGCTAGTCGCTGAGGTTTCTGCACGCAGACACTTCAACACTCAGTGGTCTGACATCCCTCGTGGGGTGTCCATCTCGAGACCACAATGGGGTCCTTCGCTCTCCCACATCAGGTAATGAGGTTGGCTCTATCCTAAGGGGATTCTTGGCTTTACACCTACATACATGCTAGTTACACTTAGGTACATCTTGTTAGGGTTACATTGTAGGAGTACGCATTATTACTGTCATGTATTCATATGCCTGCGTATATTCATTGTTTTAGCACTATGGTAGAATTCTACCTTTTCTTTACTCTACTGGTGCTTATAACTGTATATATCTATTTCTGTCTCGTGGTTGTTGCAGCACACGTATTTTATACTAGAATGATGCTGGTTCAACAAATCCTTATTGAAAATAGCCACATTGTTTATTCTGTATATCTCTCTGAGACAAAGTGAGCACGAGTGACTGAACGAAAAGTACTGCACTGTTTCCATGATCCCTGAGGGGTCAGAGTTGTCATGTTCGATAGTTGCCAGAAACTATTCGCTCCTTGGTAAGAGGGGCTCATAGTGGTACTGTGAGCTAGCTGGTGTACAGACTAACGTATCCGTTGGGGGTGTCTGGAATCAGTCTGGACACCAATCTCTTAGTTTATGTTGTCTAAACGCACAGATCCTAATGTAGATTTGTAGGAACTACACGACAATCTGGAATGACTTTGGAGGAAGGTCCCTAACATCACCCATCTCAGACAGTTGAAAAGGCACAGAAATGCATATAAAAAGCAATTTTTAATGCTAAAACATCGGCGATCAGATCTCAACTAGACAAAGCAAAGAACAGACCAAAAGAATTTTTGACATAATAAAACAACAATCACGAAAACTTGAAGAACCCACAACTACAAACAACTCAACGGACATCTGCAGTACCTTCTCCACTTTCTTTTTAAAAAAAAGCACAACCATAAGCAACTCTATTTTCAGCCAAGCTATTACCCAACCTGGAGGTTCAATCCCATCCTCACAGTACACTGCAAGAAGACTGCCCAACACTATCTAAATGTCCTAGGTAAAAACAGAGCCTTCTGGAGCAGCTTTAGATCTCTATCTGAGGAGGAAATCCAGAGAACAATTCTGTCAATGAAACCTACCACACATTCCACCTACTGAAAGAGATACACCAAGCCGTCATTTCCCTATGGACAAAAATTGTAAATGCATCTCTACAACAAGGATCCCTCCCAGAATGCCTGAAGATGGGCCAAGTATACCTCCCTACTAAAGAAACTAGGCACTGACCAGAATGACTTAAACAACTTGCAACCAGTATCCAATCTTCCCTTCCTTGTCAAATTGGCAGAAAAATGCACCCATGATCAGCTATGCGAACACATCAGGAATTTTGACCTATTGGACAAATACCAATCAGGTTTCAGGCCTGGTCACAATACCGAGATCGCCATTCTTAACATTCTAGATGATATACAAACAGCACTAGACTAAAACGCACCCTGTCTCCTAATACTTCTAGATTTATTAGCGATGTTCAACACGATTAGCCACAAAAGCCTCGGAGAAAATCTTCAATGCAGTACGGGCCTCTCAGGAGCCGTCCTTAACTGGGTCACCTCCTTCTTGTAGAACCGACAGCAGAGAGTCAAAATAGGTACCACCCTATCTGAGGTAGCAGACACTGACAGGGGTATTCCACAAGGATCAACAATTTCACCAATACTCTTCAGAAATCAGAAATTGCATACCACATGTATGCTGATGACACTCAGCTATACATAAAACTCCCTTCTCATGAGGATATCAGGAGACTGGATGACACCCTGAGGAAAACATAGGAATGGCTGGCCCACAACCATCTAAAACTCAACATGACAAAAACCAAATTCCTTCTTTTATCCCTGCTGTTTAGATCCCCTCAACAGCAACTCTGGTCTCTTAACCACAAATCGCTAAACTGGACCCCAACCATCTGTGACTCCGTAAAATCACTAGGCATCACATTAGACTCTAAGTTAACCATGCAAGCCAAATGCAAGCTGTAGCCAAAAGCTCTAACCTACATCTGCACCTACTAAGAAACCTAAAATCCTTCAGCTAGGTGACCTCAGAATGGCGGCTCAATCACTAGTGCTCACAAGACTGGACTATGGAAATGCCACACTCTGAGGTCAACCAAAAGCCAGCCTAGCCCCAATGAAAGCAACAGTAAATGCAGCAGCAAGATTGTTAACAAACAGGCCGGTATGACCGTATCTCTCCATCACTCAGAACTGGTTGTATGACAGAAGCACGCATGGCAAAACCATGCATGCTTCAATTACGTGGTTGCAACAATGAATTCATCTTAGCCATGCATTCCTTTACCACGCATGCCTTTACAATACATTTCGTTGTAAAGGCATGCTTGGAAAAGTTATATGCGTAGTAAAGTTCACACAACAATGAATGTATCTTAGCCATGCATTCCTTTACCACGCATGCCTTTACAATACATTTCGTTGTAAAGACATGCTTGGTAAAGTTATATGCGTAGTAAAGTTCACACCTCAGGCCCCCTGCCATGAAGCCCTACAAACCGGCCCCCAGCACTGCAATAGCCCCACCCAGCCCTAAAGACTACCCCAACACCCCATCATAAAACCCGGCACCCAGCCCTAAAAACTATCCCGACCCCAGCCCCCCCAACCTGAGCCCTAAAACGGCAGCTAGCCCAAAAAACTACCTTGAACCCAGCCGCCCGCCCTGAGCCCTAAAACGGCCCCCAGCCCAAAGAACTACCCCGACCCCTGCCCCCCACCCAGCACCTTAAAACAGCTCCAGCACCAAAAACTACTCCGACCCGAGCCCCCCTGCCCTGAGCCCTAAAACAGCCCCCAGCACTGAAAACTGCCCCTTCCTTCCCCCGCCCTGAGCCTTAAAACTACACCAGCTGAAAACTACCCCCTGCTGAAAACTTCCCCCTCCCTCCAAGCCCTACTTATCAAGCCGCGATCTCCTCCCAAGTCTGATCCTTCCTGTTCCTCTCCCCGCCCATCCGGTCTCTGCATCTAGACCACTCTCTGCCTTAACCACGCATATGCAAAATTAAAGCATATTGTGTGGTTAAAGCAAGCTGTGTTCCCCTTGCGTAGAAACAGCCCGCGTGGTTAATGGCATTTCCCCCCAGAACACTCAACTGGCTCCAAACTGAAGCTAGGATCCAGCTGAAGGTGGCTTGCATAACACACAAAGCTCTCCACAACTCTGGTCCTCAATATATGGCAAAAAGGATCAAACTATCAGGAGGCAGAAGGGACTCAAGAGTGCTCAATCCCTAATATTAGAACCACCGAGATTTAAAAAAAGGAAAACTCACAGACGCACTTTTGCGGGATCTGCTCCAAAAATATGGAACTCCCTACCACCCTCAACGAGAGCAGTTACCTCACGCAGGATCTTCAAGAAGGAAGTTAAAGCCGTACTACTTGAAAAACATGTATCTTAAGAGAACTATTTTGAAACTGTCTTTCACCCTATTTTATACTGTATCCTATTGCTCTAAACCTTGCGCTCTGAACTCTACGTACAGCATTCCTTATTTTATATTGTTTCCTATTGTATTTATACCTTGATCCAAGAACGCTTTGTACAGATTACCTTATTGTGTCAGGCATTTTATTACACTGCAACCCTCTCCAGCTCTCCCATTGTACAGCACTCCAATACCGTGACGGTCATGTTCGTGCTTTATAATACACAATAAATAATTAAATTGCAGTCTTGCAGAACCCTATCGAATACGTTGTTGAAATATGGTCATTTCTTTTGGGTTACTAACAATCCCTATGAAGGGATCTGGTGCACTGTGGTAACAGAAACAAACTTATTTTGTTAGTTACAATGTCACACACACACTGCACTAAGAATAGACACTTTAAATAAAAGCATTTATTATGATAGGAATAACCTGTTTCTCAGTACATCTAAAACAACTACACAGGAGATCATAAAAATAGCAAGAAGACACATTGTGAACAATGATAATAAAAGGAACATTCCTAACATGGTTAAAATGTAATCTCAAAACCTAAAACCTACTTCTGTGCCCTACACTGAGAGAGCATGGAAAGCAGAGCAACTTGCAGTCTAGAGTTTCGTAGGGAGAAGCATTGCCCTGCATACTTTGTTGACAGCAAGAGCTGTCATTATTAGCAGTGGCATGAAGGCAGTGTTCCCTGCGAAGGGCAAACATGCGCTGCAGTTGCAGCCTTCCTCCAGGACTTGGCTTTATCAGCACTGAACAAGATGTTGCATCTTCGAAGTGAACCTGCAAAAGGAGAGACCATCTTCTGTCAAAATCTCGGGTGATAATCTAGGTGAAGAACCTCTCAATTAAATGGCCGAATGGTGGTGCTTATATACTAAATCTTATCAGAGACTGGAATTTCTGACATAGGAGGATATCAATTCAGACTACATTATTTTGACTAAGTCTGGATTTTTATTTATTTTATTTTATTTTTAGAGTTTTCTATAGCGCGAACCAGACCCAAGGTAGGGTATCAGAGCGCTTTACATAGTGAGCCAGGTAAGAATAGCACATATAGTAAAAACGTGGCATACAAAAAAGCATAGCATATAAAGTAACAACAAAGCATAATAGAGTTCAGGGGATAAAAGCAGAATAGAGAATTTTTCTGAGCAATAAGAGTCAATTCGAGTTTGTGCGAGTCTTAGCTTCGAGATATCAGAAGACGGAGAGTATAGTTAAGTTTGAGGTTGTAAGCTGGTGTGGTGATTGTGCGGATTTAAGGGAGGAATTTGCTCATCAAGAATAATTTTGCTTCCTTTTTGAAGAGAGGTGTCGGGGCGATTTTTCTGATGGATGGCGGAAGCGAGTTCCAAATTCTTGGCGCCGCTCCAGAAAATGCTCTGTTGGAGGTTTTAGTCTTGTTGAACCGCAAGGGTTTCAGGAGTAGATTGTCTGCGCTCCTAGAGTGTCTGTTTCCTCCAGATAAGGTACGTTTTTGGGCTAGGTACTGGGGGGTGTTGTGGTGTACCGCCTTGTGAGTGATGCAAGCCATCTTTAAGTGAATACGAGCTTCATAGGGTAGCCAGTTGAGTGCCTTTAGGTGTGGCGATAGGTGGTCAAATTTCCTAGATCCTGTTATGAGTCTTGCTGCGGCGTTGAGACAGGCTTTTAGAGGGGCGGTTGAGATTTTGGGAAGCCCTGAGAGGGTAGAACATCCGTACTCCAGCCTTGATATGACTAAGGACTGAACTGCAGTTTTGAGGTCCGGGTTTTCGATGAATGGCTTCATTCTCCTGAGATAGCTGAGGTGAAAGTGGGCATTTTTAGCCATCAAGTTGAGGTGAGCTTGCATGTTAAGGTTCTTATCCAGTGTGATTCCAAGTGATATTGTGGAGTCCACCAACGTTGGTGTACAGTTCAAAGCAGTGATCATTTTGGTCCATTCCTTTGTTTCCCGTGAATTATTGGGGGGAGATTAAAAGAAATTCAGTTTTTTGTGAGTTTAGCTTGAGGAAATTGGTCGTTAACCATTGGACGGTTTTTCGAGAGCTAGATTCATTGTCTTTATCTCTTCGATGGAGGTGATCTTAATGTAAAGTTGAGTGTCGTCCGCGTACATGTGGTAGGAGATGTTCGCCTGCTGTAGTAGATCGGTGAGTGGTTCGACATATAAGTTGAATAGCGTGGGGGATAGGGTAGAGCCTTGTGGTACTCCTAGTAGGTTAGGTGAGGAGAGAGAAAGAATCTTGTTGGTCATGAACGATTGCGTTCTGTTTTCCAGAAAGGATTTGAACCATAGAAGGTCTGTGCCAGATAAACCCATCCTGTTTTCTAGTCTTCTTAGAAGTTTGTCGTGATTGACCGTATCGAAGGCTGATGAGAGGTCGAGCAGGACTAAAAGGCAGGTTTCATTGCGGTCAAGAGCTAGGAGGGCGTCGTCTACTATATGCAGGATGGCTGTTTCTGTGCTATGGCCAGGTCTGAAACCCGATTGATGGATGTTCAGACATGGTGATAAGTAGACACTTGACCCAAACTTATATAGCATCAGGTGTTGTATCTATGTCATGACTCAGATGACCTGACACTTTCACAAATGTTAGAAAGGTAAGGTCAGACAACATCTCTGTCAACTGGCAGACATAACGATTCTGTATAAATGGAGAAAGATGGAGACCTCCATGATCCAAAATAGTGACCTCCATGGTCTAAAATGGTGACCTCCATGATCTAAAATGTCTATGGGGCCTACCTAAAATAAAATCAGATGAGTCAGACCTTAGGGGCCTTACGTCACAATCATTGGCTGTTTCGGTCAGCACCTTCAGCAACTGGTTCGAGACTTTCTCAAACACATTATGCAGAGTATACATCTCATACCTCATACTAATGTTTGCTTGGTTATTCTATTTCCCAGGAAGTTATTCCATTGCAATACACGAAAAATCCTTTTATATCGGGCACTTATTCACAACACGTTCAATTCTTCATCATACATGCATTGTATATAGGAAGCAATTCCTTTTTGTATTTTTAGTGCAGTAAGCTTGTTTTAAAAGCCCTTATCATGACGCATGTGCAAGCCTGACCTTAAGACAGGTGTCTATTTGCTTTTATGTTTACATCACAAGACTGCCTGACCCCAAAATGGCTCCCATGTGTCTTGTGAGATCTCGGCTTCCTTTTATATTTTACATGCATTAGATATAGAAAACAATGTGTAATTTTTTCATGCTGCTGCAAAACTTTTTTTTAAAGAATTGTCCTTGATCTTGAGTTTTCAGGTGTGGCTTTTCTGTTCCGCTCTAATTGTCACTGCTTCACTATCCCAGCACCTATGCTCCACCCTCCTTGCTGCAGTTCAGGCAGGTACATTTGTGGTATCTTGAAATGTTATGCCTTGAAGGGAAGAATGATAATTCTAAGAATGTATGCTGAGGGTTCTGAAGGGAGACAGTTGGAGAGATCGGAAGATGCAGGGTGGCTTAGTCGGTTCTCTTGATGAAGCTTGAATAAACATAATTAAATCTACACTGGACTAGTTTACTATTTCACATTGGCGACGATTTCCAACCCAGAGAATTCTAACACCTCAATACCCTATTTGATGAGACATTGCTTTCTCACTTTGAGCCTGTGGGTTTGGAAATTTGGGGCCATATGTATGAAAGTTTGGTTTTGCGATTCTCAAATAGCGAATTTTAGAGAATCGCTATTTGAGAATGGCAAAACGAGATGTATGTAGGATTTGCAATAAATTTTGCGAATCCTTCATATTCCTTAATTGCGAATCGCAAATTGAGAATGCAATTTCAAGGGTGCCAGGGTGTCAAAAGGACACCCTGTTGCACCCCTGAAATGTGCATGTGTGCACATGTGGCACACATACATGCCCTATGGGCATGTATGTGCGCCACATGGCACTTTAAAAAAATGCAAAAAAGTGCATTTTTAAGTGAAATCGCAAGTTACCACCAACTTGAAGTTGGTGGTAATTTGCGATTCCTTAAGCCCAAATTGCATTTTTTTTGTGCTTCTTACATTGCATTTAAGGAATCGCAATTAGCGATTCCTTATTTTGCAAGGGGGTTTCAGTGTGATACATTGCACACTGCTAATTTGCATTCGCAAACGCCGAAATTCTGCGAATTTCGGCGTTTGCGATCGCAAATTGGCTTCATACATATGGCCCTTGGATCCCTTGGTGAAGACATAGATATATTTTGTTTAATCCCTTTTAATTAATGCTTTATTGAGGTTTTTCAGTTGCCCACACATACTGCCTCACCCTTAATTGGGTTAAATGCTCAAGCCTGTCGCATGTTGCCTGTTACGAGTACTTACTTGGAATACATATGTGGATACATGTATGCCTGTTCTGTGAAGTGATATCTACATTCAGGCACAAACATTTGCTTGGATACGTTTGTGGATGTACTGGTGCATAGAGTGTTTCCAACGCTTTCTCGCCTCGTGGGTTTATCTTACGTTATGGCGTTGGGCGTCAGTTCAGTATGATTGGCTCTTTTCTCTGACAACATCAATCCTGTTTCTGGTCTGTCTCCAAATGTCAGGATCTTCTGATTGGACAGGAGATCTGCTGAGAAAAGATCCTTCTCATACGGCGGTGTATGCAATGTTAAAAACTTCTTCTGTTTCGGGATATGTCACTAAAGAAAGTTAACAGCACAGTTTTAACAAAGGTTGCTGAAGGTTGTGGTATAAACCAAGGTGAGGTGAATTTGTCCAGCCAACACGGTAAAGAATCATTATTTGTATTTGTTTTAACACGAAATTGTAATCCTTTTGAAGGAGATCCTATCGGGTGCTTCTCAGCAGGATACCTCCAACATTGGGCATACTGATTTCTTAATGGATGTGGTGCCAGCAGTGTTTTGTTTTTACATATGTTAGAAATACTCCAGTACCGGTGAGGGTGTAAGTGTTATTGGTATATTTGGGTGCCAATTCAGGTACTGGTGTGAGCTTGGGAGTTTATTTTGCGTCTTTTCTTGTGGGTATAGTTGGTTATGACTCCATTATTTTTTCTACTGCTTGTGTTGGAGAGATTGCTCATTGATTAACAATGCAGAACATTGCACCACCACCATTTTTCTTGTCTTCACCTGGAGAACCAGCGTTGAAATGGGAGAAATGTAAGAAGGTTTTTGCTCATTATCCAAGAGTATGTGGCACGTCGCAGAGTGCCGAAAGGTAACCTCTTTCCTCCTTCATTGTTTAGGCCCTGAGGGTCAAGATGCATTTGAACATCTTCCAAACCTTGAGGATACAGAAGCTGAGAGAATGAATGAATCTGAGGTCTGTGTTACAAAGTTGGGCAAACATAATTTGCCGAAAGTTATCACAATTCTAGAAAGGTACCAATTTGGGAAGAGAATTTGAGACCTCAAGAATCAGTAGAGAACTATGTTACTGACTTACGTAAGATAGCCTCTTCATGTAGGTTTGATGGTGCTTTAGAAGAAAGTATCAGAGACCAATTTATTTTGGGGTATAATATAGAGAAGGTTAGGGAGCAGCTCTGGCGAAAGGATGATCCAAAATTGGATGAGGTTGTGCTTATAGCCAAGAAAATCGAACATTTGCTAATGAGAATGGGAGTTTATTGAAGGAACACGTGCATAGTTTTGGCAAAATGAGGACTAATGATGTACAGAAGATGTGGTAGTGTTGTTAACATGGCAAATAATAAGAATTTTTGGCGTGGGGGCATTGTGAAAGGCTTGTTGTAAGAAGGGTCACTATTGAAAGAACTGTGGATCACATTATAAAAACAACAAGGTTAAGGATGTGGTGAATGATGATTGTGATTATGATGATCTGCAGTGTGGTGAAATTGTTCTACAGGTACAGGATCTAGGTAAGCTTGGACCTATTGATTATGTTAGAGTCTCTGGGTTGAAAATGAAAATGTTATTCAGGGACAAAAATCTCACTTGTACAAAGAGTGTTTTATGAGCAACATCTTGTTAACAAGGTGAAGCTATTTAAGCCAGACATCAAACTACTAGGGTATGGTTGTCAACCTATCAAACTGGCAGGTTGTTTTGCTGGTGAATTAGAATACAGAGGACGCATCACTGCAGGCAAGATCTATGGGGCAGATGTATCAAACGATTTTGAGGTCGCAAAAATAGCGATTCGCTAAAAAACAGCGTTTGCGACCTCAAAAAGCGAGAACCCGATGTATGAGCAATATTCGCAGTGCAAAATAAGAAATCGCTAAATAAGCGATTTCCTATTTAGCGAATTCTTAAAATGTGCGTATCCCTCTTGCAAATTCGCAAACAGCTCCAAAATGTTTGCGACATACGCAAATTGCGAATTCGCTGTGTAAGGAATCGCAATGCAATGTATCAATAATTCGCTAATAGCGAATCCTAAGAAATCGCTATTTAGCACCATAGAATTAACACCAACACAATCCAGGTGGTAACCAGGTGCAAGCTATATTAAGAGGCCCACAATGCACCAGCCACTTCCACAATGGCTTCACTCTACCTGATAGCAAGGAGGCTGCGACTGCGTGCGGCAGCACAGAGAAGGATGCGACAAGAACGGGTGTTTAGGGTGCGCATCACACTCTTCATGCAGACTGAGGAGGAGATCCACAGCAAGTACAGGCTGGACACAAAGAGCATCCTGGACTTGATAGAGGAGCTGAGACCCCACATGGAACACCCAACAGGCAGGACCCAAAGCATACCAGCCCATGTCCAGGTACTGTGCTCACTGCACCTGCTGGCCACAGGCAGTTTCCAAGGGGTGATAGCTGTGGCAGGTGGGGTGTCCCAGAGTTGCCTGTCACGGTTCTTTCGTGCATTCCTAGATGCCATGGTACAAAGGCTACGCAACCACATACAATTCCCCACCACACAACAGGATTTACAACAGACACAACTGGACTTCTACCAGATTGCATACTTCCCAAACGTAATTGGCTGTATTGATGGTACCCATGTGGCTCTCACACCCCCATCAACCAATGAATATGTGTACCGTAACCGCAAGTCCTACCATTCGCTCAACATTCAGATCGTATGCAATGCCAGGCATCTCATCACGGACATTGTTGCCAAATTCCCAGGGAGCAGCCACGACTCCTTCATCTTCAGGCACAGTGGGATATACGGACGTCTCACTGCTGGCGAGTTTGGTGAGGGCTACCTCCTAGGTAAGTGCATGTCTGACCTCCCATATACAGGTACATCACTGGTCTGTGGGCCATTGACTGACCTCTCATGATTGTCCCTGCAGGTGACAGTGCCTATGCGGTGCGAGAGTTCATCCTGACGCCATACCTGAACCCAGCCAATGCCAGGGAGCGGCGTTACAACCGTGCTCACAAAGCAACACGATGCCTAATAGAGCGGACATTTGGCATCCTCAAAAGCAGGTTCCGCTGCCTGCATAAAAGCGGTGGCGCACTCCAATACAGCCCGGAGACAAGCTGCAAGATTGTGGCCACCTGCGCAATGCTACACAACATTGCGGTGAGGAAGGGCATCCCAGTTGAACTGTCAGACAGTGACACTTCTGACGATGAAGACCCATGCCCCCCTGGAAGACCTGCAGTTGGATTTGGGGCAGCTGCGGGACGACAGAGACGGGATGAGATAACCCATAACTACTTCTAGGTGAGTAATAATGACATGAGGCATGTGTTATTTGGTTTCAGGTCTGTGTTTATTTCAGCCCTTACATGCAGGATAGAATACGTCACACAGCCTGAGAGACTCCATGCAGCCCACTATGTGTAGCACATGTTATGTCCACAGTCCAGGTCTGTGAGCAAGCCAGGAGTCCTGTTGTAATGGGTTACCTCACCCTTTGGCGTAACTCAGTTTGGGCAGCTCATCTTCTCCTGTTGCGGCCTGCTGGTGCCTGCTCTGGGTGCTGACTGGCCTCCCATGACTCCACATGTGTAGCTCCCTGTCTCCCACTGCGCCGTCTTGGCACAGGCACTGGTGGTGTCATGCTGCTCCTGCTGGATACCTCCTCGCTATCCTCTGAGACCCGAAGTGCTGGGCCACCTGTGTTGGCTGTCTGCATGTGTTCCACGGCACTGGTGACCAGCACCAGGCCTTTCACCACATCCTGGCAGCAGTGGGACATCTCCACTTGCATGCTGATGGTGCGACGTGTCAGCTGGCTAGTGGTAGTGCAGAGGTGGTTCACCGCCTTGGTGTAGCTGTGCAGTCGGCTGTCCGCACGTTGCCTCAGTCTGTGCCTGTCTGCCTTGTCCCTCTTGAATGTGGCACACAATTTATGGATGGCACCTGCCATGGCCATGATGCCCTCCCCCATGTGACATAGGCTTTTGTTCACTGTGCACAGCTGCCGATTTATGGACCGCAGTGATTTCTGTTGCAGGCGCTGTACCTGCAGTATGCTGCCCTCCAGTCCAGCAAACACCGTGTCTTCATCATCCGTGCCACAGCTGGTGCTGGCACGTGGCCTGCGTCTCCCATATCCATGCACTCTATGTCGCAGTGTGGCCTGTGCCGGGACCTGTGTCACACCCTGCCCTAGCTCTGCCTGTGCTTCTTCCTCGCCTGTGGACTGTGTATCTGCCTCCAGGGGTGGCAGTGGTGGCACAATGGTGCGCTTCCTCCTTGGGACAGGTGTGCTCTCTCTGCTGTCTTCTGGCTCCCCCTGCCCTGCCTGTTCAGCTGTATCTTCCACCTCCTCATCTCCCGCACTGTCATCCAGTGGCCCAGGTTGTGCTGTGGATGAAGCGGGAAAATTGATTTTGTGACATTGTCTACATTTCTCACTTAATAAAGTTTTCACATTTTGGATTGGCTAACTGGTATCTATAGCATTCCTGCCTTTACAGGGTCTCACATACTGCTTCAACATTGCTGTGTGTACTTGCCCCACTGTGTTGTGCCTATGACTGCGTCTCCCATGATGCATTGCTGTGTGTGCTGGAATAAGTGGACCGGAGTGGCATTTGTAGTGTGTGTTGGGTGCATTCCTGTGTGTGGGGATGGGATGGTGCTGTGGGGGGCTGCATTTGGCATGCCTCTTACCTTGTCTGGTGGTTGCAGGCTCTGAGCTGTCTATGTCAGCCACTCCACTGATGCTTTCTGGCAGGAGGGTGCTCTCCACCAACTCCTCCTGGGGTGTTGAGTCGGTTGCTGTGGATGTTCCACCCCTGTCTTCCTGGACTGCGCCAGCCTGGTTGCCACCTTCTCTTTGGACCTTTGGCGCATGTCGTACCACCTCTTCCTCAGCTCTTCGACCGTGCGCTGGGTCACACCTACAGCATTTACTTTTTCCTGGATGGCCAGCCAGATTTTGCGCTTCCTGGACTCAGGTACACGGAGTGCCTTTTTTCCAAATAGGAGTTCATGGTTGCACACCATCTCCTCAATCAAGACCTCCTGCTCCCTTTCACTGAACTTGTTTTTCCTCTTCCTCACTGCCCTCTCCTTGTCGTTCTCTTTGTGTTGGGAATCCATTTTTGCTGTTTGTGACTGCTGTGCTCACTCCTCTGCCTCTCCTCACAGCCTCTGACCCAGCCTCAGGCACTCAGGTGCAGCAGATCACTCCCACTTCCTGGGTGTGATGTCATCAAGCTGCACCTGAATTGCTGCTTCCCGATTTTGCGATTCTTTATTTGCGAATTTCGCTAATAAGGAATCGCAAAATCGGGATTCGCAGAAAATTCTTAGACTTTTAAGTAATCGCAGATTTTTAGCGATTTTCTAGATACATCGCGATTAGCGATTCTCAAATTGCGAATCGCTAAAACTCGCAAATTGAGAATCGCTAATCAAATCTTTGATACATCTGCCCCTTAGTCTCTTATAAGGGTGATATAATCAACTGGTTTTACTAAGGTGATTTAGAGTTGATGTTGGATCGCAATAGTTCTCATCTGATTGTTTTGAAAGATTAGACATCTTGTGAAGTTAAGTTAGTCCAGGAGAAGGAATTGAGTGATTATGTTGAAGTATTATTTCAAGAATTCTCAGATGTTTTTTGTGATAAATTGGGGTGTTTGACAGAGTATTCACATAAAATAGTTTTGAAGTACAATGCTGACCCAGTAGCTTGCAAAGTTAGTGGAGTTCTTTTTTCTATGAGGAAAGCAATGATGGAAGAATTGAAAAGACTAAAGAAGGAGGGTATCATTGAGGAAGTGAAAGCTACTTAATGTGTGTCTCTGGTTGTATTGGGCCGCAAGGCTTCTGGAGAGATAGAATTTTGTGTGGACTTGAGAGGCTTGAATAAAGCTGTGGTTGTAGACATGTATCCTCTTCCTAATATAACAGACGTGTTGTTGCAACTGGATGGTTCTGTGATGTTCGACATTAGAACTTAGGTCGGTGTATCACCAAATCAGATTGGAGAGTCATTCCATGGATTGTATGACATTTAATACTCCATTTGGTGTGTTTAAATTCACTAGGGTGCCTTTTGGCCTGATTTCAGCGGTGTCAGTTTTTCAGAGGTCCATGGAAGATGTGTTGGGTGACATTTCAGGTGTCAAGATTTACCAGGATGATGTGCTGGTATATGGAACTACACAGGAGAAGCATGATCATCGGTTGAGGTGTGTACCAAAGAGGTTTAGGAAAAGAGGGTTTGCTCTTAAGGAGTCCAAATGTAAAGTGAACTGTAAGGATATTGATTATTTAGGCCACATGGAAACTGGTGGTGGTGTGAAAACTAACGAGGATTTAATGAGCATGACACAGAATTTGTTCCAGAAAGTAAGGATGATTTGATCACATTTTTGGATATGGCAGAGTACTACAGAAAGTTCACTCTCCAATTTCCTGGTCGAACTTTCCATATGAGGAAATTGTTAAAGAAAGGGTGATGTTTACATGGTCTTCGCAGTGTGGGTTGGAGTTTCAGGACTTAATAAGTGCCTTATCGAATGCTACTTCATGACAGAGTTTCAGTACAATGAATAGGTCCATTTTAAATATAGATGTCAGTGCTAGGGGACTTGGATCTGGGATACAGCAGGGTGAAGGGAAAAATGAAAGAACAACTATGTTTATTTCACAATGTTTGAAAGGTCCGTAGTACCGGTATTCTGTTTTATTTTTTATTTTTAAAGAGGCTCTTTGTATAATTTGGGCCATCAGGAAGCATAAGAAATGTTTGCTGTATCACCTAATTTCTTGAAAGATGATGTAACCAATGTGGGATGCTGTGTTGAGGAACATTTATGGGGTATGTAAATATGCATATGGTTATTAGTAATGATAAATGACCTAGAAATGCTTGATGGTTACCAGAAATGTGTAATGGATAATATTTATGGTGTGCTGCATTTGAGTTATCATTATTTTTGTATTGATGTATATTGTTATTTTATGTTTGTAAAAGGGGAACATTGTGTGGTATCTTGGAATGTTATGCCTGGAAGGTGAAAGTGAGTATTCTAAGAATGTGGGCTGAGGGTTCTGAAGGGGGACGATTGGAGAGATCGGGAGCCGCAGGGTAGCTGCGGCATTTCTATTGATGACATTTCTCTTGATGAAGCTTGAATAAACATCATTAAATCTACACTGGACTGGTGTAATACTTCACAATCTTATTGGCACCCTATTGTTGATTTCATGGTTTTTGAGTGGGTTAGGAGCCTGCATTCTTAAAGCATACTCTGCTGCTATGTGCATCAGTACTCCTACTGCCAAGCCCTCTTCTCCTGCAGGTTCCACCATCACTACCATTACATTTGCCACCTTTGCCTTCAACATTAGCATTTCTTGCATTACCATGGAGCACCATTGTTAGGATAACAACCACTATTACCACCACCATACACCCTACCACCAGCATCACCAACTCCACACAGCCACAGTGATCATTCCAACCACCACTCAGCCATGTTTGTGTGAATTGTGAATTTTACAGTGTTGTTTATGTGTAAGGGGAAGTTTGCTACTAGTCCATGCACCAATACTTCCTGCCTAGCCCACTATGCCCTGCATATTTCATAGTCACCATGAACATCAACATAACTACCACTGTTATTGATGCCACCTCTACAAACTCCATCAGCAAAATTACCAAGATCAACACCAATTTCACCATCTTCACAACTTCAAAGACCACCATATTCGGGTGTATTTGTGTTTAAGACTATAGTTTGTATGACAGTGCTGTGTATATGTGTAAGAGAAAGTGCAACGTGGGCATGTGTTTGAAAGACTTTGCACGATTTATATTAAAAAATATGTATATGTTGTCTTGTTAGGGCAGGCCTAGAGAGTGTACTTTAGTTGTGTCACCAGCCTATTCCTATATCAAATAGTATTATATCATATTATATACAAACAGAAGAGGAATTTGGATCAGCCTCTTGAAGCCATTGCTCTCTTAGAATGTCATACTTTCAATTCCCACCGTAAGACGGTATAGACAGAGCATAACTGGTCAGACCACTCCAGTCATTGTCTGTTCACAAATACCAGCCACAATATGTATCAGCTCACTGGACATCCTTTTGGTAGTGGCTGGTCAGGCAGTATGAGTGACATATTGGCTTCTTACTGTGATGCTTACTGTCTCCTTCCACATCGGGAAGAGGCAGGCACTCCCAAAAGAGTTTGCATTAATCTGTCAACTTCTGTTCTACCATTCCCTTTTCAGTTTTTCCTGGACAGCTCCTTTGAGATTATTCTTGTGCAGGGATTTTCACAAACAACACTCCCAGCCTCTGCCATCCCACATAGCTGGATGACTCCTCGCCAGTGCAGCTGTGGTCGGTAGCTGTGTGCACATGCCATGCAGCATCTGAAATTACTATTAATACCACAACAACAATTATGACTACTGCCATTACCAGCATTACTTACACCACCATTTATAACATCATTATAACTTATTAACATCACCAAAATGACTAACACCATCACTGCCTCTCCAATTATCAGCCTCACCATAAGCACTTCCTCCAATATCACCTCCATTAACTCGACCAGTTAAAAGCAGGACCTGTTGGTTTTGCCAGTGCTTAATTTTACTTTCTGTCAACGTTCACCCATTCTAATATTTCCACAAGAATAGAATGACTTGGCTAAATAATGAGAAAATTTTATTCAAAAAGATTACTATATGCTAAAGTATATATGCACTATTTAGAAGTGAAGAAATAAACAGGAAAGCACATAAACACAGTTTATGTTGAAACACAGCTGAAAGAGGTCACATCACAACTACTATTGATATTCAGGAGGCATTTTCCCTTTTACCAGAGTCGGACATAATTGCCAGATATAATTACCATACCTGTAGCAGTTAGAGAAATCTGATCTTGAAATTAGTGCGTAGTTTTCATAATTGCTCTTGTGCAATCAAAGAAACATTTCAAATTTAAAAAGTCAAGATTTTAATGAAAATTGATCTGCCCAAAATAGATTTTGAGAATGTAATTTAGTTAACATTTATGATGCTGTGTACAATGCTTCATTTGTTTCCCCTTAAGTGTTACACTGTCTTCTCTTTGGTAGTGAGGGCTGTCCTTTATCATACTGGGCTACCTAGTTGATTCAAAGCTGTACTCCTGCTTCCATCTTTGTGCAGTGTCCTAGTTTTTAGTTTTCAAAATCTGGTCACCATATGGACCCACCATTATCTTCCGGATCAATTGGTGAGAAATTAACACTTTGTCCAGAGGTGTAATATAAACGCTTGCCATTCCTGATCCCCATCAAAAATGCAGTAAGAACCCTTATGATTCATGCAGACCCAAAGTACTCTCAGCCCTTAAAGGAGAGCCATTTTTATCGCCTCCCCCCCCCAATATGGTCCAAGATTGAAAAGTGCAATAAATAGGACCAAATTACGATTATTTCCTGAAAATGGGGCATAAAATTCAGGTATTGGTGCTTGCTAAAGCAAGATCCACATCCCAGACAGTCGCATCTCTGATTTTTAGAGATGGCACATACAGGACCACAGATAATACTGATGTGGCTTCCTGCGAAGGGCAATTGTAAAGAGCGTGTGCGCATACATATATATTTACAAATGTATCTATTTTGCTTAAAATGTTTAAATCTGACTTTATAAAGCTATATATGTTTAGCTATGAATGTATATACTATACATGCATATACAATCATGCATAGAAAATCAGATTTAAATATTTTTGCAAACATACAGGCTCAATGCATTGCATCAAACAAACACTGCTTTGCAGTGAAAGGTGGAGAGACATATAAACGTGCATAGTAATGTGAGTTTTTTTAGTTTAGCCTACCCAGTCAGCGCTTGCGCTGAGTTTGTAAAATCTTTTTATTTAATATGTCTTAAAAAAGGCTCATATCCCTCCTCCTTCCTTTCCTTGCTTTTCATTGGTACCTGTGCTTGCCACTTACTTTTCCTCCATTTCTATTGGCTGTAGCATGCTGTTTCCTGCACTTACTAATGCTTGTGCTTCTCTTATCAGAGTCCCATAGCTGATGTACTGTTTCCATTTGCGTTTCTGAAACTATATTCTTTGTAATCGAGCCATCATTCCCCTTCCTCTATCTCTTGCACTGGTTTTCCTTTCTCTCACTTCTCTTTCATTTGTTTTTGATGCCTCATTCTTACCCTAGCTGCAGCATTTCAAGTGTGCATGCCGGCTTTGTTTTTTTTCTTTCAGTTAGTCTCTTCAGCAGAACAATGAGGCAGGAGTAGACTGTTCTCGCTCTAGTCTTTCTTTAAACTATTCTACCCACTGCACGCATTTCAAGTGTACTTGTCAGCAGCATATGTGCCCCAGGCGACGTTGGAGCAGTGCCAAAATCACACTTGGGGGTCGCATCTGAGCTTATACGATGTCGAAGCCTGCTGGTTTTATTTGCTGGTGTGTGTGGCCGTTAGTTTAACAGTACAGGATGCGTTGTATTTCTATGACACTTTCACCTTTTCCTTTACCTCCTTTTTCCTTAAACTCCTCAACTGTTATATTTTATTTTCGCAGTGAACATTTGAAAAGGCAATGTTTATTTCCCTAGCGTTTCCACCCCTAGCCCTTCTGTCACCTGACATGTCTACGCACATACTGTGACAAAATACAGTTGCATCATCAACAAAAACAGACCACACACTTTTTTGGGGAAAACTGTTGCAAGTTTATTCATATTCTGTTATGCAGTACATACGTAGGGTTAACTTACGGGTGAACATACGAGTGCAACGCCGTTTAGGACTAACTACTGACACCCATCATGAAACAATCTCCAGCCACCGGGCATTACATTGCCATCTTATTTCTCATCCGGTGCTGCATATGTCACATTGGGGCTGCGGACTAATGATTTTAATGGTTGCTGCACCCGTGCCGCCACGGAGCGAAGTAAGGCCAACCCCCAGCTGTCAGGATACCAATTGTCCCTTACAGGGTGAAGGGGTCGCCTTCCCATTCTTCTCATGGCCCCCTATATCCTGAGGATCTCATATTTAGCTGCACCATCACCACCTGATGGAGTATTCATCGCTTTTTACATTAGGATCACCCGTAAGAACCGCCATGGCTCAGGGTGGCCTACCACGACCCTGAGTCCCCCACCAGTGTAGCTCTTGGGTTCATTAGTCACCACTAAATGGCTTTAAAATAGGTAGGTACTAATGAGGCTGGCCTTTGCCCATTTGGGAATGTCGCCCCTTCAGTCATAGCTTGCCTTCTCATCCACCACCTATCATTTTGTTTTTGCGAAGCGAATTTGCATGTTGCTATACATAGTTGCAAGGATGCGATAGCAACCCTTGTAAGTGACCACCCCCCTTTTTTTTTTATGTTGCCTAGGGATGGCCAATGCTTTAGGTTTCTGCAGTGCTGCCATCCTTCAGTGGAGCAGATCCCACAGAACACCATGAGAGTTGAACGTCTCACTAAGTGTGTGAGCTGGTAGCATGCCACTATTGCAGACTTTCTGTATATGTTACTGTCTGCCCCTTTGTGGTATTGTTGACACTCTGTACCTGTACAATGTCAGTTGGAGTTCCTTTGCACAACTTTGTTGCTCCTAGTTGAGCCGTGACCTTACAACCTAGACTCTTGTCACCTTTTTCTGCGCTCATGCAGCTAAATTAATGCCATCTTACAGCTTAGCATAGCAGTATGTGCACTGGGGTGACATGGTGGCTCAAGCTGACTGACTTGCTCCTTTTTCTTTTCTGCTTAGCCCACTTGAAGCAACTACAACCCAAAATTAATCTTTTCACTAAGCAGATAAAGCTCCTGCTGTCAAACGCCCCAGCATGTTGAAAATGCATACAGCCGGTAACATGTACAACTAGGGTGTCCCTTGGTTGGGCAATGATACTGTTGTTATTTCAAGTTTATATCTCTGAATGCACTCTCAGCCTCCATCAAATTGTAGCTTAAGTGGATGATTTACTCTTATTGGTTCCATTATGGAGCAATCTCTTTTGCTGCTGTTGCACATTTGGACTTTTAAGGGGCGAGGACCACTCTTACCTCCGGATTGGGCGCACTCTGCCCTTGGCTGTCGTGATAACCCACTTCCACCCAGAAAATCTTGTAATCATACACTTGCGCACTTCGACTTTCTATGTGTATAGCGACCTTCATGTATGGACATGCTATGATGGGTACTTGTAAAATAAGATGTTGGACCCTGGTGCGTAGGTAGGACACCCTATTGCATGACTGTGACCTCTCCCCTGTGACTTACCTATTTATCACTCTGTGCAGACCACTTGCAATTCTGTTCCTCCTCTGCGACTCAGCCCCATACACCGGCCTGCGTTGGTCATTCCAAAGTGTAGGAGGGGAACCATGGAGGCAGCAGCCTGCGGGGACATTCGTTACACCTCGTTGGCATTTTTTTTTTTAAGAACTTATTCCCAGCTATCGTCTCTTTTGGGATTATATCTTGTCACCACCCTAATTGTGAAACAAGCGTACCTGCTATGTGTGTGCTATTTAGCACATAGTTGCAGATAACCACTTATTTTTTTTGGGTGGCCTAATTTCAGCATGGTGCCCTCGTCGGGTTGGATGATAGGTTCATATGGCTACCGCAGTGTCCATTGTTAACTTATGGGCTCCAGACTATTGAAGCCTCGAAAGGTGTGACTGCCATATTCTCTGGAGTGCGAAATTCTGTGGTTGCCTGCCTACGTGTGTCTACATTTATGGGGGCAGATTTACAAGCCCCTTGCGCCACTTTTGCGTCACTTTTAACATGGGAAAAGTGACGCAAAAGTGGCGCAAGGGGCTTGTAAATCTGCCCCATGGAGTACTACTGCTGGCTTTCATTCCGAGACCACGGATCCTGCGTCGCCCGCAGTGCACTGTGCGGATTTAGCTAAATGTGATTCATAGAATACCAATCTGCATTTCTTGTCATTGTTATGATAGTGTGTCCATTCATTGATCGATTTCTGTATCTTTGGTGCTAATAACAGCTCTGCTCGCAGGTCAGGTTCAGCAATCCCTGTTATGCTTCTGGGCGAACTCATTTTGAAGAGGCTTTGAACCAAGTCATGTACAAATAAGTGCATCTCCTTGAGAACAGAATGATAGCTGAATTGTCACTCTGGGGTTATGAACCAAAAGGCAATGTGTATACTAGTGGGGGTGAGTTACCTCTAGCACTATGGATTCAACGTAAGGGATCCTAGCAACAAATGACTGCTGTCATACTGAATTGTGGTTGGACTGACCGGATGCACATTGACAGAAATTATGGTTGTAAGCTGCGTGGATGGAACTCTTACAAGTAAAACTCATGTGACTTGTTGCCCTTTAAGTTCCATGTGTTCGGGAGACCTTCCCTGCACTACTCTCAAAGTGTCGAGCCTGTGCTGATTAAAATTAGAATACTGTTTTGAGGATGATAAGACAAGTCTGCGTCCTCAATAACCTTGAGACAATGGAGGCCAATTAAACATCTGGCACATTTGGCCTATTTATTCATCTCAGTCTTGTACTTAATGTTAGTTGCCCTTGTGCTGCTCGTTGGTATTAGTCGTTACTGATGTGCATGGTAGCTGCTCTGCCTCCATGACGTCGAGCAGTACTTGAGTATCCAAGTGATGCTACTTTGCTCTGCTGGGGCAGTGTCTCCTTAATGATTCTGGGTACCCAGGGCAAGATATCCTCTGGGGTGGCCCCTGTATAGAACTACTGAATTTTATTACTCATTCCCTTCCAATTCAAGCCCCATAATGTCAAACAATCTTGAATTCTATGTAAAAAGTTGACACACTGTAATAGAAGTGAACCATAAAGTTAACTTTTCCAGGGGGCTTTGGAAGGGAGGGTGGGGGGGTCATGTCTTAATGACAGCATTAGTGTGGCAATGGTCGCATTCTCTTATTCTGTAGAAAGGAGACAGTGCATGTGAGAAGTTGGCCTGGCATATGCTGTCCACTAGTTATAGTGGGCACCTTGCACCAGTCCAATCGACCTTTATTGATGATAGGTTTAAAGACAACCTTTATGGAAAGCTATCCTAGTGGTAGCTATGGAGAGCAGCCTTCAGGCTAAGTCTTGAAGGAGTGTTAAGCTATTGTTTTACCAGTTATAATCTCATGAATGGCCAAATGAAAGGAGAACCACACCAGGTATATATATAAAATATATGTATTTATTACTAAACACTACCCAATAGTCTCTTTATGAGGCTAGAGGTGAAAGTACACAAGTTACAAGTCAAATAGCACAGTAAAATAGCACAATATACGATTAGCCCTAGGGGCGTACCAAACCATATATTAAGAAAGTGGTATAAGAACCACGACTTAAGTAGACACAAGGCCTAGAGCCTGTAGAATCGCTGGGACCCCAAGGAACCACCCAAGGTAGTGACACAGGGGACCCACGGGGGCTGTGTGCAGTGTGTGAACACAGCCGCGAGCTCCGTTAAAGTCTATGGGAAAGTCGCGGTAAGAGTTTTAGAGTTTAAGGACACTTAGAAATGCACTAGGACCAAACCCTCTTGCCCTTAGACAGTTCTAGGGTTAACACCCACGGGAGCACCGGAGTACTCGAGTTACCTCACCCAGGGAAGCCGGGTGCATAGGTGTCAAACGGTGTCGGGTCGCGTCGTCGTTTTCAATGGCAGTCTGCAGAGAAGTGCTGCTGCCGGGAAGATGCGAAGTGTCCAAAGAGATCCAAGCCTGGATCGGAGATGAGAAGAACCTGAAAGCAGAGGGGACAGAGTCTGGGTCACTTGCCAGTGACCAGGGGCACGATAGTCGAATGCCCACCGATGTCGGGTGCTTTAGGTGAAAGAGGTAAAGCTTGACTCTTCAGCCACGAGGACCAGGAGGTGTCGACGATAACCAGGAGCTGGATTCGATCTGTCCCACAAAGGATGTCGAGTGCTGCAGTGTTGGTGTCCAGATTGAACACAACAAGCCTTGGCAACAGCAACCCACGCAGAAAGGAGAAAGATGCTTCGGAGCAGACCAGCAAGGTCTGAGGGACTCACTACTTGGTGGGGAGTCAGGACACATCTGGATCAATCAGAAACGCCCAAAGAAAATCAGAGTTGCCTTCACAGGGACACACCAGTCGACGGACCAGGGATCGCGAAGGAGCCTCGAGCGGAAATGCAAGAAGCGGGCCCACGGAACACTCATGGAGTGTAGGCTCACAATCTTCAGTGCAAATGGTGCTCAGGGCCTGAGCTACAAGAAACCTAAAGCAGAACTTCAAGAGTCGTTGAGAAGTTGATGCACTAGCAAATGTGCACGGTGTCCAGGAGTTCCGGTTCCACGTCACTCGTGAGGGCTGCGGGTCTCAGCTTTGCTGGGAACTCGGGTTGGTCTCTGTGAAGTCTGGAAATCCTCCTCCTGGGCTGCAAGTACTTCGGATTCTGGCGGGAGCTTTGGAGATGCACACCGTCAAATGCTTTGTTGGTGCCTGCCAAGCAGGGGAGTCACTCCTTGACCCCAAGGGAGATTTCTTCAGTCCTCTAGTCTTGAGTAGAGTGTCGAAGTTCCAGGATTCAGTTGCAGAGTTTCGTCCAGGGATATCTAAAGTCCTGTTGCCAGGGGTTCCTTACTTATACCTAAGAAAGGGGTTGGACTAACTCTGTGGACCCACCTATGGGAGGGTTTGGAAAGAGGGGTGGCTACACCCATTTCCTTTGTCCAGTTTCGCGCCAGAGCAGGGGCTGGCAGCCCCTGCAACCGGTTTGAACTGGGGTATGCACGAGGACACCAAATGGGCCCCCAGTGCAGGACTTCAAAGCACTCTTGGAGTGCACCCACCCAGCCCCAATCCACTAAGGCCTGTCTGGGAGGTGGTAACACCTCCCTGAGACAGGAAACCTATTGTCCAGGCCTCCCCTGTGAGAAGTTGGCCTGGTATATGCTGTCCACTAATTATAGTGGGCACCTTGCACCAGTCCAAACAACCCCTTATTGGAGATAGGTTAAAGACAACCTTTATTGAAAGCTATCCTAGTGGTAGCTATGGAGAGCAGCCTTCAGGCTAAGTCTTGAAGGAATGTAAAGCAGCTTGTTTTACCAGTCTATAATCTCTTGAATGACCAAATGAAAGAGGACCACACCAGGTATATATTCAAAATATATGTATTTATTGCTAAACACACCCCTCTAGTCTCTTTATGAGGCTAGAGTTCGAAGTACATAAGTTATAAGTTAGTTATCAACAGTAACAGCACTAATACACGTTTGAGCCCTAGGGGCGTACCAAACCATATACCAATGAAGTGGTATAAGAACCACGACTGAGCTAGACACAAGGCCTAGAGCCTGTAGAAGTGCTTGGGCCACAAGGAACCACCCAAGGTAGTGACACAGGGGACCCACGGGGTACGCGTGCAGTGTGAGATCCAAAGGTGGATCGAAGATCTGAAGAACCTGAAAGCAGAGGGGACAGAGTCTGGGTCACTAGCCAGTGACCAGGAAGGCGATGAGCGGATGCCCACCGATGTCGGGTGCTTCAGGTTGGTTGACGGTCGTCTTGACTCTTCAGCCACGAGGTCCAGGAGGTGTCGACGACAACCAGGAGCTGGATTCAAGCTGTCCCATGACGTTTGTCGATTACAGGGGTGTCGGCGACCGGATTGGAACCCAACAAGCCTTGGCAACGGCAAGTCTCATAGAAATAGAAGAAGGACGGTGGTGCAGACCAGCAAGGTCTGAGGGACTCACCCAGTGAAGGTAAGTCAGGCCATGCCTGGAGCAACCAGGGAAGCCCAAGCAGAAGAAGATTGGCCTTCGGGAGAGCCTACTAGCCAATGGACTAGCGACTGCAAAGGAGCCTCGAGTGGACGCACTTAGAGCTGGCTCACGGGACACTCGTGGAGTGGAGGCCAGTGATCTTCAGTGCAGTTGGTACTGGAGGCGGGGGCTACTCGGAGCCCAAAGCACAACTTCGTGGAAGACCAGGAAGAGGATGCACTTGCAAATGCGCTCGTTGTCCAGGGGTCACAGTTCCACATTACCCACGACAGCTACGGGCCTCAGCTTTGCTGGAGACTCAGGGCAGCCTCGGGGAAGTCTGGAAATCTACCTCTGGTGATGCAAAGACTTCGGCGTCCGGCGGGAGCTTCAGCGATGCAGACCGGACAATTGCTTTGTTGGTGCCTGCCAAGCAGGGGAGTCACTCTTTGACCCCAAGGGAGATTCTTCAGTCCTCTAATCTTAAAGTAGAGCGTCGAAGGTCCAGGATTCTGTATCAGAGTTTCATCCAGGTAAATCTAAAGTCCTAAGGACTGGGGTCCCATACTTATACTAAGTTAGGGGGTTGGACATACTCTGGGGACCCACCTATGGGAGGGTCAGGGAAGAGGGGTGGTTACACCCATTCCTTTTGTCCAGTTTCGCGCCAGAGCAGGGGCTGGAAGCCCCAGAACCAGTTTGAACTGGGGTATGCACAGGGACACCAAGTGTGCCCCCAGTGCAGGACTTCAAAGCACCAGAGAGTGCTCCCGCCCAGCCCCAATACACATTATCCTGTCTGGGGAGGTGGTTACACCTCCCTGGGACAGGAAACCTATTGTCCAGGCCTCCCCTGCTGGAGTTTCAGTCAGCAGCAGGAGGCCAGACCAGTGTCTGTGGCAGCGGCATCCATTTTGTGATGCCAGGGCTTGGAAAGAAGTTACCGGGCAGGCCGGTGTGTACATGTCTCTCCCTCTAGAAGGGTGGAATGCTACCCCCGCCGCCAGAACTGGCAGGGGGGTAGTATTCCAAGATGTTTGACACCAAACACGACATGTTTCCGTGCAGCCATCCCAAAGTTAGCATTTAACGCAAGGTTATAATGCGCTTAAGAGTATATGGTCAGGCTGCACTACAAACAGCATCAGAGAAGGGTCTCCGAACGCTGCAGAGGGGCTCTGCTCATGCAGGGGCACCCTCTCACATAGGAACCAAGCACTCTGCCTTCAGGATTGACAAGGCCTGCCATAGGAGTGACTTATAGGTTTATATGTGTGTATGTATGTAGTGATATAGGTAACCTATATCACAGTAAGGGGTGCATGCACCACCTTACCCAGGCTGCAGTAGCAGACCTGTGGTGTCCTTTTGGCTGGCCTTCCAGGGGTGGCACAATACATGCTTCAGCCCCTGGCAGGACTCTGAGGTACCTATGCCCTGGGTACATAGTATACCATATACTAGGGACTTACAAGGGCACTCCAGATTCCAATCAGAGATGTGCCTAAGGCACATGGAAACCATTTTAGAGAGGAAGCAGCTAGGCTGGGGTTCTGATTAGCAGGGCCCCAGCCAGACTAAAGTCGAAAAACAGTGAAGCATCAGCAAAAAGTGGGGGTACCCATGTGAAGCAGATCCTACTCTCCTACACAACCCCCCAAACGTAGGGACATTAAACTAACCTTGCCCAGTTAAGTCTTCATGTTCTAAGTGGAAGTACCTAGAGAGTCCATCTGCATTGGCATGGTTACTCCCAGGTCTATGTTCCACTGTGAAGTCCATCCCCTGTAGGGAAATGGACCACCTAAGCAGTTTGGGGTTTTCACCCTTCATTTGTTTTAGCCATAAGAGGGGCTTATGGTCTGTTTGAACAAGGAAGTGAGTACCAAACAAGTATGGCCTCAACTTCTTCAGAGCCCAGACCACAGCAAAGGCCTCCCTCTCAATGGCTGACCAACGTTTCTCTCTAGGGGTCAGCCTTCTGCTAATAAAAGCTACTGGCTGATCCTGACCTTCATCATTCAATTTTGACAGTACAGCCCCAACCCCCAATTCAGATGCATCTGTTTGGACAATGAACTTCTTGGAGTAATCAGGACTCTGTAGAATGGGAGCAGTGCACATTGCCTGCTTTAGGTCATCAAATGCCTTTTGACAGCTAACTGTCCACTGAACCTTTTGGGCATTTTCTTGGAAGTTAAGTCATTCAGGGGTGTCACTATTGATCCATACCCCTTGACAAATCTCCTATAGTACCCAGTCAGGCCTAAAAAGGCTCTCACCTGAGTCTGGGTAGTTGGAGCAGTCCAGTCCATGATGGTCTGGATCTTCCTCTGCAGTGGTTGAACCTGGCCTCCACCCACAAGGTGGCCCAGGTACACAACCTGACTCTGCCCTATCTGGCACTTGGTGGCCTTGATAGTCAGGCCTGCTTTCTGCAGGGCCTGCAAAACATTTCTGAGGTGGACCAGGTGATCCTCCCAGGTGGAGCTAAAGACAGCAATATCATCTAGATATGCTGCACTATAGGCTTCCAGACCTGTAAGGACTGTATTCACCAACCTCTGAAAAGTGGCAGGTGCATTCTTCAGACCAAAGGGCATCACCACAAATTGATAATGCCCACAAGGGGTTGAGAATGCTGTCTTTGGCTTTGCATCATCAGCTAGTCTGATCTGCCAGTAGCCAGCTGTCAGGTCAAATGTGCTTAGATACTTGGCTGAGGCCAAAGTGTCTATTAGCTCATCTGCCCTAGGTATTGGATGGGCATCAGTCCTAGTGACTGCATTGAGACCCCTGTAGTCCACACAAAACCTCATATCTCTTTTCCCACCATTGGTGTGAGGTTTTGGCACAAGGACCACTGGACTAACCCAAGGGCTATCTGAGGGTTCAATAACTCCCAAATCCAACATCTTCTGGACTTCTGTCCTGATACAGTCCCTGACATGGTCAGGTTGCCTATAAATCTTATTTTTAATAGGCAGACTGGCCCCAGTGTCCACTTCATGAGTGCACCAGGTGGTCTGACTAGGTGTCAGTGAGAATATGTGCCTGAACTGATTGAGCACCTGTCTGCAATCAGTTTGCTGCTGGGCAGTGAGGCTGCCTGCCAAGGCTACACCATCCACTGACCCATCATCAGGGTTCTGTGAGAGCAGGTCAGGGAGTGGGTCACTCTCTTCCTCCTGTCCCTCATCAGTAGCCATGAGCAAGCCCATGTCTGCCCTGTCCACATATGGTTTTAATCTGTTGACATGGAGAACCCTGTGGGGACTCCTGGGTGTTCCTAGGTCTACTAAGTAGGTAACCTCACCCTTCTGTTCAACAATGGTATGGGGTCCACTCCATTTGTCCTGGAGAGCTGCTGGGGCCACTGGCTCCAACACCCACACCTTCTGTCCTGGCTGGTAAACAGTCAGTACAGCCTTTTGGTCATGCCAGGCTTTTTGAAGTTCTTGGCTAGCCTCAAGGTTTTTAGTTGCCTTTTTCATGTACTCAGCCATCCTGGAGCAGAGACCAAGTACATAGTCCACTATGTCTTGCTTTGGGGGCTTGAGAGGTAACTCCTATCCTTCCTTCACCAAGCACAATGGACCCCTGACAGGGTGACCAAACAAAAGTTCAAAAGGGCTGTAGCCAACCCCCTTTTAAGGCACCTCCCTGTATGCAAATAAAAGGCAGGGCAAGAGTATGTCCCATCTTCGCCTAAGCTTCTCTGGGAGCCCTTTAATCATGCCCTTCAAGGTTTTGTTGAATCTCTCAACTAAACCATTGCATTGTGGGTGATAGGGTGTGGTGAACTTGTAAGTCACTCCACAATCCTTCCACATTGCTTTCAAGTATCCAGACATAAAGTAAGCACCCCTGTCTGATACAACCTCCTTAGGGAAGCCCACTCTTGAGAAAATTCCCAGGAGGGCTCTTGCCACCACAGGTGCTGTAGTGGTCCTAAGGGGAATAGCCTCTGGGTACCTGGTGGCATGATCCACTACCACCAGGATAAACCTGTGCCCAGATGCTGTTTGGGGATCCATGGGACCAACAATGTCAATCCCACCCTCTCAAAGGGAGCCCCCACCACAGGTAGTGGTATCAGGGGGGCCTTTGTGGTGCCACCTGCCTTGCCACTGGCCTGGCAGGTTACACAGGAGCGACAAAACTCCTTGGTGTCTTCAGACATGTGGGGCCAGTGAAAGTGAGGGACAATTCTGTCCCAAGTCTTGTTCTGGCCCAGGTGACCTGCTAAGGGAATGTCATGGGCTAGGGTCAATAGGAAGCCCCTGAACTTCAGAGGTATAACCAACCTCCTGGTGGCACCAGGCTTGGGGTCTCTACACTCTGAGTACAAGAGTCCATCATCCCAATACACTGTATGGGGACCACTAGCTTTTCCAGCAGCCTCAGCAGCAGCTTGCTGTCTGAGGGGTTCAAGAGAGGGGCAGCTCTGCTGCTCCTGGCTCAGATCTGCCCTGGAAGGGCCCCTGTCCCCAAGAACTCAACCTGGTCAGGTTCAAGCTCCTCTGGGACAGTTCCTTCCTCAGGACTGAGATCATCCCCTCAAGAGACTGATCTTCCTTCTGAGCCAAGGGGGAAGGCACTGCCTTTACCCTACTACTCCTCCTCTTGGAGGGCACTTGGTCCATTATTCCAGAATCCAAGGCCTGTTCAGTGTTAGACATTTTGGCTTGTGACCTGGTCACAGCAAACACATCTGCAGGGATGCCCAGCATTTCTGCATGGGTCCTGAGCTCCACTTCTGCCCAAGCTGAAGTTTCTAGATCATTGCCAAGCAAGCATTCAACTGGTAGGTCTGCACTTACCACAACCTTCTTAAGGCCAGTTACCCCTCCCCAGGAGAAGTTAACAACTGCCAGAGTATGGTCTGTTCTGACATTGCTAGCATTGGTCACTTGGTACATTTCACCAAGTATAATCTGCCCAGGATCCACAAGGTCTTGTGTCACCATGGTGACACTTGCCCCTGTGTCCCTAAATGCCAAAGCCTCTTTTCCATTGATTAAGGGATGTTGCCTGTACTTGCCCAGATTACTGGGACTCACAGAGGAGGTCACATCCATGCCTCCATCACAGACTAGGACAGCCTGAGTGAGTTCTGTGACTAGGTCAGAGCTCCTCTCCTTACCCAGGGTCAACCCTACTAAACCCTTGGCTTGTGTAGTCCCACCACCAACTGTAACTGCACTAGGGGGAGCAGGTGCCTTAGGGGCATTGGTGGGGGCTGGAGTAGAGTCTTTGGACTTGGTGCAATCACTGGTCCAGTGGGTCTTTTCCTTACAGACCTTGCACCATGGTTTATTTTGGCCTTTCCCTTTGTTAGACTGTGAATCCCCACCTGAAGAAGATTTTTGGGGACCTTGTGAAGACTTCTGGTCTTTACCCTTCTCCCCACCCTTATCAGAGTTCTTAGAATCTTGCTTCTTTGGGTCACCACCTTGGTTCTGTACCTTCTGCCTCACCCTGGTTCTGACCCATTTGTCTGCCTTCTTTCCCAATTCTTGGGGAGAGGTCAGATCAGAGTCCACCAGGTACTGATGCAACAGCTGATTTTGACAGTTATTAAGAATCTGCTCCCTCATGATAAGATTGTACAATCCTGTGAAGTCACATACCTTACTGTCCATCAACCAACCTTCCAGAGCCTTAGCAGAACAATCCACATAGTCTACCCAGTCTTGAGTCTGTGCTTTTGGGTATCTCTGAACTTTAACCTGTATTGTTCAGTTGTTAGGCCAAACCCATCAATCAGAGCACTCTTCAAGACTTTGTAATTGTCAGCATCCTCTTCTCTTACAGTGAGGAGCTTGTCTCTACCTTTGTCTGCAAAGGAGAGCCACAAGATTGCTTCCCACTGCTCCTGAGGGACCCTCTGTACTTTACAGGCCCTCTCCAGTGCAGTTATCCATTTGTGGATGTCATCCCCACTCTGGTAGGGAGGGACAATCTTGCTCAGGTTTCTATGGTCATAAGACCTTTCCCTATCTCTGGGGAAATTGCTGCCACCATGGGACTCTAGTCCCAACTTTTTCTCTCTCTATAGAGATCTAGGGACTCCTGTCTATAGCCAATTGCTGTTTTCTGAGTTCAAGCTGGGCTTGCTCATACTGAATCAGTCTCTTCCTCCCCTCATGAGAGGATTCCCTTCCATGAGAGGAGACAGAGGTCCCTACTGAGGTGTCAGAGTGGTTAGACTCCTGAGAAGGAGATCTAGCCCTTCTGGGCACACTCACAACTCTTCCTGGGGGGGCAAAGGGAGGTCATTCTGATCCTCCTCCTCCTCCACAGGAGGAATTGGGTTTTCCAGGTCAAGGTCATTTTCACCTTCCTGGCCAGTTTCAGAGGGGGGGCCCTGGGTGTCTTCACCCCTGACCCCTTCCTCATTTTCTGCCCCACCCTCTCTGCCTACCCCTTCAGACCCTAGGGGCCTGCTGAGGTCATCAGCCAGTAGCACCTCTCTGAGGTGTTGGATGCTGGCACTTTTGCCTGCCTTCAGCTTCCTAGTAATGCACAATGCTCTCAATTCCAAGAATGGGAGATTATCATACTTGGAGGGAAGAAGCCCACTGGCTTCTGGCAAGGACTCACTGGGTCCTGGCTTTGAAGACATTACTAGTGAGGTGTGGTGTATGCACTACCTACTCTAGTGTGGCCTACTAAACTCTCTTGAGTTGTAGAAAGGGTGTGCTATCCCTTAACACACAACTCTAAGTTCAGTAGAACTTACTGTATACTAAGCTTGATTTATATGTACCTAAGGTACCCTTAGTGGTTTTCAGTTGATCAATTCAATTGAGATTATCTGGTAAAACAATAGCAAGCTGGAATCCCACACGCTGCACACCAATGTGAGAAGTTGGCCTGGTATATGCTGTCCACTAATCATAGTGGGCACCTTGCACCAGTCCAAACAACCCCTTATGGAGATAGGTTAAAGACAACCTTTATTGAAAGCTATCCTAGTGGTAGCTATGGAGAGCAGCCTTCAGGCTAAGTCTTGAAGGAATGTAAAGCAGCTTGTTTTACCAGTCTATAATCTCTTGAGTGACCAAATGAAAGAGGACCACACCAGGTATATATTCAAAATATATGTATTTATTGCTAAACACACCCCTCTAGTCTCTTTATGAGGCTAGAGTTCGAAGTATATAAGTTATAAGTTAGTTATCAACAGTAATAGCACAAATACACGTTTGAGCCCTAGGGGCGTACTCAAACCATATACCAATAAAGTGGTATAAGAACCACGACTGAGCTAGACACAAGGCCTAGAGCCTGTAGAAGTGCTTGGGCCACAAGGAACCACCCAAGGTAGTGACACAGGGGACCCACGGGGGACGCGTGCAGTGTGAGAACACAGCCGCGAATCGCCGTTGACTTCTATGGGGAAAGTCGCAGTTGGAATTTTAAAGAAAAGGGACACTTAGAGGAGGACTTGGAGCAAACCCCTTTAGAACTGGGTTGTTCTAGAGTCTATACCCACGGGAGCACCGGAGTACTCGAGTTACCTCACCCAGGGAAGCCGGGTGCATAGGTGTCTTTCGGGTCGGGTTTCGTCGTTGTTTTCAATGGCGATCTGCTGCAAAGTGCTGCTGGCGGCTAAGTCGAAAGTGTTCGGGTGGATCCAAAGGTGGATCGAAGATCTGAAGAACCTGAAAGCAGAGGGGACAGAGTCTGGGTCACTAGCCAGTGACCAGGAAGGCGATGAGTGGATGCCCACCGATGTCGGGTGCTTCAGGTTCATTGACGGTCATCTTGACTCTTCAGCCACGAGGTTCAGGAGGCGTCGACGATGCCCAGGAGTTGGATTCGAGCTGTCCCACGAAGTCTGTCGATTGCAGGGGTATCGGCGACCGGATTGGACCCAACAAGCCTTGGCAACGGCAAGTCTCGTGGAAATAGAAGAAGGACGGTGGTGCAGACCAGCAAGGTCTGAGGGACTCACCCAGCAAAGGTAAGTCAGGGCACGCCTGGAGCAACCAGGAAAGCTTAAGCAGAAGAAGATTGGCCTTCGGGAGGGCCTACTAGCCAACGGACTATCGACCGTGAAGGAGCCTTGAGTGGACGCACTTAGAGCTGGCTCACGGAACACTCGTGGAGTGGAGGCCAGTGATCTTCGGTGCAGGAGGCGGGGGCTACTCGGAGCCCAAAGTACAACTTCGTGGAATACCAGGAAGAGGATGCACTTGCAAATGCGCTCGGTGTCCAGGGGTCACGGTTTCACGTTACCCATGACAGCTACGGGCCTCAGCTTTGCTGGAGACTCAGGGCAGCCTCGGGGAAGTCTGGAAATCCACCTCTGGTGATGCAAAGACTTCGGCGTCTAGCGGGAGCTTCAGCAATGCAGACCGGACAATTGCTTTGTTGGTGCCTGCCAAGCAGGGGAGTCACTCCTTGACCCCAAGGGAGATTCTTCAGTCCTCTAATCTTAAAGTAGAGCGTCGAAGGTCCAGGATTCTGTATCAGAGTTTCGTCCAGGTAAATCTAAAGTCCTAAGGACTGGGGTCCCATACTTATACTAAGTTAGGGGGTTGGACATACTCTGGGGACCCACCTATGGAAGGGTCAGGGAAGAGGGGTGGTTACACCCATTCCCTTTGTCCAGTTTTGTGCCAGAGCAGGGGCTGGAAGCCCCTGAACCAGTTTGAACTGGGGTATGCACAGGGACACCAAGTGTGCCCCCAGTGCAGGACTTCAAAGCACCAGAGAGTGCTCCCGCCCAGCCCCAATACACATTATCCAGTCTGGGGAGGTGGTTACACCTCCCTGGGACAGGAAACCTATTATCCAGGCCTCCCTGCTGGAGTTTCAGTCAGCAGCAGGAGGCCAGACCCGTGTCTGTGGCAGCGGCATCCATTTTGTGATGCCAGGGCTTGAAAGAAGTTACCGGGCAGGCCGGTGTGTACATGTCTCTCCCTCTAGAAGGGTGGAATGCTACCCCGCCGCCAGAACTGGCGGGGGGTAGTATTCCAAGATGTTTGACACCAAACACGACATGTTTCCGTGCAGCCATCCCAAAGTTAGCATTTAACGCGAGGTTATAATGTGCTTAAGAGTATATGGTCAGGCTGCACTACAAACAGCATCAGAGAAGGGTCTCCGAATGCTGCAGAGGGGCTCTGCTCATGCAGGGGCACCCTCTCACATAGGAACCAAGCACTCTGCTTTCAGGATTGACAAGGCCTGCCATAGGAGTGACTTATAGGTTTATATGTGTGTATGTATGTAGTGATATAGGTAACCTATATCACAGTAAGGGGTGCATGCACCACCTTACCCAGGCTGCAGTAGCAGACCTGTGGTGTCCTTTTGGCTGGCCTTCCAGGGGTGGCACAATACATGCTTCAGCCCCTGGCAGGCCTCTGAGGTACCTATGCCCTGGGTACATAGTATACCATATACTAGGGACTTACAAGGGAACTTCAGATTCCAATCAGAGATGTGCCTAAGGCACATGGAAACCATTTTAGAGAGGAAGCAGCTAGGCTGGGGTTCCGATTAGCAGGGCCCCAGCCAGACTAAAGTCGAAAAACAGTGAAGCATCAGCAAAAAGTGGGGGTACCCATGTGAAGCAGATCCTACTCTCCTACATCCCCTGCCGGAGTTTCGGTCAGCAGCAGGAGGCCAGACTCGTGTCTGTGGCTGCAGCATCCATTTTGTGATGCCAGGGCTCTGTTTAGCTGGTACCGGGTATACCGGTGCTGTCATGTCTTTCCCTATAGAAGGGTGGGATCATACTCCCACACCAGTTACTGGTGGGGGGGTATGATTCCAAGGTGTTTGACACCAAACACGACCTGTTTCCGTGCAGCCATCCCAAAGTTAGCATTTACAGCGAGGATATAATGCACTTAAGAGTATATGGTCAGGCTGCACCACAGACAACCCCGGAGAGGAGATTCCGAGGGCTGCAGAGGGGCTCTGCTCATGCATGGGCACCCTCTCACATATAACCAAGCACCCTGCCTTCAGGATTGATAAGGCCTGCCTTAGGGGTGACTGATAGGTTTCTATGTGCAGTGATAGGTGAGATATAGTGAACCTATATCTCTGTGAGGGGTGCATGCACCACCTCACCCAGGCTGCAGTAGCAGTCCTGTGGTGTCATTTTGGATGGCCTTCCAGGGGTGGCACAATACATGCTTCAGCCCCTGGTAGGCCTCTGGGGTACCTATGCCCTGGGTACATAGTATACCATATACTAGGGACTTATAAGGCCACCCCAGAATCCAATCTGTGGTGTACCTAAAGATCATGGAATCAATTTATAAGAGAAAGCAGATAGGCTGGGGACCTGGATAGCAGGTTCCCACCAAACTAAGTCAAAAACCATCAAAACACCAGAAGAAAAGTGGGGGCAACCATGTAGTCATATTCCACCTTCCTACAGTGCAAATGAAGTACTATTTGCATCAAGCTGCAAAGGAAACAAACCGCTTCTACAGCATAGTAGCCACAGTATTCCTTTGTACACTTTCTCTGGCTGTATTTACTTGTTTTGATTCATATGCTCTACACCGGATTTGCTGTGAAATCTTATTTAACAGTATGCCTGCCTAGGTCACGGAGCTGTCTCTGGTGTAATGATTAGAATCTAAATCACCCAAACCTCTGAGCCCTTGAACTGAACCTCTGCTGGGCTGTGTACATGTTTTGACAAAGCTAGGAATGGCAACCAAAAGTGCCCCGAGTACCCTTTGCAAATTGCACAATGCAGTTTCAACCACATTTAGTTGCGCCTCTGTCGTTGCCTTGTCAGTGTATGCATGTACTACTACCGCAGTTAATGGGAAGCCACCCCTTCCTGCTCATGAGAAGAGCAACGTGTTCGCCATTGATGATAAAGTGATTTGATGCATCCAGAAAATGACTTATCATTGTTCCACTACTTTGAAAGTGTAACAAAATTAAGCGTGGAAGCCTAAAACAATGGGTGACTTCCCTCGGTGTGTGACAGCAGGTCCAAGGAAACATGCCTGCATGCCTATACAAATAATATAGAACTACCCCCCCTACCTGTCTAACTTTAACCTCACAATGCGGATGAGGTCCTGAAGTCTTGAAATCAATGATTTTTTGAGGTACCATGTTGGATACGTCAGCTACCTCTATGAAACTGCTGTTTCATCTGGCGGGCAATCAGAAATTGATACTGTGTGCCCCCCCCCTTCATGCGGTTGAGTCAACCGGTGTAATACACCCCAACTGGCCCGTGGCAAGATTCTGCTCATATAAGGGCACATCCCAGTCTGCTGCTGCAGTGGAATTATAGAACTTCTCTGCTAATTATGCTGGCCCCAAGCCAATTGAGAGACTCCCTGGGCACACTCTGGCCCCTCGTTAGCTTTCAACTGAATGATTTCCACCAACCAGTTATTTTCTGTACTCCTGGTTTTACAGTAGCACCTGTCATGCAGGCAGCCTCGTCTCCTGTAACCAGCTGAGAAGCATAATTGCTTTGCCTGGGGGTATGGCCAACCCTGTGCCACTGCACTATGCGCCCCTTCACAATTGCTAACCTTGATGGATCCAGTCTCTTCGGTGGATGCATGTCGGTACCTTTCACGTCCGTCATGCCCCCCGTGACCACTCAGTGTGCAGTGTTGGCACTATCCGTCATCCTTGGATTGGAACGTGGGCAGGGGCTCTCCCCAACGGCAACCCAACCTCACAATGAAATGCATACGGCAAGTGCTTCTTATGTGAAATGCATGTCCCTGGCGCCACGTCACACTCTGGCCCTGGACTAGCAGGCCCCCCTCAGCTCTCTTGCAGCATGCACAGCATCGAAGGATGAGTGTTCCCGTCACCCCCTTGTGCTTCAGGGCCTTAGTCGGTTAACAGCTGGCTGGTGCTGTTCTTTTCCTGGACACCAGAACGTGGAGTGTCTAGCAAGGATAATGTTTGGAGGTATTGGGGCTTTTTTTTTTTACTGAGTTAAATATGGCTGTCCACACTGAGCTTAAGTTGTTTGCCACTATCATAAGGTGTTGGGCCAACGCTGGCACTCAAACTTAGTTGCCCGGGATCCAATGCAGGCTGCTCAGGCCATTCTACCGCTTCTGCCCCGGTTAGAAGGGCTCCTTGCTGTGCCAACCTTCAGCAATTATATTAATCGCTTGATAAGAAATTTACATTGCACTGTATACATAGATCGGGTGTACACCCTGGTAAATGCAATTTTATTTTTTATTTTAAGTCCGATCACTTTAACGTTGCGCATAGCATGGAAAATAGGGTTGCCACCTGTTGAAAATTAGAAAGTTGCCCAGAGGCTGCATTTTACCCCTATCGATACATGCTGCAAACCGTAACTTTAAAAGAGAACATGCTGCCCTACTATCCCCTGACTTATCATTTAAGATAAACAAAGACCAAAAGGCTGGACTAAGATGAATATTGGTGACTTCATATTAACCCTGGGCAGAGTTCGCGGAGTTGCACTACGCGGAACACCGCGAAGTGCAAAAAAAACTAAGCCGCACTACGCGGAGCTCCGCAAGCAGAGGAGTACGATAGAAAAATGCCGTTCACGGTGATTGCACAGTGCCGGATGCTTGTCCGCACTGTGCAATCATCGCGAACGGCACCATGCACAGCGCAAGCGGTCCCTGTTTTCCTCTTCTGCCGCTCGAGTAGATTTTTACTTGAGCGGCAGCTTTCTCAACGGGAACGGCTGTTTCTCAACGGGAGCGGTCGCGAGCATACGCAATCACTCGCAATGAGAAACCTGGCCTCCCCCCCGCATTGAGAAATCTTGCCGGGAAGTTGATTTTCCACGCTCACCAACTTGATGCTGGCGATCGCAAATGAGGAAAAATCTCGCCGGGAGGTTGATTTTCCTCGCTTGCGGTCGCCAACTTGATGTTGACGAACGCGAGCGAGCGAGGCAAAAAACTCCGCTCCGCTGGACGGAGTTTTTCGGAACTCCGCGATCTCCACGGAGTGCGGAAAGCTCCGCAAACTCCATGAGCGGAGTGGAGTTCACCGCCCAGGGTTACTTCATATAAAGTGCTACTTACGAAGCATGCCAGGGACTTTGGAGAACCTTAAACACTGACAGGCATTCCCCTGTGCCTAAAAAGGAAGATTCTTAGGCAGAGGAGTCTTTTGTTTACGAGTTTAACGTACCTCTGGCCCACAAATCAACCTGATGAGCATATTCAAAACAAGTTATCTAGTAAAATTAAAACGTATAACATTCCATTTAGTTAAAAGCATGAGGCACATTCCTATGAAATGGGCGTAAAATAGCCGGCACCCCATCTTTACCCTAGCTACATTCAGACATAAATCAGCCTAACCACCTTTTTCCTAATCCACTGCTGTGACCTTGTGGCTGGCAACTCCCCCTCTTCCAAGGTGAAGTTAATGAACACAGTTTACCACGCTTGACACTGTTACCATAGCTGAGATCTTCCTTAGTTGTGAGTACTGTGGTTTTAACAGTGAATGGCTTTGATCAGAATGTTTATTTATATGCATGGTGTGTTGCCTTCTATTGTGACTAGCACTGTCAGACTAATTTTATTTTATGTTACTTGTGGTTTTGGTGATGTTGGCTAATTTGATAAGTACACGTGTGATGTAGCGGAAATCCGATTTCATTTGTAGGGGTGCATTATAATCACCCATGAAGAGCGCACCTGCATATAATCCTTTGTCGTGTTAACAGAAAGTGTTAGGATCTTGAAATGTAATAACATAAAATGTGATGCATTTAGCTCATTGAATAGTAACATGAAGAATTAACATAGAAAGTAAATGTAACTAGCAGAACACACTAACGTGAAGAACTTGTGTTGGGCAACTGACAATCATTCATTATTAATTGTGTTAATTAATCCGGTCATTATTCATGTAGGTAGGAATATTTACGGAATGTGCCTTTTCTTCTATGAAATTTCGTAAAGCTCATACGCCATTTCTCCTATGTTAGCTGAATTTTGTATGCCTGAAATGCATTTTCCCTGGAAGCTCTCGCTTTAGAATTAACAGTTTGAATTTCATGTGTGCTGTGGATTTTGTTCTTTCTCACGTTTGTGTTGCAGGTGGAAGAAGCGCCCTTGTTAGCTAGAATAATGTCTTTGTTTTATTAGTCAGGCAAGGAGAGAAGGGGATACATCACATGTTAAAATCGATAAGGAGAGCTGTTGTATTTTTACACTGGAGAAGGCCTGGGAATCAAGGTCAACATGTTACAGTTCAGGAACATCGCTGTCCCATGGAAAAGTACCTATGAGATCGTGGTCAGAGCAGATGGCGTGACCCACAAGGACTCTTGGGAAGATACCTGTAATATTGGGACGTTGCAAGTAGGAAAAGGAGCCCACTTCTTCTCTGCCATTAGAGAGAGATTATCTCAGGACGAGCTCGGTCTCAATAGCTTTATGCTATTCGACCCATCAATGGTGGAGAGACTTCTTAGGAAGACTCCACATGCTGACAACTTTAATATTTCCCTGAAGGATGCTTAAGTAGGGATGTCACTTTAGTGCTAGTGTAGGAAATAGATTGATGCTTTATATTCACCAACCCTCGATGCAGGGAAATTTGGACTCATGCTTTCTGATCCTCTGCATTCTATTTCTTGAGTTAATTGTTTTGTGCATGTTGCACCACTGAACTTTATTAGCAGATTTGGCTTTATGTTGATTCCAATGTATTTCTACACTCTCATTTTCAGGTGTCTCTATGTTCAGTTACTTTTGGCTTTGTAATAAAATTAACTAACCTTACATAGTTGTCTGTGGTTACTAGGTGTCTAGAGAAATTCCAGTTGATTTGATTGGCGTTATTAACAGGGGTGGCTTCTCCGCTAAGGCGGAGGAGCGTCGTCCCAGTGCCATTCAGCACTGCAAAAATGGAAAAATAAAATGATGATAACAAGATGTTATTATCATTTTAATTTTCCGTGCTGGGGCAGTTTTGTGGGGCGGTGTGGGGCTGGGCAGGGTGGAGGAGTGGTGACACCCTTCTAAGTGCACATGAATTTTTGGCCAGCCCTCTGTGCACTTAGCATGTTTTCCACCCAGGCTGCATTACAGTCTGGGTGGAGAATATGCCCAGGTTTCAATTCCCCATCTGAGCACCCAGACCAATCACAACGCTGCATTGCAATGTTGTGATTGGCTGGGGGGGGGGCTATCATGCTTCCTGTTCCAGCAGAAGCCAGGAAGAGGACAGAAGAGAGGCAGCGGGCGGCCGGTTGACAGGTAAGTGATTTTTTCCCCCTCCACTTACCCCCTCTCCCCTCCTGCCTTCACTGCCCCCCCGCCCCACTAATCATTCGCTGGACCAGCCGAGGCTGGTTATAAACGTTTTTCTCCCCTCTACGCTTACATGCTACTAAAAAGAACCATCGGATTGAGATTCTAAAACAGATCCAGAACATATGGGCCCGGCCCATTCACGTTTCTCCTTCCACTAAGCAAGCCTTTGTTTACGCTGTATGAAATGGAACCTTCGCATATCAGTCACATTAATGTTACGTTTCTGAAATGGCGTTGCTGCTTTTCGCATCACCCTGAAAAGATAGTGATAATTGTATAAGGCCTGACGTAAGCAACGTACAGAGAGTGTACCTGAAATATACGTTGCTTTCTCTAACCTCTCCACCTGTCATTTGGAGACACTGACCTGTTATGACCCCCCACTCCAGCCCCGTTACCCTCCAAGAGAAGATCATGTGTCAGAATGGGTTAGGTTGCCTGAGTCTTCACATCACCAGTCCCGTGCGTCTGGTAAACTAGTCAGTGCATTCTGTGCGTTGTAGTTCTTGGATAGTTGAAGTGAGCTCACAAAGTTGTTTATAATAAATTGTAATGGAAGGGCTACGACTGGCAAAGATGTGCATGCAGCACAGAAAGGTCGGTGCTCACAGTTGACCCTCTTCCTCTTCTATAAAGTAGACCTATTTCCTCCTCTATAAAGAAGATAGTGTCTCTGGTCTCCATACAGTGTCCCTCGTTTCTTGTACCAACACCTAGTTGTTTCGTTTTCAGCCCACTTCTGAAAAACATGTTTTGTAACCTTTGCTTAAAACTCATGCCAGAGTGCATTGTGGGAATTGAAGTGTCAGCGTGCAAATAGTTTACAGCCCTGCTCTCATCTAACTGTTTTCTTCATAGTGCTCTTTTGCCAATTGTAGCGCTGAAAGCCGATCTTCCCACTCATATTATGCTTTATTTATTCTGACTTAGAAAAACAAACATACATGGACTTCTTGATTGCCCTTTAGCCTACAGTACATGGGACCATGATACTCTACTGGGAAGGCCAAATGTCCCAATCTGCCATGGAGTGGACCCAATCGCTTCTCAAACATACCCTAGGAATGTTAATTGGGTATTTTGCGTAGTCTATTTGGAAGATTTCATATGGGTTCAATCTCTGCATATGTTCACACAGGGGACCCTTTAATGCAGACCCTGGTGGGCTTCCTCATGGAAACTAAGAGCACATAATTCCTCTTCTCTCTGGAAGACAGGCCTTTGCCCTCGGTGAACACCTCAACACACTTCCACTCCACATTTCAATGTATGAAATAGTTTCTGCATGATCGCAGCTAGGGTCAAGACCCTGATGTTGGAAGGGGTAAAGTTCCATTTGCTTCATTTCAACTGTCCGCAAACTCAGGTATGTCTCTACCCAGGTCTTTGAAAACAGCCAGGAAGTAGCTTGCATACCTCTTACCTTATACAGGGTAACATCTCTCACCCTGCACACTCACACAATTCTCATTCTGCACCAAACTCACATCACTCCCCATGCATTGAAGCACTTTCGCCCTGCACTAAGACACTTAGCAAACTTCATTCATGCACCACTCATCCTGCACACAGAGTACTCACACCATTCTCACTGCACTCATACTCTGCTCCAATACCTCTTAACTTATTATTAATTCCCTAGGCGAAACCTAATGCATTTACCAATGCTTGGTTTTTCTGTGTTCTTGCCTGTTGATATATTCAATGGGTGGGGTGGTTGAACCCAGTTAGTGCCATGACAAACAGCTGGGGCATGGGTCTCATCTGCCTCTCCTCTAGCAAAGCCACTGATCAAATTATTTGGAATACTACAGTTCATACAGCTGTGCAACTCGCGATGACCTGCAAGGTGCGGGCCATCACCTTTCATGAATCTAAAGCACTTGTGTGAAACGGAACGGCACACATATGAGTGTATGCACGCTAAACTAGATAAAAAGTCAAAAGGAATGATGAGTAGAAAAAGAGGGTGTGCTCCAGGATTATATTTGCTGAATTGTACTACACTGTTCCAACCTGTTCAGCACCCCGCAGAAAAATTGAGAGTAACAATAAATTGCATGAAGGTCACGCCAAGGACTATTCACCAAGTTACTGATACAGAGGACTGTTGGATCACGTAGAAGTCATTTTTTTCACACAACTACGGGACACTAAATTATGATTTTAAATGTTCCAACTTAATATGGGAGTAGGAATGTTTACTGCGCATGGGTTGTTTTTGTGATATTTTGAAGTTTTTCGTGTTTCAGATACTGTTGGGAACGGGATGTTAATGGGGAGGGGTGATGCAGACATGTGATTGATTGCGTAAACACGTTATAGGTGGGTGGGTTACGTAACTTTAAATAGAGTGGGCTTCAGGCACACGGGTGAAATGGATGTCAGATATGGAGGTCGGTACATGGCAGGTTTACATCAGGTGTGAACTATAGTTGGATAGGATTAAATAATGATCCGTTAGCGCATGAGGAGCTAGAGGGCTTGTGTAAAGGATGTTTCAAGTGCAGCAGAGGGGAATATCGGGAGTCATTAAAGTTACAAGATTGGGTAGAGTACGATTTGGGGGAGGTTTAGATTTATGCTCAGGTTTGAGTTATATAAAAGATTTGTTTGACACACGATTACAGGGTGGTTTTATTTAGTTTTAATATGTATTGTTGTTATGATGCTGGGGTAGAATCAGCATGAACACGGGGTGTGTGGGGGATTATAAATTAGTTGTCACTCGAATTTGAAGTGGGTATATTACTTAAAGTATTTGTGAATTACACTCCGTGTTAATTTAAAGTGACTGATACATGTATATTTTCACATCACAGATACCCCTGACGAAGGTTGTTACCGAAATGCATTGGGTGTGATGGAATTCTGGCATAATTTGGAGGACTCGAAATTCAAATAAATGCTTATGTTTAGGCCTGGATAGGCAATCATGAAGTAATTACATGCATTAGTTTAAAATGAATTTCGTGGCTTTGGCGTGACAATGAGACTTGGATAAAACATGGAAATAAAAAGGATAAAACTTGGAATAATTTTGGTGAAACTGAATTATTTGGAATACTACAGTTCATACAGCTGTGCAACTCGCGATGACCTGCAAGCTGCGGGCCATCACCTTTCACAAATTATTGATCTGGCATTTTTCATCCTGTAAAATGTACTGAAAATGCAGATGTGCAGTGTTAATTGCACAAATTATAATTGTTATATATATATATATATTTTGGTAACAGGAGGTATCACAGATAATGCAACTATCACGGGCTTGAGTGTAATCAGGGCCATCAAAAGCTCCCCTCTCAGAACCGCAAGTTTATGTGAGATGTCTTGACAGTAGTGTACTTATTCCAACTGGTTTCCAGTTTCTACTTCTAGAAATCAATGAAAAGAGTTGGGCAAAATGTAGGTATGGCTTTCTGGGGCCCTGTCGCTGTCTCTGTCTTTTACAAAGGTTAGAAACTTGGATGGCAAGTAGCCATTAAAGAAAAGACCTGGCTCGTTTCTCATGTGTCTGGCAGAGTTGGACTGGCCTATAGGGCAATCAGGCAGCGCCGGAGGGCTGGTCTGACAGGTCAGTGTACGGGACAGTTTTTTGGCTGTTTTAGGGCCTGCTTCATGGTTCGCTGGGTCTGTTTTTACTGGTGACTTCCCTGATACTACCATAAACGTTACCTGCAGCAAGCTCAAATCCATGCTGTCTTCCATACCTTCCAAAACACTTATACAGCGTGTCCTTAGAAATTCGAAGCTGCCTAATTTGCTAACCTGGGCCACATTTTTAGCTATCTAATTCTCTAGTGTGGGCCACTTTTATTTTTGTGCTCGGGACTCCTTTCTGTTCCAGTTCGGCCCTGCTGTCTGAATCATAGCTTTATTGACTGTGCATTTGTCAGTTCAGGGGCACTATAATGTAGATTAGTTTTACTAACATCTGAAAGCATGTAAAGGCAACAGGTCTGGGTTTACTCTGTTGACAGACGCATATGGTCTTGGCACATGAGACCGAGACACACAGGAAGGAGTCAGCAAGCGTAGACAGAAAGGATTATAGTTCTAAAGTAGTCCCTCATGCAGTTTAATGCAACCACTCCAAAGGAGGTGCAAGGATACATCAGCTGATAGCATTCAGGGAATGTCACGTCAGCTAATGCAGTTATTTGAAAAAACGAATAAAGGTGCAAATGCAATATAATCAAATACAACTAGAAACAGTTTTTAAGTATTCAATGCTGTTATTTTCCAAAGGCAAACCCTACAGAGAGCGGAGCTGGCGCAAAATTGAGCATGAAAATAAAAGAAAGCAGATAAACGCAGGTTATGTCAGACAGTGTGATGGTGGTCCCGTGGATGGAGTACAAGTGCCGTGCAACAGAGTGGTTAACCAGGAGGGCGTCTCTCTTGCAGCAGGCTCTAAAACAAATGCCAGTGAGGTCCTTTGTTAAATAGGTTCCATAAAGGCCAGCTGGCCGGATATGCTCCGATACAAAGTAGCATTTCCATTTTGAGAGCACAGGATTTAAATGAAAGTAAAACGGTCAAATTATTTTTATATAGCGCTTCTAAGCGCTGCAAATGGCTAGCACAGAATAATGAATCGAATTAACTAACCTTAGTAACATTAGGACTCCTGGCATACAGGGCTTGTTGGTCAGTAGCAAAGATTAGCCCAACAAGGGAGTGGCCAGAAATGTAACATGTTCCCCTCTTTTGACCAAACATCTAATGACGAGTGAACAAAGCAAGAATGCCTGGCTCATATTATATTGCTTTCCTTAACATTTACACTTACAACTCCCATCTACCAATTCATCCTCCAATTCACCTTCAACTTTCATATTTTTATTCTTCTATCACTTCATTCACAAATCCATCCATAAATCCATCCTTTCATCCCACACCCATTCACTCACTTCACCTTTCATTCTTACATCTGTCCATTTTCAGCATTCTATCCTTCCAATGGCCATTCTGTCCACACACTGATCGATCCACTCATCTATCCTTTCAATCTTCCATCCATTCACCCTTCCATTCATACTTCTATACACCCATTCATGCTTCTGATGGAGCAGAGAAAATACATTTTTTTAACCCCTAACAAATTTTATAAATAATTAATAAAATGTTCGTTTAAATGTATTAATCAACACTGTACGTGTGGGAAGGGTAATACGCGAATAAATGTGCTGAATAATATATTAATGGATGTCCATGTGTCTAATTATAACATAAAAATAAATGCGTACTAATTTAAAAATAAATTTATGTTTGTGCTTCATAGAAATAAACGTGTTGTTGCAAAAACAATAGTGATGGTAAGTAAGGAACAGCTTAAATGTTGCTTTCTGCTAGGTAATAACTAATTGGGGTACGTAGATGACGGGAGGGAAAGCGAAAAGGCTATTTTTCTCTATTTTAATTATGTTTTGTTTATTTCAAATTAGTGCTTCTAAAGTATAACCGAGTGGCGATATAAAATGGCTGCCAGTGGGTGATGTGCGCAAGCGCAAGGGGATCATGTGACACGGGAGAGAAGTCGGAGAAAAGCTAACCTCGTGATGTTGCTGAGAGGCTAGGATGCGAGAAATGGTCAAGGCTGATGTGACCTAATTGAACTGATAGTGTGCCGTGGTGATCAGCAGAGACCCGTGGGAAACCAGTTTAAGAGAAAAGGACAATGTCTGCAGAGTTCTCGAATGTATCGAAAGAAGTTACAAATGTACTGATCGAAGCGGATGGAAACATGTCTTGAACTGTGAGAAAGGAAATGATCCAAGGACCATTGGATCCAAGAGAACTTGATTAAAAGAATGAATAAGATGACATGCATGGACCAATGAAAGAAAAGCGTGTTATTAATGTTGCAAAAATTAGTTAGCAAAGTTAGAATTAGGGTATAAGAGGGCCTACTCTTAGTGGGAGGGGTACACAGTCGCAGTCGCAGTCACAGTCAGGAGCGGAGTTGGAGGTCGTGTTGGTGTTGGTGGCTTTCAGTGCTGGGTGGTCCTGATCGATCCATTACTGAGCGGGAGATGCTGAAAGACTGTTAGATGAGACGGGTTGCAGGTAGCTGATGCTGACGAGCTGAAGTTTCTGTTGCTGTCTTAATTTTCCAGTTGAGTATGAGAATCAGGTTATTTCTAATTCTTAAACTTAGGTTAGAAATCATTAGGCTAAATTAGGAAGGTAGGCAGGTAATTAGGGATTTGCTTCATGACAAAAATTTCCTTTCTGCAATAAATTGATTATGCTTAATAAATATTTGAATTAATAATGAATGAATAATTGAATAAAAGTTTAAATTCTTTCTCATGCTTTTAAAATTATATAAAATTTAAGATTCTTTAAATCAAATGACTCAGTGGTTATTTTTCTAAATGATTGTGACACCAGTAATTGGTTATTGTGATTTAGCTGGTCTTAATCACTATGAACTAATTTCTTACATGAATGATTCATCGACAAAACAATGAGCAGGAATATCTTAAGAAATAACTAAAAGAAAGCGATAGGTTAAGGTAACAAGATATCCCGGCTCCTTCCAGCGGTACATAAATGGTGTTTTCCATTTGGTTCTCATGCTTCTCCTAGGAGTACAGAATTTCGTAAAGGTGTAAAGGAAATCCAGGTGTGTGCGTGTGTGTTAAGCGATGTTTATGGGCCCCATCGTCATGTGGATGTAAGAAAATATAGTTTGCCCCTGGATGACCTATAAGTGACCTAGGAGGAGAATAGTTTTTATTGTACGCGCTGCATCACTTCCATCCACCTTCCATTCATCCTTTCAGTAACTGAACCGTTCAGCCTTCTTTCCATCTATCATTTCACCTTCATATCCATCCAACATTGCATTTTTTCCTTCTTTGTTCCTTTTACCCTTCTTTTCAACTTTCCTTCCTTCCATATTTCAGCGATACCTTTCGCTATTTGCACCTGTCTCTTGTGCTCTCTAACTACCTCCTCCTTTTCCGTTCCTACCTACCAAACATGACTTCTTTTTCGATACGATTTATAATTTCTTACATTTCCACCCCTTCGCTGTTTTCGCGCTCTCTTCGCCCCCTTTTCCTTGTTTCCACCACTTATTTGTCTCCTTTACTGAACCTTATTTACTTAGCACCCCCTGACCCCCCACCCATCTGCGCAACCCTAATCCTGGAGAACAATTTAATGAGCTTTTTGCCTGCAAAAAAGAAGATGCCGATATAAACGTCACGAGAGTTTTAGCGGACTCGGGTCAGCAGTTCCAAGGGCAACTGCGTCACTGTACCCTAACACTCTATCCAGGAAAGTCTTTCCGATTACTAGTGGCAGCGCTCTGCGCAATTGCCGATAAACGGATACGGATAGTCCTCGCACGCTTCGCTTCCACCCCCCCCCTCGCAATGAGTGTAAGACACTTACTTAACGACTCACTTAGACTGCACCTTTAGCAGAAATACAAGTTTACGAGCCTCTCCTAGGCAAGAACGAAGGGGCATATTAGCAAGGGCAGTATCGCCACTTTAGCGGCACTTCTTGCCGATAAAGCGGCCATATTTTTATCGCCCTATTAGCAAGCTGTCGCTAACAGCTGTTAGCGTCAGCTTAATGGCGATAGCGGCCGTTTTGTTGCCGCTTTGCATGTCAGCGATAATTATCGCTTATGACATGCAAAGTAGGCGTTCCCAACTAAAAGCGACTGCAAACAGTCGCAAACACAACTTCCCCCTATTACCAATGCCCGCGAAGCGATAAAAGAATCGCGCTAACCGCGATTATCGCTGGAATTTAACACCTGATAAAAACTTGACTTAACCATCTTGTCAATGGGAGGTGGATTGTAAGGTTAAGTCCTCACCTGCCTATTAGCGAGCTTTTCATTAGCGCAGTGAATTTATCGCTGGATTTCTCGCGCTATTGCTGGGTTTCGCCGCTATCGCTGGATTTTTTATCGCCTTGGAGATAAGCGTTGATAATAACGCGTTATCTCCGCGATGAAATCCAGCGATAGCCGGCGATAAAAAAAACAGCACTAAGCACGATTTGCGATAATTATCGCAAATCCTTGGTAATATGCCCCCTGGTTAGTTAACAGGTTCCAAGTATCTGCAACCAGTAAGGGAAAAAAAAAAGGTGGGACAATGTTTAAGTTTTGTTTTCCTGGCCCCTGCTGCTACCTGCGTTCTTTATGGAGGAAATAATATGAAAAGGCGAATTAACACTACACAGAAACAGCGAGGCTATCTATGTGAACAACTATCGGGTGCCCTGTTAACTGAAGGCAAGAACAACAACACGTTCAAAGAAACGAGCTACTAGGGAACGAAACTTGCACGCGCGCACACACACAAAAAACCCCAGAAAGGAGTAAACCCACCGACTATGTAAAGACTCGCCTAATTTGCATAATGAATGCCAGTTAGCTTTGTAAAAGATGGACAGTTTGAATTTTTTTTAGGCTCTTCTATTGGCTGTGCGTTCATTAACATCACGACCTGCACTGAAGGATTGTGGGCTTTTTGTGGCTTGAAAAGCAGCAGGCGGGTCACCTTTAGCGAGTTAGATGTTTGTTAGAAACGGGAGTTATTGCATGGGTGATTTTGTGTGCAATATAAGCGGTTTTTAAAAATGTATTTATTAATTGTTCAGACACTTTTTCGTGCTGACCATGTGCTTCTTTTGATATGAGAAGAATTTAACAAAATTCGTTTTTTGTTAGGCCTTTTGAAGAGTTTTACTATTGGTGTTCTTTGTTTTTTTTAAACAAAATGTGCAATGTGACAGTAGATTTTTTTCTAAACAAAAAAATGAAGTGTTAAAAGTGTGGTTTGTGTCAAAGTTAAATACGTTTATAAAATGACAATCTTTTTTTCTACACATTTTTGAACTGGTTGTTACATTGCAGGGGAGGCAGTAAAGTTTGCAAAACTACTCATGGTTATAAAACTAACAAAAGTGGTGGGGTGGCTAAGCTGTCTCATTCCAAAGTCTGTTCTTGGGTTGTAATCGATGCTCCTGCTTTTGAGTGTATATTGTGTGATTAAATGCAATTAAAGGAATATCCTTGTAATTGTAAATATGTAATATTTAATGCAATCTGCAAACACGCCTAACAGGTCAGCACCTAATTTGTTTAAAAAAAAAAAAACAATCTGGGCCCAAAGTCATTGTTCCTAACATTGCAGCTGGTTTTATGGAAGCCAGGGGTGCCAAATACCAAGGCTGTGTAGTGTTTATTGTAACTTAAGCTTGGTTATTTCACCACCAGACTCTTCCTGTTTTGTTACTCTAGTGTGTTCTTTTTCATCCTGACTTTCATCCTTTGACACTGGTGCTCTAGCTTTCTCTTCCTCTGTTTCCCCTTTTGTGTTTTTCTCTCTTTCTTTGCATCAAAGTTAGTTGAGGAAATATAAGTGCCAGTCTCCAAAAATGAGTTGTGGTGAGCCAAACCTACCCTCACCAAGGCTCAAATTAAGCACTGGACTCACTGCGAAATATAAATAAGTCATTCACGTAGGCTTAAAGCAGTGCTCTAAATGTATGTGTTTGTTGAGAGTTTAAAGAAAAAATATTTTAATTAAAAAAAAAAAAAAAGTGAGAACTTGATTGAAATTAAATTTAAGAATCCAATATTAAGTTGGTGCCAGAAGTTAAGGTTTCACCCAAAGCACGTTTCTATGTCTGACCAAGTGCTAGCATGAAAATATTCTTGAGTAAGAACGATATTCGTACATAATGGGGCTTCGGGTCAGCCTTTTTCATGCTTTGGTCTCTTTAACTCATCATTCATTATGCTTGCGCCTACTAAAGCATGCATAATGGGACCCTCCTCTTGGGACCTTGGCTTTTTGTCACTGTGAGCGACTGCTTTTTGCCTAATTTCCGGTGCACAACTGGCTAAGAAGTCTACAGAAGTTCTAGGGATTGTTAAATAATTCTTTGCTTCAGCAGTGTTTTTTCTATTCTTTCCATTACATAGTATTAAAATATTTTTCTTAAATTCTTTTTAGTGGGCCTAAACTGCCTTCAGGTTACAGTAATTTAAACACTAGGTACCTTTACTTTGCTCAAAGAGGAATCGTATATACTGGTGAAGTGCACTAAAATGATTACTATGCCTGTAATAAGTGCTCATAAAAAAAAATCTTGCAGCAGCTTCTCAACACTAGATCAGTTGGATTTGCTAATGCTTGTTTAATGCTAGTTAAATATAAGTAGGGGAATTGTTTCAGTATACAAAAATACATATACAAGGCAAAGATGAGGTGTATTAGCTAAATTGCAGACTTGTAACAAGGACAGAGCGAGGGCCAAGGTGAGGTGAGGGGGCGAAGGGGAGCGGCAAGGGGGACAAGGTGGGGTGAGGGAGCGAGGGGGACAAGGGGTGAGGGAGCGAGGGATGACAAGGTGGGGCGAGGGGGGACAAGGTGGGGCGAGGGGGACAAGGTGGGGCGAGGGCGAAGGGGGACAAGGTGGGGCGAGGGGGAGAAGGGGGACAAGCTGGGGTGAGGGGCGAAGGGGGACAAGGTGGGGTGAGGGGCGAAGGGGGACAAGGTGGGGTGAGGGGACGAGGGGGGACAAGGTGGGGTGAGGGGAACGAGGGGGGACAAGGTGGGGGCAAGGGGTGACGAGGTGCGACAAGTGGGAACGAGGGGCGACAAGTGGGGACGAGGGCGCGGGGGAGACAAGGTGGGGTGCGGGGGCGGCACGAGGTGGACAAGGTGAGGTGAGGGGGGTGACGAGGCAAGGGGGGAGAGGGCAAGGTGGACAAGGCAAGGTGGACAAGGTGGGGGGGCAAGTGGGATAAACAACCCTGCAGTTTAAAAAGAGAAGGCAATGTAGCAGTCCCTGTTTAAAGTTCATTCGTTTCTCAGTGCATTAAAAACATTGGGACTGAAAAACGAACAAAGTTTAAACAGGCTACTGACTTCAGCATGTCTCTTTTCGTGAATACAAATGCACAGAGCCCATTTCTCTATAAGGGCTCAGATCCCCTGCCCCACCCACCTCCTGTGCTGTAACCCGGGCTGCTAAAGCTTCCAGGACATGGAGGATTCTTATCTGATGCGTGTGCTGGACTCTAGTACTTCACAGGCCATTCAAAGCTTTTCAAAAGTAAAGGAGGTTTTGTTTCTTTTAGGTTTTGCCTGCACAGCGCTTGCGAAATCTATTTTATTTAATATAGGTTAAAAGGGGCTTCTCTTATCAGTTCCCAGGGCTAAAGTACGCATCCAAATCCGCTTTAGTGTGTGGAATCTTTTTCTTACATTAAGGCTCCACAGCATGTACTGTTTGCAGATACTTCCCCTTGCTGCACGCATTTACGATACTTATCTTCTACTAAAGCTACTCACACTGTTTAAGCCCCATTCACTATCCAAGCCCCATTCACTGTCCAGACTTCAGGGACTGTTAAACTATAAGATAAGATCTCTTCCCAAGGAAAAGGCAGACAGCTTCTAACAATATGCGGGAATGCTTGCTTTTTTATTACTTTGTTGTGTAAAGCAGATGTTTTAGCCTTAGGACGTTTGTGGCATTTCCTATTCATGAATCAGTACCTTTCTTTGCACTTTGTAGGCATTATCGGATCGATTTTACTACTATACAAGCATTCACAATTGCAGTTAAAATGGGCTTGATTTAAATGGTGCAGCAGGTGCAGTGGCACCAGGGCCAAAAGTTCTCATAACTCCACTAAACACCAAATATTGCTATATTTTACTACTAAACAGGTAGTCACAATCGCAGTTATATTGCAGGCACTACGGGCTTGATTTGAATGGTGCATTGGTACCGGGCCAAAAGTTGTAGTAACTCTACTAAACACATAATATTGCTTTTACTTCAATTAATTTTATTATTTCCCTCATTTAATTTTTCAAAATATTGCTATTAATTACTCGCACTATTCCACTGGCAACAGAACAATATATTGCCTTTTTGTACATAAACAAATCATAAAACTTTAACAGAATTTCTGTAACTGATATTGTACAACTGCTCAGCAAGCTACAACATACAACAAAAAACAGCTTATTATTAATCATATAGACGAAACCTAATACATTTACCAATGCTTGCTTTTTTAAATTTCTTCTTGAGCACCCTGCAGTCTTGTGCTCTCTTCAAACCACTTGCAAGTTGTCAAGGGCTTGGTAGGGTCAGATAAATGGGGATGAATGGCTCCATTAGCCTATCTATCCCCATTGACAAATACACTGCGGTAGTGCCTTGTCACATTCTTAAGTACCACAAATGAGAGGTTAAGCAAGTTTCCTATAAAATATAAATAAGCAATACAGTTACATTGCATTATTATATCTGCATTCTATAGCGCTTTCTTCACCCTTGCAAACCCAAGAAGCTGAAACATAAATTATGACAAAATATAAATGTTATGGACTTTAAAAAAAATATAAATTAGTGCCTTGAAACCATTCATAAGACACTATTTACACAGAATCTTTAATGATAACAGTTATATTCTGTCATTAGGTTCTATAAATGATTTTATTTAATGCCCCTGCCCTCCTTGTCCATTCTCTCTTATTCCAGATAATTGTAGTGTTTAGCAAAGTGTATAGTAGGTGCAATATGCACATCTGTGTTGCATCCTTCTTCTACAGGAGCTGCTTTGAGGGCGACTGGGTGAACGTATGGGCCTTTTAACTACCTGAAACACTGTTTGCACTTCTGAAGGTTGATACCCTTTATAGCATACCAAAATAGTCCAAACAGAGGTCACAAGGCACTTGCACACTTCTATCCATCCACTTGCACACTTCTATTCATCCATACATTAGACCCAATCAAGAGCAACTTTTCACTTCTGTTCACCTCAAATTCATGCATAAGAGCAGCAAGAACGTGTTAAAACAGTACTAATGAGCTAAAACCTTTGCTCATACAGTGTTTTGATTTATAAAAATGTCAATAAAATGAAGTAATACCATCACAAAAAGTATCACATTATGCAGTATCATTTGCTTTTTACTGCTGCATAATTTAGTCAATGCGGTCACATAATTTGTTTGTCCCTGATCTGTGGGAAATCCATTATTCTGAGAGTAAAGCTCATTTGGTTAATAGGGAGGTGGGCAAGCCAACAAATTAACAGGGTCAGCCAAGTCAGAGCGAGCTAAAGGTCTGGCTCAGTGCTTGTGTACGAGCTGAACCCTCAAAATGTTTGCCATGAAAATCATATACCAAACATCACTTAAAACATGATAAACCTTTCTTCAAAATTCAAAAAAGTTTATTTCTTTAACATGTAAAAGTTTTGTCTTTAATAGGTCACATTATAGCACTGCACTGAGAAGTATTTATTAAAAGTAATAATTTTTAAACATGAACTTAGAACCATTCCTGTCCTGACAGTTGTCATGTTAATTCTTTATGCAGCCCACATTCTTATAAATAGAGCAACATTGTAGTCTATTAAATGAAACACAATAGGTTTTATACAGCTGGTACTCTGAACTCATGTATTTGAAGGTGCTTTCATATTCAATAGTGAAGAAAAGGAAGATGGGTAAAATAAAATATTTCCCTAAGATCACACAATCTGGTTAAGTGGGGAAGCCATGATTAATGCTAGTTTTCTGGTTTCACTTTGTACAAATCAGCCACTAAATGGGCATTTATTTCCCTCTCCTTTTACGTCAAATGCTAATCTTTTGCTTTTGCCTTTTTGTGCATGAGGGCAGAGTGAGGGTGGCTGGCAAAACAACATGAAAGCTTGGCTTCCAACGGGATGTCAGTCTGAGCCAGGGCCCGGTTTCAGGTTTGAGCCTGGTTGAGCTTTCAGTGGTTCACCCACCTCTAGGTTAATGATTACTTCAGATACCTGCATGTATTACCGGTGGGTGCACTGGGGACAAGTGACTTGCGTGCTTATAGACCTATGGAATTCCAGCCTGGGAGTGAAAGCACAGTGTATGTAGGGCAATTTAAAAATGTATTACAGGCTGCACACAAAAACAAACTGCCAGAAAATGTGCAGAAAGACTCAAGGCAGCAAAGGACCATCCATACGGGCTGATGGGTCCCTCCTCCCCACCTTTGTCCTCTGGCAAGAAGAGTGTCTGTCCGGCTGAGCAATGGTCAGCTTAACAGATACTCTTCTTGTTCAGGCCCGGCATCCAGGAGCTGTACAGGAGGTAAATACTAAGGCTGCTGGCTGACTGAGCTGAACTTTGCCAAGCTGAGAATTTCACAGCCCGTCGGCATGACCTCAGCCTGGCAAAAATGCGTTGAGGTCCTCCCCCCTCATGACAAGGGGGAGCGTCACTGATTACCTCGGACCTGGGCGCTTCAGTTTTAAGCCATGAAGTGCCGAGGACCCAGTGTCAATCAGTGATACATAGTCACAGAGTGGGGTGGGTTCAGCATATCACTGACCCCATCGCACTGTGTGACGAGTGAGGGACTGCTGCTTTCCCTCATTAGCTGACCTTAGATCTCAAGGGACCTCCGAGGCTTCCCTCCCAGAGAGCTGCACTGAAGTAAGTTTTGTTTTTTAATGTTTGGTGTATGTATGTATGTATGTGTATAGATATATGTATATGAGTGAGTGTTGTGAATTTAGTGTGTGTGCGCCTCCCCCTCCCTGCTAAAATTGTTGGCCACCACTGACTCCAAGGGAAATTAACTAACTTTTTTTCACCAGGTTTGCATCGCAAAAAAGTGATGTAAACCCTGGACAAATTGTTGTGCTGTAATTTACTTTCCAACACACACCCTGGTTTGCATTGGAAAGTTACCTGACATAACAGAAAGAAGTGCTAAGTGCTACTTTGCAGCATAGGTATGTTCCATGTGTTGTAAATGGGCATTCCCATTAGACGTGGGCAAGCCAACAAATTGACAGGGAGAGCCGAGCCAGAGCTGAGCCAAGGCTCAGGCTTGGATCTTAGAGCCCATGCACAAGCCGAGCCCTGAAAATATCTGCTATGTAAGTCATACAACAAACATCACGTAAAATATGTTAAAGTCTCTCCAAAATTCATGAAAATTACTTGTTAAAAGTGATATTTTTCTACCATTGGTAGTCTGAATTCACATATTTGAACATGTTTTCATAGGCGAAAATGAAGAAAAGAGTTTGGTGAAATAAAATATTTGCCTAAAATCACACAATTTAAGTAGGGAAGCCACAATTTATTCAGTTTTTCTCATCTCACTTTGTACTAATCAGCCAGTAAATGGGTATCTATTTGTCTTTCCTTATGTTTTGAAAATATAGCACAAACATGACCCAGAGGTATTGGAGTGCTTTATATGAGCGCCAGTTATATTACACAAAATCACATGTATTGTTTATTGGCATGGGGAGATTAAGTGATTGGCGCAGAATCACAAGATGTTGAGCCGACGCCGAGACTTGAACCTGGCTCTCCAGTTTCACAGTTGCCAGCTCTGACCATATGCCACATCCTGAGTAGAGGGAGTGTGGCAGGCAGAAGTGAAATAACAGTTCGTTATGGCCTTGAGGTTCCAAAAGGACCTCGACATGAGCCAGAGCCAGGCTTCAAGCTCGAGCCTACAGTGGTAAAAATATTTAAACCATATTAAAGCATAGGTTTTGTACAGAAGAGTGTCCTTCCAATACAAAAACCTATGCTTGCTATTACGCTCACACACACACACACACACACACACACACACACACCCATGCACTTAAGTGCATGGCTGTCTGCATTGGTGCAAGGCAGTCAAATGTGCACCAGCTCGTGCAGAGACAAAACAGACGTCATACCTTAGTAGATCTGGTGCTGTTCTACTCTCTCGTATTGTTTCAGTAAAGGAACCTTGGTTACTGTTCTATGATGTTTCAAAAATTACAAATTTGCCTGTCAATGTTTAAATGCTTACAGTGCTTTCAAAAATAATTTTATTTAGTGTGACACATTCGGACTGCACCTAGTGGAAACCTTTCCAGGACTGGTAACAACCTTAAGAGTGCCTTTCAAAAAAGAATAACTCTGACACCAAGAAACTTCAAATTATTGCATGAATTAAAGCCTGGTCTGGCTCCACAGAAGACCTTAAATTTGTTTACTAAGCAAGCATCACCCACACTCATCTCATTTTGCAAATTTCCCTTTACTGAGTTTCAGTAGCGGTCGGTGGTGGGAGTGCCGCCGGGCGCTGACGTGGGGAGGGGGAGGGGCAGGGTGGGGGGTAGTAAACTATGGATTACGGCCGATTACAGGTAAGTACACACATGAATAAATAAAACGAATTTCGTTTCTCGCGCTGCATCGCCAAATGCAATGCAGCGCGCGCAACGAAATTCGTTTTATTTATTTATATGTGTACTTACCTGTAATTGGCCGTAATCCATAGTTTACTACCCCCACCCTGCCCCTCCCCGCCCCACCCCGCCCCACGTCAGCGCCCTGCGGCACTCCCACCACCGACCGCTACTGCTGAGTTTCTGTGAGCATCAAACAAGCCAGTGACACATTTCTCATTGTTTCAAGCATCTCATGACGTAGGGTATTCTGTGTTTCACACAGCAAGCTTTATGCATTTGTATGACCTGTCACACATACACTATCTTGTTTCTAAAGGCATTATGCAGCTGTTTATTTCACATCAGGTCATTCACATTTGTAGAGCATCTATCTCCAGTACACACACACACTGCATCAGATTTTGTGAGCATCTCATACAGAAGGCATATTTCAAGTCTGGTTTGTCTGCTTCTTGAGCTATTCAGTTTGTGAGTACTCTACACTCATGGCATCCATCTGAACTATTTTGTCCCACAGAGTAGACAGCAAAAGTTGAAATGTTTTTTTTAATTGTGTTTTATATTTTGTGCAACATCAAGTGCGTAGAGTGGCTCGATCTCCACCTTTTATCCACAGGACAGCAAATAATACACTTCAACTTTCTGTGGTAGTTTCCTCACACCCTCTCCCCCCCCCGTGCAATGGTAAAGCAAATGGCAGCAGAGTTTGGTGTTGAAAATATGATTGACCATAAGCACACCTTTTTTCAGTAGGGAGGCTAGGAATAATAATAATAATAATTTTTCCTAGTTCCACATTGCTCACAGCACTGCTGTTATAGGAAAGTAAGTTCTGATTAAAATGCCCAGAGAGTGCCCTCATTGACAAATGCACTGTTGGGAACGCTGTGAAAATTTGAATGCAGTGCTTATTACATCATACTTTTATTCAGAAGCTGGGATTAGAAATCGTATAGTTCTTTGACTAACATTTACACACCGGACTACATCTAATGGAGTGGTGCTGTCTGTTAATGCAGTGAATTGCCAACTGGAGGTCTGAACAAGGGTTTTTTAATAGCATTGTTTCTAAGCTCTTTCATTCTTTTGACAAGCAGAATGTTAAGCCTCTTCTAGAGCCCTGGGGGTGGTAGGTGGTTACTGAATGAAGGATACTGTAAGAAATTAGGGTTTTGTTGAGTGGGTAAAAATCAATCTCAAGCAGCAACCTGGTCAGGGTGAACCACAAACATTACTAAATTAATCTGTGCTCAACCCTATGGTAGCTTGGCACAAATCAGCCAGGCTTACCGTAGACATACTGTGTTAAGTATTTATGCAGCCCAAACAGTTATAAAATGAAGCCACAACACACAAAAATCCACACTGATTTAGAAAATAGAGTAAAATGTAATTAATTAAATAAGTCCAAAATGACAAAAATCCTAGCAGGGGAATCGGAGACATGCATTTTTAACGGTATAAGTAAAAATAGCACCAAAAAGCAGAAAGCTCTAATTCCGAATATCTGGTCACTAGACGGGGACAAAGTCACTACCATGGAGTGCAGGCTGGATACAGGGACCAGGTTAGTTCCGCTGAATAAGGTTACCTTCTCAAAATTCATCAATGCAGATGTTAAAACTTCAGGATTTTACAAGAGGAGCTCAACTAATGGCAGCCAAGGGTCCAGAGCCTGGGGAGAGACCTCCTGGGTATCAAAAGCTCACTCCAGCAGAGGCCAGCAGGGCTCAGGCAGGTCCAGGCAGGGTCAGTTGCAGCAGATCAGCTGGTCAGTTGCAGGGAGGCCCCATAAGCTTGTTGTATTCCCAGAACCCAGAACAGGAGATCAGCCACCTGACCCTTAGAGTCACTCTGGTAGTCCTAGGTTCAAGGAGAGGGTCCTTTCTCTTTCAAGAAACAAGGCAATCCTCAAGAAGAAAGGTAGTCCTCTGAAGAACAAGGCAGGACTCAAGCAGCAGGGCAATCCTCTGATAGCAGCAGGGCAATCCTCTGATAGCAGCAGGGCAGTCCTCTGGTAGTAGCAGGGCAGTCCTCTGAGAAACCAGGCAGGCCTCAATCAGCAGGGCAGTCCCTGGACAAGGCAGTCTTTCTGTAGTCTTCCATAGGTCCAGGAGTGTACTGAAAAATTGTTCTGAGGGTGACATATTTATACCAGGTGACGCCCTTTGAAATGGGAGAAGCTTCTAGATTTCCCCACATCTGGTTCTCGAATTTCCTTCCTTCCCCAGCCCAGGTTCCAAGGGGTCTGGTGGGTGACTATAGACTGGTGTCAAGCTCTTTGTAAGTGTGCTGAGGCAGACCCTTTGAAATGTAATTAGGCCATGGAACAGCTCTGCTCCTCCCGTTCTGCCAACACCCAACCCCCTTTGTCTCACTGTCTGGGAGGAATATACAAAGGCCAACTAGACCCAGTCGTGATCCAGGACACAGGCACCAAATGGTTAGGACAAGAATTGTTACTTAAAATCCATCTATCCCATTAAAGCAGGTGTTAAATGACAATTCGTTAGACACCAAACTTGAGCCTCTTACCAGTTCCAATTGAAAGTTATCACTTACTAAATGTAATGAGGTAAAGCAATGTTATCCTATGGGAGAGGCAGATCTTGAAGCAGTGAAACATGAATTTAGGAGTTTTTCAATACCTGGACATGTATAACTTAAAAGCACGTGGCCATCTTTTTAAATTCACTACACCCTGCCCTATGGGCTGTTTAGGGCCTACCCCATTGATAACATATGAATTTAAAAAAAGGAAGTTCTAGGCCTGGCAGAAGTTTATTTTGCCAGGTCGAAATGGCAGTATAAAACTGCACTACCAGCTGTAGTGACAGGCCAGAGATGTGTATTAAGGAGCTACTTAAGTGGGTGGCACAATAGGAGAATGAATGAATGAATCAGACTTGTAAATTGCAAACAAATGTCAAATGGCATCAATGAATTGATAGCAAATTAGTCTTCGGAAGGGAGGAAATAAGGAGGACCTAACTGATACCCCTTACATAGTGAACAGCCAGGTCTTTAAGGCCTTGCAAAATAGGCATGGGATTGAAAACTGGAAATCGAACGGGGAAGCGAGTTCCACAATTTGGATGCAGCCACCAAAAAAGCTCTACCGCCCCATCATGATTTCCTATACCTCGGAATAATTAAAAGATATTTACCCGAGGATCGCAACTCAGCAGCAGAGGACAGGACATACCTCCATTTCCCCAGCTTCCTCAGAGGCAGGCTGACTGATGGCTGCAGCCTGCCTTGTGAAAAATAAAATGGCAATGAAATCATTACCTCAGCGCTCAGCGGGTGGGGGGGGTGATGCTCCCCCGCCCTCAAGAAAAAACCACCGCTGGGTGACCATGCATAGAAGGCCAAGTCCAACAGATACTGTTTTTATTATTGGTGTCCCATTGCCTAAGATTCTTACATTCCAATTCAATAAAATTTTATACAACTAACCCTCCAAAAGTGACAACATTGGCCAGTCAAGATTCAGTCGAGGTTATAGAGGGATGGTGACTTCTTTCAGTATGATACATTAATCACACCTATTAAAATCCAATGAGTGATTGCAGCTTTATCTTTCAAAAAGACTGAGGTCATGTTGTGGAGAATTGCGGTATGGACTGAATCTTCAAAAATGGGCGCAAAGACACACAACACCATTGCTCAAAACCAAGACATTGACCCTTTGCTACCCTTACCTGAGCTAACTGTATTATAAAGTATTTTTAAGTACTCTTCAGGGCAGAACTTGCAGACATAGTTTGTAAAAATGCATCCAACAGAGAGAGCTTTTAATAATTTTTTTTACATAGGTTGAGAAGCTTCAACAGATTGTCTTAGTTATTCCAGTATCTTCTTTGAGGCTGAGAGAAACATCATTGGTCTCCATCAACGGAAACCTTGGTTAAGGTCAATAATGCCCCAGAAAAGACTGAATCAAGCCATATGCAATATATATAAAGAGATAATGGAATCATTTGACATGCAGACAATAGCAAAATAATTTGTCCTCCACACTGAACAGTGCAAAAAAATATTTGGTTTCAAACAAATGTTCATATTTTTATGATAACTGCCTGCAGCAAAAGAATGGTTCCTGATTAGTCCAGTTGCTTTTCGAAGTTTATGAATGTTGCTAAGAAGATTTTTTTTATTCTTCCTTTTTTCTCTCCCACCCTTGTTTACTTGGTGCATGAAGATGCAAGTATCATGTTTTTTTTCACATATTTTCTAATGATTTTGCAGAATATAATTAACAATAAACCATAATTACAGACTGTGACGCATGCCCTTCATTCTTGCTATTTCACTTCAGAACTATACAACTGTATACATTTATCAAAGCCTGTGGCTCTCAGATGACTGACTCATTCTATAGGGTCAATGAAAAGTCCCCATGGCAGTCCTTTTCACCACTAGAAATTTAGCGTCTCGTACACCCCTGCAAAACACCTCTGTCAAGGCGCTTCTTTTAGTCTGCATCTGCACACCTCACAGTGCATCTCATACGCAGAACCTCCCATGGTCTGCATAAACCCCAGCTCTGATTCACCTCTTTTACAGACCTGTCCGCAATCAGCATTCACAGTGTTTTAAAGTCCTCACTGAGAGTATTGATACCTTTTTTTCCTCTTGCTTTGGTGCTAGGCAGGAGCAGTAGAGACTGCACTAACCAATCTTGGAAGGGAAAACCTGGCAATGCCTTGCTCCTTTTGTAGAGGATTAGCTGTGCTTGAACTCTTGGAATTAAATGCACAGCACTTTGAGATGTGCAACCACATGTCTTAGAGGGAACAGATTGTATCCTCCATAGCACCTCTTATGTGTAATCATCTTGGAAGTATTGGACTGGGACAGAAAATAGTCCAGGGCACCAAAGTAAAAGTGCCCCCATTGGTGCATCAGAGGGCTAAAATAGTGGCCCACATTGCAAATAGGGTATTTTTGAACTTCTAAAGACACGCGCTATAGGTGTTTTGCAAGGAATGGGAAACTGCACGCCTTTGTACTTGTTACAAGCAATGTTTTCAGTAATATCAGAATTTAGCAGTAAAAACTGACCCAAAAGCCTCCCAAAAACTAGCCTCCACACTAACTTTTCAGACCAGCCCCTCAGGCACTGCCAGATTGCCCTATAGAATTAGAATTGATTGTCTAGGGTTCTATTCAATTTGATTATAACAACCTACCTGGTCACTGTGTTTGTTTGATGAGATTGCCCTACAGGCCAGTCCGACCTTGCATCTTGGGTAGTCATTAGAGCCCCATTCCAATGAGTTGAAATCGCCTGACCTGCAACAACACCAACTGTCATTCAGTATTCTTGCCCGTCTCTCCTCCTGCACACAGTGTGCAGCGCCTGTCCTGCCAAAATCAGCAACACAAACCACCATGTAATCAAAACTCAGAGCTGCTATATCAAAGTTATAACAGAACCTGAACTTCCTCCTGGGAGATCTCAAAATCAAGCCAACACTAACGCCCCAGATTCCCAAAAGCCAGCTCGCACTACATTTTATAGCCATCAGCCTGAAATCCCGCCTGACTCTAATAAAAGAAAGGGATGGAACGACCTATCATACTGCCCCCCACCTCCTGGTGTGGCAACAGCCAGAGAGGCTGCCCCAGCATCCTTCACTTGTCACTCACAAGAAGCCATGCCCTGATACCGCTTGGCCAGTTCCTTTTACACAGTATTGTGGAAACTTTGACTCTGGCTTGCTTTCCCACCCAAAGGTGACAGGTGAACGTGGTTCAATTCACCACCACCTGAATTCAAAAGACTGGTTACTGTAGCCCAGCAGAATCCCACCGAATACATAGTTTAAGTGGAGTCATTGCTTCTGCTTTACTAACAATCCCTATACTGGGATCTGGTGCAGCATGGAAACTGAAACAAACCTATTTCATTCTTATCAATATCACACACACAATACTAGGAAGAATAGACACTTTTTTAAAGTTTAAAGTTTATTAAGAAATGTTGAAGCAAACAGAGGGAAAAACATCATATAAGAGAAATCATAATATACGAGTATGGTAAAGTTTAACAAATAAATACCCATTAATGATAATTGGAAAAAGAAATAGAGGGGGAGAGGGATTGGGGGGAAAATAGACGGGATATGGAGTACAATATTACATTAAAACAATGAGAATAAAATTAATATCTGTAACTTAATCTCTATTCATATACAAAGACATTTGCGAGTACAAAATAATCATACGTTTTAAAAAACTGGAAAAGGAGTAACACTAGGTTTATATCTAGAACTAGACTATTAAGACAACAAGTGCTTCATGGAGGTTTCCTAACCTCATCATGAGTATTAGCTAAAATAGCGGGGGTTAAAGCTATATCAGTTAAGTAAGTGGATAAAGGGAGCCATAAGAGATCTCTTTTAATGGATAAAGATATGGGAGTAACATAGCTAGTGTCAAGTCTGTGATGAAAGCAAACAGCATTCCACCATGCTCTGAAAGTAACTTTGTCAGCTTGCTTCCAATTGGAAGTTATTAAATGGAGGGCTATTGCTAATAATAAATCAATTAGTGATGGACTAGAAGATGAGTGTGTCCAGGATGGTGATAAGGAGCCTAAGAAGACATTAGACGGAGAGAAAGAAAATTGGGTTTTAAAAATTTTATTAATTTGGGACCAGACTAGTAGCCAAAAACGGGAGAGGGAGGGACAGTCAAAAAGCATGTGTTTTAAATCAGCTGAGGTACATGTGCAGGACCAGCAGGCTGAGGAAGAATCTGCAGAAAAAGAGGCTAACTTCACGGGAGTGAATAAAAGACGTTTGTAAATAAAATAAAGAGTCTGAGAAGTATTAGCTGCTCTGGATGTCTTATGAATCTTTATCCATAATTTATCCCAAAGGGGTATAGACCAACATTCTGTTAAATCCTTTTCCCAAGCCAATTCAGCCTTCTCCTTGGCCCTGTCCGAAGAGAAAAATTGCTTTTTATATAGAGAAGAAGCTGAGGGATTAGTAGACAATAAAGGAAAAGATTGGAACATCTGGTAGGAATGATGGGATTAGAGGGTAAGGAAAGAAGGTATTGTGAGAGAGAAGAGTGGAGTAAGTCGTATTGAACTTTACATGAAGAGGGTAAAGAACATTTTGATTGGAGGACTGAGAAGGATAAAGGAATATTATTAAGTACTAACTGTGAAATCCATAGTAATCCTGTGAGTCTCCAGGTTTTCCAATAAAAGGTACGGCCTTTAATACGTAACAAGTGATTATGCCAAATGGGTTGTTGATCTAACGAGGAAAAAGAGGGATAAGAGGATGGTAGAAGTGGTGCTAATATTTTACGAGTATGAGAGATAACGTGAGGACGAAAAGAAGAAATATTATTAGTAAAAGTAAGAGATTCTTTAAAATGGAATGGAGCTATAAAGTGTTTTTCTATATTCAACTAGATAGGAAGATAAACACATTGATCAAGAGAAAGCCAACGAGAAGATTGTTTTAGAGAGAAAGCATAGTGATATGATTTAAAGTCAGGGAATTTGAGACCTCCAGAGTTCTTGTCAGCTTTTAGAGCATTGAGGGCTATTCGAGGAGATTTGTTTTTCCGGAGGAATTTGTTTAGCAGAGAATCAATTTTTTTAAAGTAGAAACCAGGAATATGTACTGGAATCATGGATAGAAGATAAAGAATTAAAGGAGAAAGCATCATCTTGATAGAGTCTAGCCGACCCCACCAAGAGAGGAAAAGCGGGTGCCATCGGTCAATAGACTCAGATAAAGTCTTATTAATATTATCAAAGTTTACCTTTAAAGTTTCTGGAATAGTTGGAGAGAACCACAAACCTAAGTACTTTATTTTACAGGTCTTCCAAGAGAAACCAGCAGAAATAAAGTCTTGTTTTAAACAGAAAATATTTAAGGGGAGAACTTCACATTTGTCTGAGTTGAGTCGGTATCCAGATAATTGAGAAAAATATCAACTTGGGATAAAAAGGCTGGAAGAGATGTAGACGGATTTGAACAATATAAGAGGATGTCATCGGCATAAACAGACATTTTAGCATGAGTGGTATCAAGTTGAAATCCAGTAATCCTATCATCTAACCTAATTTTCGTTAAAAAGGGTTCTAATGCTATTATAAATAAAAAGAGGGGACAAAGGGCATCCTTGACGAACTCCTCTAGAAAGAGAAAAGTAATCAGAAGTTCCACCATTAACAAAAATAGAGGCTTTAGGACCAGAATAAAGTAAGGAAATAAGAGAAATTAATTTAGTAGGGAATCCAATCCATTTTAGTGCTTAAAACATAAAATCCCATCCAATCCTATCAAATGCTTTTTCAGCATCTAATGCTATCGCGGCGATAGGATAATCAAGAGAGGAAGCTTTACTTAGAATGTTAAAAGACTCTGGAATTATCTGACGATAAACGGCCTTTAACAAATCCTGATTGTTCTGGGCCAATAAGATTAGGCAGAATGGGGTCAATACGTAGAGCAAGAATCTTTGCGAAGATCTTATAATCCAAATTAACAAGGGAAATCGGACGATAATTTTTGCATAGAGAGGGATCTTTGTTTTCTTTAGGAATTAAACAAATTATGGCTTCCTGAAAAGTTCCTGATGAGGAACCGTCCTTTACAAAAGCCTTATAAAGTAATAAGAGTTGGGGGAGTAACAGAGACGCAAAGTGGGCATAAAATTCAATAGTAAATCCATCCGGACCAGGAGCCTTTCCTCTCTTCAGTACCGAAACTACATGTGTGATTTCAGAGAGAGTGATGTCGGATTCTAAGGAGGCAAAGTCGGTATCATAAGGGGTGGAGAATTAAGCGATTGAAAGAAAGAAGAAAGTGCCTCAGAAGTTGGTTGTTGCTCTGGCGTATAAAGTTTTTTGTAAAAAGAAACAAATTCATTCAAAATATCATTATCTTTAAATAGCGAATCACCTACATTGTTACGTATCGATTCTATTTTAGTCCGCTCGCGTCGGATCTTTAAATAGTTTGCAAGTAATTTCCCATTTTATTCTGTCCTCCATAGTAACGGGAACTACTTTTTAAGAGGTAAGAGGAAGCAGCTTCAGTAGATCATTTATTAAAAGAGAATTTTGCCTCGATAAGATTCTTTAACGAAGATTCAGAGTTGGAGTGATAATAGCAGTATTCAAGTTGCTTGATCTTAGCTAGTAACTGAGTATTTTTAGCTTCAAAGAACCTTTTTTCGTGAAACAAAGTTTATGATAAAACCCTGGCCGCAGCTTTAAAAGAATCCCAAATCATTACTAGAGAAGAATCTGGAGTGGAGTTAAAAGAGAAAAATTCAGAAGCAAAGGAGGTGAATTGGCTTGTAAAATTAGGATCTGTTAATAATGTGTTATTAAATCGCCACCTACCAGCATGGGGGGTAAAAGGTATCAGATCAAAATCCACAAAAACTGGAGCATGGTCCGATATTAGAATAGAACCAATCTCAGCATGAAAGACGTGCTGAGATAAAGGTTTACTAAGGAAGAGATAATCTATTCGGGATTGTGAATGGTGAGGGGGAGAATAAAAACTATATTCCCGGATATCTGGATTACAAAGCCTCCAGATGTCAATTAATGCTTTACGACGTATGGCAGAAGTAAATTGTGAGTGCATCTTGGTGTTGGAAAATTTAACAGAGGAATGTCTATCCAATATAGGGTCGAGAACCTGATTACAATCACCTCCAAAAATAACATAATCATCATCAAACATAAGAAGTTTATCAGATATCTGAGTCCAAAACGTATTATCAATATTAACAGGTGCATAAACATTGAAGAGTACTAAGGGTATTTGATCAATAAGTAATTTAACAATTACCCAGCGACCTTCCAGGTCGTTTTCCTGATGAACAACAGAAAACTGATATTTTTTATGGCATAATATAGAGACTCCATTCCTCTTCCCCAAAGCTGGGGAAGAAAAAACATTTCCCACCCAACTTCTTTTTAGTTTAGCCGCTTCAACATCCGATAGGTGAGTTTCTTGAATTAAAGCAATATCAATATTTAATCTAGCTAAATGAGTTAACACACGCTGTCTTTTTATGGGATTATTAACTCCTTTAACGTTCCAAGTTACAACTCTAAAAATAAACCATTAACATGAACATGCACAGTTCTTATAGAAGTAATTGAAATAGCATACTTGTTGTTCAAAGAGAGAGATAATATAATTGAAGGGAGAATAAATAAGAGAAGTGAGATTAAGAAAAGAAAGCAGCGAATTTGAAAAAGATAGTACCAAGGATAAAGGAAAGGAAAGAAGAAAAGGGAAAAGAAAAGGACAGGGAAAGACAAAGGGAGGAGAAAACAAAATACAATACAGATAAACAATACAAATCAAACCATTGACAATTAGGAACAAAATCAGAAGAACATACCACACAAAAACAATGAGAGTGGGGTGGGTGGCACCACATGAGGAAAGCAGCACACCGGACTGAGGCCTCCACGAAAACGCAGCAGAGGGAGACAACCTCCAGGTACAGACGAAGGGGACATATTCAAAGAAACACAAAACTGCATCTGAAAGAATCAAACAGAAAAGTGAAAATGGTTAACATGTCTCATATCTTGACAGAAACAGAAAACAACTGGGATGAGGATAAGACATAAAACAACTGCCAACAATGCGTAAGTCATTAGACGATTAAGATCGAGGAATGTCCATCGAATCGTCTCTACAAGAGTTCAGGAACTGTTGAAGAAGCGCTGGATCCTCATAGGTCGTTGTTTTATTATTATAAGTCACTTTGAAGAGACAAGGGTGGAATAGGCCATAACGAGCATTTAAGGATCGAAGAGTAGGTGTCATCTCTAGAAACTTCTTTCGACGATCTGCAGTAACCTTGGCGTAATCCTGCGCAAAGAAGAGAGTTAAGCTATTCCATGTGATCTTCCCTTTCTGTTTCGCAGCTTGGAGAACCTTAAGGAGATCCGTATACTCTAGAAAGTACAAAATTACCCCTCTAGGTTTTATTGAAGAGGAAGATGTAGCAGCTGAGCGGGAGATTTGACCTAGACGGTGGGCTCGCTGAATATTCAAGGTTGGAGAAGTTGAAAGTCCAAGAAGCGTGGGCAAAAAGATTGAAAAAAGATATGGGGTTAGATCCTTCAAGACTCTCCGCCAGACCGTAAATGCGCAGATTATTACGCCTGTTGCGGTTTTCCAAATTTTCAACTTGTAGTTGAAGATGTAGTATTTCTTTGTGTAGGCAAGGAACTTGGTCAGTAACTACCTGAACTGAGGCAACTTTTCTTTCTAACTCATCGACTTTTTGTTCAGTGCGTGACCAATTATCCTCCAAATTTTGAAGACGAGAATTCGTTTCTGCCATATATGGTTTGAGTGAGCGAATTTCATCAAGTAGTAATTCCATAGAAATAGAGGAAGAGGAATTAGTAGGCGAAGGAGGATTTGTTTTCACTCTTTTACCCGGAGTAGAAGTGGATGTGGAAGGAGTTTTGGAATTATTTTTGTAACCTGAGCGCGAAGTATGAGAGGAAGTACCTTTCGTTGTAGTAGTCTCCATTGTTGCTTCTTCCACATTATCCTGTAGAACGTTATATGGGTTAGTGTCTTCCAGTGACCCATTATTTGTATTGTTTTGATGAAGACCACTTCGGACAGAGCGAGACATTGCCATTTGAGAAAAATTTGGGAGAGATTCGAGATATAGAATCAAAGTCCAGAACACAAAATGGCGGTCAGTGAAGATATTATTATTCAACACCACAGAATGTAGAGAAAGCAGTCCAGAAGGCAGTTATATAAATAAGGGAATTCCAATGAGGAGAAAAACTTGAGAAAACGGGTATTAAATTCCCAATGAAACATGCTTTATAGTCCTTTTAAGAAAACTCTGTCACGGGGATCGGTCATAAATCAAAATGGCGGCCGCATTTCACTCGCGAGCCGCGTTGGAAGAATGACCAAGAAAGGGGTCTGAAAACGCTCACCCCGTGCACCGCATATAGCACATTCCGGGCAGCAGGTGCTCCGAAATGTAATGCAGCAGTTTTGGAGTTCAGGCAGCTGGAAATGAAGCCTGGAGGATCTCCGTCGCGCTACGTCTCTGCGGAGCTCCCGAAAGCGGCGGCCATCTCCTTCGGCACCTTAGCCACGCCCCCCAAATAGACACTTTTAACTAACAGCATTTATTACAACAGGGTGGACGTGGTTAAAATGACATTAAAAGCCTAACACTCTAAAACCTACTTCTATGCACAATGCTAGGAGAGCATGGAACATATAACTTTCAATCTAGACTTTCTTAGGAAAAAGCAACACACTGCATACCTTGTTGACAGCAAATGCTGTGGGTATCAGAGGTGTGAGCAGTATTCCCTGCAAAAGGAAAACACACAATGCATCAGCGTCCTTTCTCCTGGCCTCAGCTCATTATCTGCACCAGGTGTGCTGTAGCATCTTCTTGATGTGCTGGCAGCAGTCAAGACTGTCTCTAGCAGTATCTTGTGTGATTAAACTGGGCAAAGGTCCTCTCCTGATAAGTGGTACTCCTTTTATACTAGCTCTTATCAAGGATTGGAATTTCTGATGTAAGTTCAGGAATTTCTGACAGATTATTTGCATCAAAGTCTTTGTCCTAGACATATCCTGATGATCATATAAGGTAATTGGACGTCAATTCAGACTACACTGTTTTGACTATTCATCTGTATTTGTTTTTATTTGACTTTGACAATTTGATAAGACACTTGTCCTAAACTGTTGCATCAGGTATTTATCTCATTTTCTGAATGACTTGACATTTTCCCAGTTCTTGGAACTATAAGGTCTGACAACATCTGTGTCAGTGACCATGATTCTGCTTAAATTGTAAAAATGGTGACTCGCATTTCCTAATATGTAGTCGGGGCCCACTCAAAATGGAGACGGACCTTATGGGCTTTATTTCAAATGCACCACTTGTCTGAAATACCCATGCGATGACTCCAGCCTTAACCTTAGCTCCCCCCAGTACCTATCAGGTGAGATGGCAGAAAATCACTCAACATAACATTAAACTGCAGAAAGCTGCTTTAATAAAAACAATTCTGCAACATTTAATCACCACCCTTGGTATAAGCCCTGCAGCCTAAGACTGACCTCCCTAATGAAATATTTTGTACGTGCTGTTCCTTACATCTCCTGCAACACCCCAGAAACATACCCTAATTAGCCCTATTCTGACTTGAAGTAGCTCCTAGCTTTGTCACTAATCAGAGCACTACCCCACTGAACTGGAGATGTCTACCCTGCAACGAACCCCCCAACCCTCATTCGGTATTTTTGTCATGGCCTTTCCTCCAGCCACCCAGGAAAATCCTTTCCAGGTGTTCTTCTGCACCCCCTAACCCCGCTGTCTGCCAATTTCTGTCAAATCTAACTCCAAAGCCATTCACCAAGCACTTTTGTAATTGTCAGGTCCAACATCCAAAAAACAACTATACAGTGCTATAAGAAAATTATGGCACTTTACAATCTGAAAAAATCTCTTACAGTGACCTCAAAATATCTGCAAGTATTACCCATTAATCTGTCTTCTCTTGTCCCCCTGTACAACCTGCAAAAAATTCAGTGTCCCAGCTCCACACCATTGATGGTCCATACCTCCAGGAACAACGTACTGTAAAAGGCAATACCAGCTGGCATCCCTACAATAGTAACAACTGACAATTTCTTCCAAATCAGCCCAATTATAAAATGCTCTACAGCCCTCTTTATCCTCTGGAATTCCTCCCTTGATACTCCTAAAATCTTCTTTCAGACCCACTTTCTAAAAACTCCTGCCTGCCATGCATGTATATAGGATCTCCCTATGGATGGGGCCATCTTTACACCAGCTACAGCACCCTCTGTTACCCAGATGCCACAGTTCCTGTGGTATCCTGTTTTTTTCATCTCCTGAGGATATCTCACAGAACCTCCACTTTGAACATGACAATGAGCCAAATGCATCAACCAATTTTGCATTTGCAAACGGGCCGATTCGCATGAAAATTGCCTAAAAATGGAAGCGTCCTCTAAAAGCCGATAGATAAGTGTGCCTGACAATGGTTGTCTGGCAAGTAATGCGTTATCTCAGGAAGGAAACAGCATCATCCGTGATGGAAGGGGGCAGTTTGTAAATGGAATTGGAGTTGCCTATGGGATTAATAATAAGCTGTTATTTGTTGTAAGTTGTAGCTTGGTATAGGCGCTGCAGAAAAACTGCAAAATAGATTTGACCAGAGTTTGTTCTTTTGCGCATAATGCCACCCCCTTGTAGAAGGTTCTGGGGAGGAAGGACAATTACCTCAATGCACGCGATCAAATAGCACCAAGCATCAGTTTGGTTGTGTTACATTTCAACACTGAACATCTTTACAAATTCTTATTATTTAAGCGGCAATTACATACGTTTATTCAGTCTATGTAGTTTTTATTTGGAAAATATTAATTTGGGGCCTCCCAAAATTATCATTGAAGGCTGGGGAATTACATTTATCTTGTTTTTACTTTAAAAAAACTGTGCAATAAAAATTACGCTTCCAGATAGGTTTGGGACAGGCGCAGTGCCTATGCTACTTAAGTTAGAAAATTGTGTAAATGCTAATATTAATTTAATTGAAAGTTATTATACGTCACATGTCACAAAAGCATATTGACATGCTGTACAGAATATAAACTTATAGAGGCTGTTACTGCCTAAAGGAGGAGCTAGAGGCATATGGTAATAATAGGGAGAAGTACTTATTTGTGTTTAAAATACAATGCGAATAAAGGAACCAAATTAAGAGAAATAGATGGAAAAATCAAGAAGATTAATAAGAGCGAAAATAAAAACATTGAAATCAAGATGAAGAAAAAACAGCCAAACTCTCAAAAAAAGGAAAAAAAACGACGTATGTAAAATTAAGAGGAAAAGGAGCGACATGCAGATAGAACTGAACATGCAGTTGTGGTTGCTAGACAAGGGAAATAATGATTTTTGGGTAGCCAGAAATGTGAGCAGGAACAAGAAAACAGGCAAAAAACAAAAAAAAAATATTGAGAAAAGCCCAGTGAGAAGGAAGAAGTCAACATGAGTAATAAAGAGAGGAAAATATTCTTGTGGAGGAAAACGTTTTGGAAAAAAACAGTGATTGCAAAATAATTAAAACCGGTATTTAAACGTAATTCAACTGCAAAAAATACATGAAATCTGAAAAGGCGGAATAGTTGTTCCGGCACTAGTAAAAACAAAAGAAGAAAGAACATAGAACGAAGGAAAGTAAGAGAAATGATGCACAGAAAGAAAAAAGTAAAGACAATAATGAGTGGCAGTCGTAGAGCATTCTGACAATAGTTTAGTCTTCAAAACAGCTCTTATTCTTCTATAATAAATACATTGCCCCCTACTGCCATCAAACCCCTTTTAATAATCCCGACATTATCAATCCAGTGAATTATCTAAAGATGAATTTACGAACATGAGACTTATTTTCTGCAAAATTTTGACATGTACAGCCGCAGCTTCCCTTAAGCACGTGTGTATGAAAGGCATTACTGCACAGTTCAAACACTTCTTTTAAATAGAAAATAATATTTATAGCTAAACATTGCTGGTAAATGCAAAATGCACAAAATATCTTTTAGGGAGGGGGTTTGTACAATAGGTCCAAACAGCAGACTTTGGGGTGTCGCAGGATAACTGTGAGAAATTCTAAAACAGAGGTGGTTGCTTGTTTCTAAATACAATTACAAATGCATTGAATTCCCTGCGTTATATACACAGATCTTAACAATGTATCCCACATCTCAGAACGTCTGTACCTTGTGGGGACAGTGAGCGGTCCCAGCTTGTGTGTACACATTAATTGCAAGTTGCACCTAGAGAGCATATTAATAATTTAAATTCTGGTGTACAACATTACACTTGCCTGTTTTATATACATGCCTATACGTACACAAATATTTAAAATTAATAAAAACTCACAATGCACTACAAAGATGCTCGGGGGCTTAATGGCAGCCACCCCAATGCCCAAGAGAGGGCCCCTGGCAGGGAGCTCAGAAGGAGGGAAGCTTCCCCAGCCATAGTTTAGGAGACAGCCACAGCTCTCCAAGGGGGAAGATGCCCCTGGAAGTGCTTGAAGAGGACTCCAGAGATGCTGGGTGGGAGTACTGGGTACCAGTCAGTGTTCTGATATGAGCTGTGCTGCTGGAGGCAGTTAGTCTTTACTTTTTAGTGTTTTCTGGCAGCTGCACGGAAAGCGAGAAGGGCCATTCTTACAAACATTTCCAAACTCGCACTGGCTTGTCCTTACGTGCTTCCAGTTCTGTTTACATTACAGTTTCTGGTAGCATAACAGTGTATTAAATACTTGCCATATGCACTGTGCAGTACGGGCACTGTACTGTACAGCTGCCACGTTCTCAATTTACTTCCCAGTTTATGTACTGTGCTATACATGTGGAGGTCCATATGTATGTTACATCATACTCGTCCTGAGGTATGCATGCAAGGTAATTACAGTATATGAACTGTATGCTGAGTACACTGTACAGGCACCATTGTATTTTCCACTGTAGTATTTCGTTGCACTGGACTGTAAACAAGTAAAACAAGTGTTATCGAAAGAAAAGATGGACAGCGCTACTTTGGAATGCATAATGATAATGTATTTTAATTGTGCGTTCCAAAGGAGCGCCAGCCATGTTATAAGCGAATCTTTTCTCAATTCACCAGACAGTGCAGCGTAAGGGCTAGAGCGCTGACCTTGAATCCGGGGAGCAGGGTTCGAGTGTTGGCAGGAGGCTCAAGAGACCCTTTTAAACTAGTGCTCATGTAAGGCGCTCCAATAGTTCTAGCGAGTTAAATAAAAGAACGAATAACTGGAGGGAGTTGGGAAACAAATACACGCGTGCTCACAGATAAAGTAGATCACAAGTTACCAAAGTTGGTTTTATTTTGTTTTCCCAATCGTTGCTTGAGACGCTTAAAAGAAGTTCCACCAAAGTGGACGGACATAGTACTTTGCAGATGGGAAACTGTTAAAAGAAACACACACATAAGAACAGGAAATAGAACATCTACAACCAATAGAAATGAGGAAAAGTAAAGTGACAAGCACAAGGACTATTAAGAAGTGAAGGCGGGATGTAAGTCTCTTTTAAGATATATTTAATACAATAGATTTCACAAGCACAGCGCAAGAGCTGTGCAGGCGAAACCTAAAAAGGGCTCAGTAACTCTGGAACAGTTGTATAGCTCTAAAGCACTGGTCAGCTGTTGGAGCACTTAAAGCAATGGTGAAGAGGTTCAACACTGTACATGGAGAGTCAAAGGAGGCCGCATCCACTTGCTGCTGTAGTTCAGCAAATTCTGAGTGAGTTAGTTAAGGACAGGCTCTTTCTATACTTGAATAGCTCCCAAGGGGGTGATGTTTGGGTTTGTCTGAGAAGTGTAGTTATAATGCTGTGAAAGTGGGGGCTTTTGCTTGTGGATTCTTGTGATAGAAAACCACAACCACAGCCACAGAACTCCTGGGAGCAGCACCATCTTAAGAAGCCACCCCTTATGTAATCTTCTATAGTAGCAAAGGGAAGAGGCTTTTAGACTCCTCACAAGTATGAGTCTGCGTTTAGGCACTAGCAACCTTCCAACAATGTTTTTGTCTCAAGACTCCCCCAAACAGGCTTCTACAGTATGCCTTGTGGCAGAAGAATACGAAACAAAGGGCCTAACAAGACTTTCTTTTAGCAAATCATTAGATTGTTTATTTTGAGTGTATTCTCCATATAACTCGGGTTATTTGCACTGAATATCAAACTTTGTATTCAAATTCCCCCTCAAATTATCAATCGACCTGATGTACCCCCAATAACTCAAGCATTTCTTGGTAAGGTTTATGATCCTCACTTCTTGTAAGATATATAATGTTGGAACGTTTTCTGAGGTCTCGGAGCATACCGGAGTTACTAGGCTCAAACTGTGACAATCAACCTTATATCGCGGACTGGTAACCTTACTGTTAAAACATGAAACAGGGAAACAAGTGCACCCCTTTGCTCTTGACCCTTAGGGTAGTGGAGTATAGCAGCCCAAATCATAATTGTGAATGTGGTATGGGATTAAGGACTCGTAACAGAATGATATCATCTAAAACCAATAAATGAAGGTTCAACTCATTTTCTTTTCTCAAAAGGAAAAACTCTTCAACACACACTACAAAATACTATACATAAGTTTCAGAAAACCACACTGTTAGTTATACCGGTGCACCTGTGGTGGGGATAGGGATGTGGGACAGCTCCTGCTGATTTCTGAGTTCTTGTCAGAAACTGTACAATGTTCTGTTCAGGACTCCTCTTCAGGGTTTCACATGGTGAATGATCTGATCATTGAATGATTCCCCCTTCTTGTAGGATCTTCTCCACTCAGGAGTTTTAGCAAGATTGGTGAGTCAAATGATGAAGCCTGCCTCCCTTGGGCTATACACTCAGATTTGACCAGTAGTTCTGACTCTTTCATGTAGCGCAGGCCTGGTCTACACTTCCCCTCTGTGGTCATCATGCTTAATGCTTCAGTTGGCATGCATCATGCACAACCCTCTGAGCAGGACTGTTAGCTCATCATCCCAATCCGGTCAACGTCTTGGGGTGCGCAGTGCTGGCAACTCCAGCCATGGACGGATTGCGGTCCTTAGCTTCAGGGTTTCTTCCTTGGGGAACAGACACAAACATCCTTCACAAAAGCAAGGCCAGGAGCCCACCACAACTGCAGAGCTGATCTTCAGTGTAACTTGTTTTCTTCATTTGATGATTGTTGTTGAGCAAAGGAAAGTTTGGTACCTGCAGGTGTGGCTGGTAGTTGTTCAGTACAAAACAATGCTGAGCACTACATCTCACAAATAGTTTATCACTGTGCACTTTGAGTAATCTTCAGAAAGGCCTCATGGGGTATTTTCCAATTGAAGCATATGCTGCATGGACACTCAGAAGGTGGTGGTGAGGGGGGACTCGGCGTGAGTGGTGTAGGTTCTCCTGAGATATAGCAGTAGTTTCATTTCTTCCGGCATGGAGTCCTTAGCCACCTCTCTTCTGAGTACTGCCTTCCTTGCCTGCAATGTGTCTTCTCAGCATTTGGTCAGCTCCTTCCTTCAAGCAGAGTTGAGGCAGCTGGTCTAGCAGGCTTGCACCACTTCTCCAGGTTTCTGGTCCTGAAGCTGGCAAGGGAAGGTAGCAGTAGTTAAAGCAACCGTGGTGAACAGAAGAATTTCCTAGTGGCTACTGGTGAAACCCCTGTACCTGGTAGTTTGTCTCCTCTTTATTCTGAAGTAGCAGACAGTAGTTTTCTATTCAAAGAGTCAGTTGTGAGACTGGTTCTGGGCACTGCTGCCCTTGTGCTTATTTCACTCAGACTACACCAACCACGTTCCCGGTCACAAAGTTTAGGCAGGAAGAGAGCATGGAGCAAGGAGTCTACAGGACAGATATTCAAAAGAGAGATGCAAGGTAGAATGCCCCACTTAACCAAATGGTAACCTGTGGGGGGGACTTTTAGAGAACAGTAGCCCAGTAAAAGGCAGAGGGGTAGTGGAACCATTCCCTCACTTCAAAAGATATCTCTTGCTCTTCTCTCTTGCTCTCTCTCTCGCTCTCTCTCTTTCCACAGTCTGAGCTAATACAAAGGATCTATGGAATGTTCTGGGGGGAGGCCTGCCATTCACATGTGCTCTCTGGAATATCATTCCAAGCCTCTATCTTTGCAAAGCCAAAAGATCCCAGTTTGGCTATTGCTACCTCTTACACATGCTCCATATTCTCATTTTCTACACTCTAAGCAATACACACATGCAACACCCATGTGCCACATGGATGGAGGAAGGACCCATTTGCAGGACAATAGCAGACCAATTGGAAAACTCAGTAGTCCCCATCCCCCTGGTGGAACAAAGAGCCATCTGCCGAAATACAAATCCGCCCCTAAATTTCCTTGCATTCTGATCTTCAAAATTGAATTTAAAATGTAGAGTCCCACGTTAAGGGAAGTTCCTAAATGCAACATGCGTGTATTAAAACAACACAGCACGCATGCTCTGTTTTATGTTACTTTCCTCATTTGTTTCAGCAACACAGTATAAACTAATCCAATTTAGGAGACTCAGTCTTGCTAAAAAAGTGTTCATAAATGAATGCACTTGATAGAACACTAAAACAGGGAAATGTTTACCCAAGTCTACTGCATTAAATATGATCTGTACCCACAAAATGATAAAATAAATGCAACAATATATGACCAATGAAAACAATATGATCATTCCTAACCCAGTTAGCAACTTCCTAGCATGCTAAAACTATCTCACTACTGCTAAGCATTATGCTAATTTTTTAGCAGAGGCAAAAAATAGCACACCTGTTAATTGATTTGCATAGGGTGGATTGCACAGCATACCTTCACTCCATAAATATAGCTGTTTATCTATTCTCTATCACAGCTCTTGTCGGTGAATTACAAGCAGTCAAGGCTGAAGGCCACTTCTCTGCACTGCTCCTGGAGCAGCCCCCAGTCGAGGCTGGTTGTCTGTGCTAGTTGGCATGGCCTATGGTTTAATAGTTTTGCTGTGAAATCACTCCAAATTACAGTCAGATACCTGGGTTTTTCATAGTACCTGCTGATATTTATCTCCTGTTCATAAAATAAAACAGCATTTGGAGACACTATCTCGGTAATATGTTGATAAATGCATCAACTTGATTTATATATAGATAATTTATCCTTATAACTAAAAGAACAGAAGTATGTCAGCTTTCACTGTAAGCGTCCATATTGTTATGGCAGCGACCAAAATAAAAGCAACAAAAATGTCAGTCTGGATAGGAGTCAAACATAACACTGACATTTCTGTGGATGTATAAAACTTCACACTTTCTGATGAGAGGAGTAAAATAATCCACAAGCAGGCTCATGGTAAAATTAGAGAAGGTCTATTTGTCATAGTGTTAAAAACACCACATTTGAATCCATGTTATTACCTGTCTGTGCCTGCCCACTCGCTCCCAAAAAATGTCTCTGTCCAACATTCCACTGTCCAACCCCTGTCGCTAGATCTTTCCAACTCACCTTCAAAACTGTATTGCATATTGTCTCTACCTGCTTTCCCACTCCACAGTTTTGAATGCTAGTTGTCTTTTCCTTCACCACCCTGTCATTTCTGTCTCTGCAGCCTTGCTACTCTTGTTTCTTTCACTAACTTTTTATGGCCTCACCTGCCATTAACTACCTCCCCACAATGCTATCATTTACTCTGCCTGCTTTCCAACAATGGCTATCTACTCACACATGTTCTTTGCCTGCTTCATACACCACCAGTTCCCATCATTAAATTTGTAAGGTATACTGTACCTTCTTTCACAACAATCTACTGCTTGCCAATTGCTGTCTGTTGTTGTTTTCTGTCCTTCAAATCACCAAATGTTTGTCTTTTAGTGTCTAAAACCACCACTGCACTTAACACTTTTTTTAACAACAAACACATGCAACAAACCTATCCCAGATCTATTAGCTTTGACATTTGGACGATGGGGGAAGGTTATCCCAGAAATTAAAATATTGGGCAGTAATTTAAAATGTCATTAACCAAACATTACTTTCACAATGACTGAGTTTAGGTTTGGTCATGAGATGTTTATTGGATGTTGTGATCCTAATTTAAAATCTTGTTCATTTTTATTATTATAAGTGATTTCCCTGATCAATGAATATTCTGTATACTGAAATGCATTGAATACATATTGAGACAATCTATACTTCACCAGACATTTTTATAAACTTACAGAAAAATAAACTCATTGTCTAAACAAAATCTGAAGTCAGAGTGCCATATTAAAATTTAAGACTTGTGGAATTTGAGAATCATGGGTAGTGCTGCGGATATCTGGAGGAAGAGACTTTCAACATTGACATGAACCCTTTCCCATTGTTCCCCAATACTAATATAGATTGGCTCAATCCTTTTCATTGAAGAAGAATCTTTTGTGTGAGGGGGGTATTGGCAATTTGTCTCAGTGGGGATGGGGGTGGTTGTGATTGTATCTTTCTCACTCTTTCCCCTATGCCTTAGTTCAGTCACACAACAAGCGAGGGCTCACTTGGATATTGTCTCTAATTAACAAAGCCTGTGTGTGATAAATTGGGTTGTTGGTTGACTAGGGTATGAGCCTTGGTCAAGCAATGGCCACTGTCCCTTGCAGGGTGAACCTAAAAGTCACTAAATCAACCTGTGCTTAACCCATAGTAGATTGGTACACAAACAGTCAGGCTTAACTAAGAGGCAATGTGTAAAGTATTTATGCAGAGTACAAGCGGTAATGGAGTGAAAACACACGCAAGAAAGACCCAAACCAAGGTAGAAAAATAGATCATATTTAAATAAAGTATTTGACACCAAAAAAACAAATTCTCAATGAGTAAAACCAGAGATATTGATTTTTAAAGTATTAAGTGAGAATAGTGCCAAAAAGCACAAAGTGCCAACAACGGATTTGTGGTCACACTGGACCGGGACAAAGTCAAAAGTTCAGGCCGACCATGATGGAGCATGGGTCTGAACTGAGGTGGTGAAGTGAGCTAAAGAATAATGGATTCAACCCAGATCTGTGACTGGGGGTGAGTGTCTGAAAAGTTTCAGCTCTCTGTCCATCATCTCCTTGTGTTTGCTTTGTTCGCTCTAAGTTGGCAGGGTATGCCCAGACGTGGGTCCCTTGCTCACTTTGCCTCTGGATTCAAGCTAGCCTGGCTGATGAAGGGTGTTACCCAGAAACCGGTCCCAGGATGCTTGTTTCCGGTTCAGCGAAGACCGGGCTAGACTGTTCCCATGAAGCACAGGTTCAGGACTGATTTGCATATAGCTGGGTCTGAACTGAGGTGGCGAAGTGAGCTAAAGAATGATGATGGATTCAACCCAGATCTGTGACTGGGGGTGAGTGTCTGAAAAGTTTCAGCACTCCGTCCATCATCTCCTTTTGTTTGCTTTGGCTACAGGGAGCAGGCCTGGTCCATTGAGCAGAAGCACCTCAGTCCGGGTTGCGTCAACATCGAAGATCCTGTTGACAAGGAAGTTGCGGGATGCAGCCAAAGTGATGTCTGTGCTTATCCTTGCAGTGGTGGCGATGCGCTGGTCCTGCTCCGTGCAGCAGCGGTAGCGATGAGTCCGCTCCGATGAGCGCAGAGACTGCGATGTGGAGTTCTCGTCGTCGAGGCTCCCTTCGAAGAAGATGCTAAGACCTCGAGTGAAGAAGAGCGTTGCGCAGTGCTGGTTCCGAAGGCGATGCTTTGGGTTGATCCACGCAGCAGAGGCGATGCACCGGTTCTGGTCATGCAACAGGGGTGATGTGCTGGTTCCGATCCATGCATCGGCACCGACGCAAGAGAGGATACATGAGTTTGGCTGAAGCAAGCACCTTAGGCCCACTTCCAAGTATTTAGGACTGGGGTGGAATCACTTGGCAGGACCGACATACAGATGGTAGAGTCCAGGTGCACAATCAGGATAGTCTGAAGTCCCTGAGACTTCAGATCAGGATGTCAGCCAACTAGACCATGGAGTCACTCTGGGTTCTTGGGAGGGGGGGGAGTCAAGTGATGCAGGTGCAGTGCCTCTCACCCAGACCAGGAGGGCAGCAGGTCAGCACAGCAAGAAAGCAATTCTTCCAGAGCAGCAGTCAAGCATAGTGGCAGTCCTTCAGCAGCACAGCAGTCCTTTTTCTGGGCAGATATCGACAGGTCCATAAATGTACTGAAGTGGTAAGTTCTGAAGTCTAATTCTTATAGACAGTGGTGCCTTTGAAGTGGGGGGAGACTTCAAAGAAGGGCATTTGAAGTACACAGAGGTCCTCCCTTCCTGCCCTGGCTCCATACTACAGGAGGGTATGCAGCTCTTTGTTGTGGGGACAGGACACAGCCTAATCAGGTGTAAGTGTGAGGCTGTGCCCAGCTCCTCCCTCCCAACCTCCCAGGATGTCTTAGCCTAAGCTCCCAGTGTGTGTGGTTGTCGAGAGGACACCACAAAGCTCACCTGTCACCCATCCAAGATGTGTATCAGAGACAAGCTGCAGGCAGACAGGACTAAGAGAAAAAAAAGCCAACTTTCTTAAAGTGGCATTTTTAAAATTTAAATGACAAATCCAACTTTGCCCTTAAAGAGGATTTATCATTAAACCAAACAAGAGAGATCTACCTCCCCTCAATTAGGAATTACAGCTTATTAAATGAGATAAGGAATCCCCAATGTTAACCTATGAGAGGGGTAGGCCTCACTGTAAGATAAAAACACGTTTTTGGAGTTTTCTACTACCAGGACATGTAAAACTTAAAAGTACATGTCCTAGCTTTTATTTACACAGCACACTGCCTTATGGGCTACCTAATGCCTACCTTAGCAATGACTTATATGTAATAAAAGAAGTTAAAGGGTTGGCAATGGGTTTTAAATACCAAGTGGATATGGCTGTGCGATACATCCTTCAGGTTGAAATGGCAGACCTTCAACACATTTTAGAGAGCTACTCTACTTAAGTGGGTGGCACCACCAGTACTGCAGGCTCACTAGTAGCATTTAATTTTCAGGCCCTGGGAATATTTTATACCACTCTGCAAGGAAAATATATGTAAATGAAATATGCCAAGTAGGGATATGCTAATCAAACAATGTTTAGGGCAGTGAGCAGAAGCACTTTCGCACTGGTTTTGCACTATTTAGCAGTAGCAAAGTGCACAGTAATATGGCCTACAAAAACAAATTTTGTAATATTGGAGGCAAGCAGGCAAAAGGTGTGGGGGGGGCGACCACTCTAAGGCTGACAGGTCGAACACTGTATGAAATGTCACACGAAATGCCTCAAGTGCTTTTCCTCCCAAGTGACTCCTGCTGATGCATTCACATAAGTTTGATTGTCTTTTAAGCCTACGTATCCTTCAACTGTGCTCCCACCTTACTCATATCTAATTTTGAGCCTGCCTGTGGTGATTGGACCTCCCCATGACAAGGGGTGGCTGCAGCAGTGAAACTTTGCTCAGATTTTTCAGGCTGTGTGCGCGCCAAGGTATTATGCATGGATACTTATCCTGTGGCTGCTAGGATATTGTTGCATTCCTAGAGCCACCATTTCTCAAATTATGGCAGTGTGTGCTGGGAAGGCATAGGGATCCTGATAATTATGACCACAGTGCTGCTCTTTGGACCTTGTGTCCAATGCTTTCCTTAATCATCTTATTCATGGCTTCTTCAGGTGAAGGTGAGTAGGTATAGAATATTGTCAGCTATTATCTCTGCATACTGTTGTGATTGTGACAGCCAATGGCTCTGTCCAGTGCTTAATTTGAGCCTGTGGTTGCAGGTGTGGCCCACTGGTACTCATTTCTGGGGGCCAGCACTTTTTTTTTTCTTAGCAGACTTTTTGATCCAGAGCATGGGAGAAAAAAATACAAAATGGGAGAAGGTGGAAGAGAAAGATGGAAAGCAGTGACAAAGGTGTAAAGATGTGATGAAAGAACCTGCAAGAGTTAGATAAAGGCCTAGTTGTGATCAAAGAGGCATGCAGTAGGCCCAAGACTATTCAGCCTTGGTATTCGAACTTCAAGAATCAGCTATAGGCTAGTGAGCAAAATGTTGAGTTTCAGCACTTATTATTTTTGAAAATTAAGCACTGGCTCCAGCCCTTCTTACTTCAGTCCTGCACAATATTTACCACAGCTACAACATTTGAGTAATTGAAGTGTCCCTATTTTAACCACCATTTGAATTCTCAGGGTGGGAAGTATATGCAGCAACATTAGATCTCATGAAGACGCGCCATTTGCTCAGATAGCGCCCTGGTCGGGAAGAAATGTGTCACCCTTGCCTGTTGATAGTCACTTAAATAATGCAGTTACTTGGTCTCTATTGTGTTCATAGGCCAGTCCCTGGCTGATTACGTCAAAAAAGTGACTGCCATCTGAACACGAACATCTGCACAACTCCCCCAACTCACTCCTTACACTCACAACTTAGCTCTGTAATTCTGGTTCCAAGTTGTTAGGTTTGATGGCACTGGTCTGCTGGCACTGCGGAAGGGGATGTGAGCGAGATTGAAGGGCATGGAAAGGTGGCCAAAATAACCCCTGCACATGGCCCACTCCAAACAATACATATAATAGATCATGTACAAAATGCACCTGGCAAGGGTTGTGTTTATTGGGAATTCTTTGGCGTAGTTTTAATAACGTGTTGCGGTATGCCTTAAAAATAGGCGCTGCACATGGAAATATTTTATAGAATTTTATTTGCACAAGTGCAGAGATACAGGACCACACAACCTTCAAAGCCAACTCCAGCCCTCAACTATCTCAAACCCCAAGGTTCCATGATTAATGTCACATTTCCCATTCTGGAACCTCACACTCACAATCTTGTCCTGCATAAATCAATGTCTTAACCATAACAACATGTATGATTGGTACTTTGTCATTGCATTCATAAATCACTTTTACCATTATCAGAAATCATCTCAAAAACAGGCAACAGGTCAAATCATATTTACCAGAAATCAATCATGTCGTGTCATTTCCTGCCAAAACTTATTACACCCTTTACATGTTGATATGAATCAATCCTACACGCTGCTTTTGTGGGGTATTAATTATTTTTGCTTTTGATTTTTCTCTGCCCGTGGGGGAGGGGTATCCTCTCCGTTGATGGTCTCAACTCACTACCTTGTCTGCCCATTGTTGTGCCCTGCTGTCCTGCGGGTCTAGGCTACTCCACTTACTCCCCTGTTGGCCGACTCACCCTGCAATAAGGCATTCCCAGGGAGGTGGCCTTCATCTGACACACACTCCTGCCAGTGTGCATCCTTTACCAACAGTTGTTCCCCTTTTTCTACCACACCACCTGTGGGGCTCATGTCTCCAGGTGGCCACCCCTTGAGTTCAGGGTACATTTCTGTCTCTCTTAGGTGCAGCCCTCCATTCTCATGGCTGCCTATAGGTTGGCCCAGAACACCTTGATTCATTCATCTGACAGGTGCACCCCATCCTCTGGTTACATTTACAGGCACCTTGGGTTGATCAGGCCATGCCTAATACTCTCAAAGTCATTTGCCTTGCAGGGCTTGCTGACTGCAATGTTTAATTTCCTCCTGTAGTTTTCCACCACCCCATTTGACATGGCCCCATGCCATGTCTGCCTGAGGATGATTTCTGACCACATGATGGTGCTGCCAAAGGACCTTGGTGTCTCTTTCAGCCTTAGCCGGATGTCATGGAGGAGTTCCTTCCTCCCAAGCTGTGCGCGGTCATTGCTCCCCAGGTGTATCATCAGGACATCCGGGTACCTGATGGCTGTTGTCTGCCTTTTGGCCAAGCTTGACGATAGCTGCTCCCATCTCATCCTCGGGGTGCCCCACGATCTAATGTTTGTGGCTTCTGGCTGGCCTGCCTGCTGCCATTATGACTCCACCATGCCTGCATTGCGTTTGACTTATAATTTATAGAGCGCATGAATGGCCTTGGGAGTCTTGGCGTTAACATTTACAAATTTCCTGAATTGAAACCGCAGGTGGATGAATGAGTGCCCGATCACCCAAACTGTTCTGGGCTGGGCCCTTGCAAAGGCAACAAGAGCAATTGTCAATTAACTTGTGGTGTGACTCCTGTTGGTCACAACAGTTGGTGCATCACATATGTTTTATACGCATTGAAGCAGAACCTGTCCACTGCTTTGATCCCAGCCTCTGGCATCCTGTGTTATGCAGCTGTTGTTGCCGCCCCTATCTTGAATGAGTGGCACCCAAAGGAGGCAGATGGTAGGCCTGCCCGCCCCTAGGGATGTGGACATGACTGGCAAGAATTGAAATTTGCTCAACAGGTCCCTTCTCTCATGCTTGAAGAGTGGGCCCCACAGCAGGTCTCACTGCCATGTAGGTGTACATGCTTCACATTGGGCAGTATTTTCATTGCAGCTGTACCCGTGACCCCCTGTCTTGCTGGTCTGTTTACAACTTTCTAAGTAGCAGAACCACCCATGACGCCCCTGGCCTTGACATCCATTGCATGAAGGCATACTTTGCCTGCCTCCTCTCTTGATGGGGCCACACAATAGCTCACTATGAATGCCTCAAAAATGCTGTGCGAATTCTGTTTTAAACATGTTAACCTTGAGAGAGTGTACTGCTACCCCCTCGAGTGAATTCATTATCTAGGTCAGCTTCATGAAATGTATGGGTTGTTTTGTGTCCTGTCTCTTCCCTTCCAGGCGCTTCCAGCCTTTCATTGCTGCCCTGATCTAATGCAGGGCCATTGGGCTCCTTTACTGTGCTTAGTTTTGTGAAATGGACCACTGCTGCTAAGTGGGCCTGTGCCCAAGATTTTGATTTCTTCGTATGTTTGCGTACTCAATGAAACATTCCTCGGCCCTAGCTGTGGCTCCGGGGACCCCCAGTCCCTGGAGCCCTCCTACCTGCCTCATCTCATGGACTTTATCATCCGGTAATCTGGATGTATCTGCCAAAGAGTCCAACTCAATCCTAAGATACACCAGCTTTGTTGCCTGTCACGTCCTCCACTGTTGAGTACTCCACCGAGCATGCCTCTGGTCTGATCTCACAGTTTATAATAGCTCCCTCCGGAAAGACAGTTGAGGTATGAGTCTGAACTGGCCTACCTCTTTTTTGGGTACCACTATCAGAGGGTGAAATGACCAACCCCTTGGGGAATGGAGGGGACAGTGGGACCTCGATTCACCCCAGGTCCTTCTCCTTTCTTTATTGTTTGCTTGACTTTTTATGGGGGCTTCTGGGCGGATTTTAGATTTCTCACTGTGCCTGTGGAGATGGATCCCTCAAATGGAATTTTAAAACCCTCCTCAAAACCTTTCACCGGTAGGGCGGCATCCTTTCTATTGTTGTACCAATTGGCTAGTTTCTAGAGCTGGTGTGTGTTAATGGGGGACATGGCTAGCTTGAAATCTCCCCATCCCACACAGTCCCCCCCCACTGTTCTTGCCCATGCTAGTGCTTCTTTTTCCTTCTTGGTACTGTCCTTTATTGATCTCCTCTCCCCGTACCTCTCTCCCTCCCCTCCCTCTCCTCTCCTCCCCTCCCTCTCCTCTCCTCCCCACCCTCTCCTCTCCTCCCCTCCCCTCCCTTTCTCTCTCCACACTCCCTCTCCCTCTCTCTTCCCCCTTCTTCCTCTCTCTCTCCCTCCCTCTCTTGCTCCCCCTCTCTCTCTCCTCTCCCCTCCCCTTTCTCTCTCTCCCTCTCCCCTCCCCCTTTCTCTCTCCAATCCCCTCCCCTCCCCTTCTCCCTCCCCTCCCCTCCTCTCCCCTCCCCTTTCTCTCTCCCTCCCTTTCTCTCTCCTCTCCCCCTTCACCCTTTTGTTTCGTATTTGTCAGAATTATAATTGCCAACCAAATAACAGCTTAAATTTCCTTCTGCTTGATCCAATCCGCAGATGGAGCTCAAATCTACAATGTCCGATAAGGCAATGCTGCTCAGAACACCAACCAAACAACCAATGACAGAACGAAACACTATGACATAGAATTTTTACTCCTCGCAGCGTTCACACTCCTTTACAATTTCTTCGCTATTTTCAAACAACTTTTCGGACCAATCTTGTTTACTTAATTCTTCTTCTTTTCTTTAAAGAAATTTAGATTCTGCATTCGCTCAAGAAATTCACAATCGCAAGTGACGTCTCCACCAGCGAAAATTCACACCAATTAGTGCAGCTTTACCCTAGTACGCAAAAAGTTTCACTATCATTAACAAAGTTCATCAATCACCAACGCTTGTCCCTATAGTTACTGATAATTGATGGTACCTCACACTCCACATCAACTGACCCCTTTGCAAAACAAGATTAATATCCTGGGATCTTTCAACTTTTATGAGCCTGAAATCAACTTCTTCGCAACATCAATTTCTTAAATCTTTTCTCGTATTATTCAATTTATCTGCAAAGCGAGCATACTCGCACTACTCTCACAACCACGACATGTTCTCCCTATTGATACTCACACCTCCAAACCCCAACTGCCTTGACCATAACCGCTCGTCACTCCATCTGTATTCCGGCACTGGAAACTGTAATCTGGGATTATTGTGAAAATATTTTGGGTACAAATTTCAGCTCTATACTGGGTGTGAACCATCAATCTGCTACCAGAAACTGCGGGAGCCTAAGGACTCACCAAGATGGTTCAATTTCTATATACCCACTTACAATCTCACCATGGAGAGTACTTGTGGCTCCGGATAGGTCAATGGACCTTTTCCACAGTAGGCGAATTAAAGCGGTTCCAAAAACTTCAAAATATCATTGACATTAAGGGGCCGATTCCGATTCGGGCCGGAAAAAATACCGACCGACTCGGTACGGGATATTAGTCCGACCGACACGTACCGGTGTTGCCCGACCTGGGAAGTACGATGAAATGCATGGGAATCACGACCGACCCGGCCGGAAACAAGCTATCCGGCCGGGAAACCACGCAAATCGAACCGACCGACACGCATCAGGAAATAATCCGAACGAAACGTACCCGCGAACTCCGACCCGCGCAGTACGATGCAATAGTTGCAAATTCAGACCGATTCGTACGGAGCCCAAGCCATACGACCGACACGCATACCAAACCCAGCCGAACAAACCCAATACTCCGCGACCGACGCGTTGGCCGCATATGAAACTGAGCTGAAACACAGCGGGAACGACTCGGAGAGGCGCGCACGAGACAACTGCTACGTCCTACTCAGTCAGAAGAACGACTCCTACATGCACAATAATCACAAATGAAAAAATACAAAAAAAAAGGGCCAAACAAGCAATGACAAAGCCAATAAATACAGGGGGGGGAAAAATGGAACAAGGACACACCCCCAACTCCACCTACATAAAGCCCACAAATCCCTACCATGATCCTTTGCAAATCCCACTGACCTGCCAGCACAGAACACCATCACACAGCAAACACAGACACACACACAGTACATCCAACACAAAAGCCACACAACATTAGCACCTCAACAAATAGCACCCTCACACACACACAGCAAAACCTACACACACACACCCTCACTTGCACACACACACATCAATCACCACCACCCATCACCATGCCCCTAAAGAAGAATCCAAAGTTCCTAGATAGTGAATTGGAAGTCATGGTAGACGAGATCCTGAGGGTAGAGCCACAGTTGTTTGGCACATTGGTCCAACAGACCCCCATGTCGCAGAAAACCAAGATGTGGGCGAGGATCGTCGATAGGGTGAACGCACAATCACCATGTTTGCGCACAAAGGAAGACATCAAGAACAGGTGGTATGATGTGCGCAGGAGGGTCAGAGACCTACTCAAGAAGGATTACCTCCTGAGCCAGCACACCAGCAGTGGCCCTCCTGCAAAACCACTATACCTCAGGCCCTGGGAGGAGAAGGTGCGGGCCATCCTACCACCAGTGAGCGTATATGGACTAACAGACATCCCAGAGCCTGGTGAGTACACAACTAATATACACAATATTGTGTGCCAATACACACACATCACTCTCAAGGGGACAGTCAAACCATCCACCCCTAGCAAATCAACAGCAACCAAAAGATAATCATCCCAAGATGTGTATGTCAGTTAGATAAACACAATACATGCCATCTCATAGTGATATGTAACTGTGTCATGACATGTACAAACACAACAACAAATAGAGCAAGGTAGTGGCACAAATATATCCAACAAACACTGCCTGATATTTTGCCACCACTACAACACCACCTCACAGGAAGCTCACTTAAAGGAAGGATTTCTGTGTATGCTGGTGAAGTTAGTGTAGCCAATAGCATGATGGGAGTTGTAGTCACAGATACTGCTCACCCTCACAATTGGCCCATCAACACCACTCTGAACCATGCTCACATCACAGGGAGTGGAAAACAACTGACAAGATGGCTGACACTGGGTACTGCTGTGGGGAGCACAAGGCCCTGCTGGGAACTGTGCACCAACAAACAGCACAACACCACTGCCTGACATCCTGAAAGCCAACTTGCACTCCCTGCAATGCAAGCACGTTGCATGGTGGGATATCTGGCTGGCTGGGAAGGAGGACTCACAGCACTGACCATAGTTACAAGCAGCTCACCTCACACACCCCCTCCACACAAACTCCACATAACCCACCTGGGAGAATGCAATGCCTCACATACCAAATGAAGCTCCCACAAAGAACCACCACCCTGGGTAATGCTGTGTGAAGCACAGGGACACACCTGGGACTTGTAGCCAAACAAACGCAAGGACAACACTGTCAGCCTTCCTGTCAGCACAGTATAATACAATAATGGGGTAACCCGAAAGGCCACTGGACCCGGGTAGTTTATGGTACAAAAGAGTAATGTCACAGTGGACTGCATTTACATGTTATGCCAAACAAAGGAAAACATTATTACTTTAAATTAATTAAACGCCACCATTTGAATCATTCACCAAAAATGGTTATGATTTTATTACATCACAGAGTTGCATAATAGCCCGAATATAAATGACATGTATCAATATGAAGCATTTAATTCAAGTCTGGTGACAAGAGGGAAAAGTGCAAGGAAAAGGGGAGTGTTTGTGGAAGTGAAGTGAAAAGGGAAGGTGGTGTGCATATGTGACATCATTGATCCATATATACAACCTAACCAACCAGATGTCTGGCAATTATAAATTTGAAAAACATAACACAAAGTATCCGATGCAGATAATGAATCTCTGTCATCAGTGTCTGAACACAAGAAAGAAACAACGTCAACGTTTCGACCCCTAACATAAACAGCTGGTTTGATGCCTTGTGAGTGGGGTCTTCCTCAGGACGGGGATAAGAGTTAAGAGTGAGCACCTAAAGAAAAGGGATAATATTACAGCGGTGGCATTCAACAATGGAGACAATGAAGTCTAACATTAAATATATGTGAATTAATTTACCAGAAGAAAGTACAAACAGCTGGGCCTCGCGGGCTCCTGAGGAGAAAGGGTATAGACAGAGACATCAGATTCAAAAGAGGAGGGAGGAGTAAAATAAATTACAAAACAGAGCACAAAAAGCTCTGAGGACTTACTCAGATAGGTCCACAATTCTTCAATAATTCAAGTGAGACGTCGAGGTTGTTCAGTAACCTCTGACTGAAAAGGAAGGAAAAACCATCTGAGTGATGGACTAAAGTGTGAACCGGCTAATATCATGTGTTTCATCTCGCGCAAACGTAATTGATCTAAGGGAGCGTGCCTCGGTGATGTAGTAATAATGAACTACAGGATTCGTATTATAAACAATCCCAGTGAAAATCATGGCAAAGGCACGAAAAACATTGTAACATAGGCACGAATCAAAAATGAGCACCTGGCACAATGACGTCCGAGTTCACTGCCCGGAAAAACAAAAGAGGCCACTGTTGTCGACCGGAATCATATGTTAAATCTCACAACAATACACTATTCAGAAAGAGTACCTCAGCGGTTTAATGACACAAAATCCATCAAATCTTTAAAGATTACGTGGCAAAGGCGCGAATGATATTGCTAAATTGCAACATGACCAAGAAATGAATGATTGTGGCTCAGATTTAGAAAATCACAATAAAAGGCCCCCGTAAATAATCTTCCCACTCCTGCTGTCCGAGTTGCCAGACTTACAGACAGCATGTGTCAGTTTAAAAATTAACAATGGCTGACTCTAGCAGAGCCCAGATCCTAATATAAGAAGAAACTAGGAGCACTGACATGTGTCAACATACCTGTAGGCTGCTGCATCATAGACTGAAAAACAGCTAACAGTGCCTCCCTAAACTTAAAAGTCACAGTCAAAGCGTGCACGCAAGGCACGTCTGGTCTAAAAACGATCGATGGTTTACAACTATTAAGAGTGATATTTACAGCCCATATAAAGGTCTGTTCACATTATCTTAGAAGTGAAAATAATAATAATGAATCCCTTTAAAAGTCATGATTTACAGACAGCAGTATCAGTATTTAGAATCAACAGTTGCTAAATCTAACAAAACCCAGAACCTATTATTGGAAGAAACTCGGAACACTGGCGTGTGTCGACATACCTGTGGGCTGCTGCATCATCGACTAACAAACAGCTAACAGTGCCTCCCGGTAGCTGCCTTGACTTTAAAGGTCACGGTCAAAGCGTGCACGCAGGGCACGTCCGATCTGAAAACGATCGATGTTGTACTACTATGAGTAAGAATAAGATTTACAGCCCATTTAAAGGTCTGTACACATTGTCTTGGGAGTGAAAATAATGATAAATCCCTTTAAAGGCATGATTTAAATAAAAAGTATATTTAGAAAAGAGAAAAAAGAGAAAGAAAAGAAACACTGTCTGCGTTTCTGGGCACAATTATAATTCCGTAAAATATACTAATGGACTGACAGTATTTACTTATTTATGTGTGAACCAGTGTGTGGGTCTCAGTATAATTCACAAATATAGATGGCATATTCAGTACATAATTGCATGTTTACAATGAGATATATATACAGCGCCATTAAAGGTAGAGTGAAGTCTACAGGGTCATAATTAGAAAGCACTGTCTGCATGTAGCAGCGCACAATATATGAGCAAATCTAGGGCTCAATATATGAGCAAATCTAGGGCTTTGACAAAGGCCAGCATGTTTGAATAACATGTCCAAATAATATTCACAAATATGGATAACATATTCAGTACATAATTGCATGTTTACAATGAGATATACATGCAGCGCCATTAAAGGTAGAGTGAAGTCTACAGGGTCATAATTAGAAAGCACGGTCTGCATGTAACGGCGCACAATATATGAGCAAAATCTAGGGCTTTGACAAAAGCCAGCATGTTTGAATAATTTAACATGTCCAAATAATACATTGTCCTTTTAAGGTTTACAGAAGTCAAAAGGAAAAAGGAAAGGGAGACACATGTAGCCACGATAAGACATAGACAATAGGGAAACCGTCATGGTAAGGAACAACAAATGGCCTATGCAGCACATTAATTATGTATCAAAATAATTATGCATGTTCCGAATCAGGGACTTAACCAGTGTGTTGGTCCCTAACAATATCATTCTGCAATACGAGTTATATTAATCCTCGTTTAATGTGGAAAGTTGTGCATAAGTTACATCCATTTCGTTAAGACCATTGTGGACAGTGTTAAAGAGATCCATCCATTTACATTCTCGTACATTCAAAATGGAGCCCAGGTTGCCACCCCTTAGACCCAATCTGACCTCCTCCAGGACTAACCATTTAAGAGATTCAGGAGAATGATCATGAGTTTGAAAATGCTCAACTAAGGGTGCACCCGTCACCCCACATCTTATCCTGCTACAATGTTGTAGTATACGTGCCTTAACCTTCTGAGTGGTTTGGCCTATGTACACTTTGACACAGGGGCAGAGAATAGCATAAATTACGTTGTTGGTATTGCAGTTGGTATGGCCTTTGAGAGCCAATGTACAATTATTATGTTCGAAATGCTTCGTTACAATGGTCATTCCACAAGCCTTACAACTTCCACATTTAAAATGGCCCATTATTGGTGGAAGTTGCCACATAGATTGGAGCGTGGGTGGAGAAGGTGGTGCAAGTAATGACCTGACCACTTGGTCCCGAATGTTCTTTCCTTTTTGAAGGAATGCATGGGGGCAAGGGTAATTTTACATCTTCTGCTACCAGGTGCCAATGTTTATTGACGATTTGTTTAATACTATTACTTTTAGTATTAAAGGTAGTTACACAGATCATTCTGTCTAAATGATCTTCAGAGCGTTGTTTAGGCATGAGTAGAACATCTCTCCCAACTCCACCTACATAAAGCCCACAAATCCCTACCATGATCCTTTGCAAATCCCACTGACCTGCCAGCACAGAACACCATCACACAGCAAACACAGACACACACACAGTACATCCAACACAAAAGCCACACAACATTAGCACCTCAACAAATAGCACCCTCACACACACACAGCAAAACCTACACACACACACCCTCACTTGCACACACACACATCAATCACCACCACCCATCACCATGCCCCTAAAGAAGAATCCAAAGTTCCTAGATAGTGAATTGGAAGTCATGGTAGACGAGATCCTGAGGGTAGAGCCACAGTTGTTTGGCACATTGGTCCAACAGACCCCCATGTCGCAGAAAACCAAGATGTGGGCGAGGATCGTCGATAGGGTGAACGCACAATCACCATGTTTGCGCACAAAGGAAGACATCAAGAACAGGTGGTATGATGTGCGCAGGAGGGTCAGAGACCTACTCAAGAAGGATTACCTCCTGAGCCAGCACACCAGCAGTGGCCCTCCTGCAAAACCACTATACCTCAGGCCCTGGGAGGAGAAGGTGCGGGCCATCCTACCACCAGTGAGCGTATATGGACTAACAGACATCCCAGAGCCTGGTGAGTACACAACTAATATACACAATATTGTGTGCCAATACACACACATCACTCTCAAGGGGACAGTCAAACCATCCACCCCTAGCAAATCAACAGCAACCAAAAGATAATCATCCCAAGATGTGTATGTCAGTTAGATAAACACAATACATGCCATCTCATAGTGATATGTAACTGTGTCATGACATGTACAAACACAACAACAAATAGAGCAAGGTAGTGGCACAAATATATCCAACAAACACTGCCTGATATTTTGCCACCACTACAACACCACCTCACAGGGAAGCTCACTTAAAGGAAGGATTTCTGTGTATGCTGGTGAAGTTAGTGTAGCCAATAGCATGATGGGAGTTGTAGTCACAGATACTGCTCACCCTCACAATTGGCCCATCAACACCACTCTGAACCATGCTCACATCACAGGGAGTGGAAAACAACTGACAAGATGGCTGACACTGGGTACTGCTGTGGGGAGCACAAGGCCCTGCTGGGAACTGTGCACCAACAAACAGCACAACACCACTGCCTGACATCCTGAAAGCCAACTTGCACTCCCTGCAATGCAAGCACGTTGCATGGTGGGATATCTGGCTGGCTGGGAAGGAGGACTCACAGCACTGACCATAGTTACAAGCAGCTCACCTCACACACCCCCTCCACACAAACTCCACATAACCCACCTGGGAGAATGCAATGCCTCACATACCAAATGAAGCTCCCACAAAGAACCACCACCCTGGGTAATGCTGTGTGAAGCACAGGGACACACCTGGGACTTGTAGCCAAACAAACGCAAGGACAACACTGTCAGCCTTCCTGTCAGCACAGGCACACTACCCCACAGGGAAGCACAGTCCAAAGGAAGGAAGTACGGGCATGCTGGGAAGGGGGTGTAGGCAATAGCATGATGGGAGTTGGAGTCACAGATACTGCTCACCCTCACAATTGGCCCATCAACACCACTCTGAACCATGCTCACATCACAGGGAGTGGATAAGGACTGACAAGATGGCTGACACTGGCTACTGCTGTGGGGAGCACAAGGCCCTGCTGGGAACTGTGCACCAACAAACAGCACAATACCACTGCCTGACATCCTGAGAGTCAACCTGAACCCACTGCAAAGGTGGCATGCTTCATGGTGGGATAACTGGGCCAGGTGGAGAAGGATGGCCGGATGACCACCAAATACAACCAATGCTGGCCATGCACACACCTCAACATTCATATTGAAATGCCCCAGGTATGCATGACAATGTGCTACACAAATATCAACCTCTTACTGTGACAACTTAGGACAATGCAATGTAGATGCCCGCATCCAGAGGTACAGTCACAACTGTCAGGTGTGTGAACCATTGATGTCTGTAGAAACATTACATACAATGTGTGTCTCTTCCAAATACAGGTGACAATGATGGGGACACAGCAGCAGGCGAGGAGGAGTCCCTGTCCCAGGCTCCGGGGGACACAGAGCTCACTGGTGTGGAACAGCCTCTGCCCTCCTCGGATGGCGAAGACCTACCTGGCACCTCCGGTGTGAGTCATCATGCAGCACCAGCTGGACCAACATCTGCACCCCCTGCACCCACCCCTCCAACAACTGCCAACATACAGACCACCCCCACCGACACGGACAGACCAAGGCCCACCGCTGACAACAGCACAGGGCCCCAGGCCCACCATGGGGCAACGGATGACAACACCACTAACAACCCCCAAGTGGGCCTTGGGTCACCTGTGCGTGCCACCGCAGGTCCTGCACGTGTCGCCAGGGGTGGTGGGAGGGGTGGTAGACATAGGTCGCTGCTTGAAGAGGGGTCTGGACTGCATGATGACCCACAACTGGCACGCATCGCTGATGCGTACCAGGATAGCACCGGAGAGGTCAGACAGGTAGTGGGGATCCTCAAGGACATACAACAGCAGCAGGCTGCCCATCATGCCCGCTTGGACTCCCACATGGCCCGTGTGGAGACACACATGGCCCGTGTGGAGACACACATGTCGGGCATGGAGTCCAAGTGGGACACATTGCAAGAACTCACAGCGGTGCATAGGGACATATTGACATGTCTCCGCCAGATTAGCACCAACATGGCCACACCTCCCTGTGTGCCCACAACATCTGGTGCTGCAACAACTGACACCAGCACAGGGAGGGAGGAGGACTCTGGTGGAGATTCCCCTGCACCGCCGCAGCCTGCACGTGAGGGTCCCCCCCAAAGAAGAGGGGTCATCCGAGGAAGGAAAACTGAGAGGTTGATGGCCACGTACATCCCCCAGGAAGCCAACACCTGTTCCGGAAATTCTCCTTTGTGTGCAAACGTTTCACCCTGTCGAATGCAACACTACTAGCCCACATGACATGGGGAGTTCAAGTTGGTCTAATGTATCATATGACTGTGGACTTCACTCAGGACATTTCTGCTACCAAGACTTCCAACTCATCTGGGAACTTTGGATCACAATCCCAATGTACAGCACCCACCATCCTGTGCACTATACACACACACATTTCTGTAAATAAAATCACTAGTACACCATACTTGCCACTGTTGTTATTCAAATGTGGATACTGTTATGGTGATGATGTTCTGCTAAATTACACTGTGTATGCTAACTGCTACAGCAAGTACAACACCGTCGTGTGAGTCATGGTGACGTGACACATATGAGGGAGACACACCACTAGGGCTACACAACACAGACACCAGGGCCATCGGACTCATTGCCCACAGTGATGTTGCAAGGAAATACAGTGGAATGCACAGACACCACACCTATTCTGAGTCTTTGTCAACTAGCCCACAGGTGCAGTAAGCAAATGTCAGTCAGATGTGTGACCACAGACAACGCACATCCCAAAGTGAAGCACAGGTTTATTACACATTTGCAACATGTCGTTTCCACTACAAATGCAAGGTTTACCCACGTGGCAGTGGCCACACAGTCAACAAGTGCAGAAGATATGAAGTCCAGGGGTGTGTGGCACATCACTTGTAGGCCAACTACTGCTGCCACCCTGAAAGCTGAATCATGGTGTCGGGGGATCCAAGTTGACCAAAGTACTCAGTAAGCACCCTGTGAAGGACAGACATGACACACAGTTAAAATCACTGTAGAACAGGACAGTACTGCAATACTCATGCCCAATACATGTCACAAGACAACTACACAAAACCAAGTTAGCATTCCAAAAATGTTGGGGAGTTCAGACTACCTTGAAGGACACATTGCTGCACGCATCCAGTCAAGTAGCACATGGCCACACTCAAACAGCACCAGAGCACCACCCACACATATCATGCAAACTCACGTCATTCACATTACATCTCCCTGGATACTCACATTCAGCTGAAGAAGTTGGTGATGAGCTGTGTGCGGACATCACCATCATCATCACTGGCATCGTGGTCCAGGCCAGGATCCTCCACAGGTGGCGGACGTTGTTCATCGTCATCCAGGATGAGAGGCAACTCCTTCCGCACTGCCAGGTTGTGTAGCATGCAGCAGACGATGACAATCTTGCACACCTTTGCTGGGGCATATGGGAGGGCCCCTCCTGTCTTGTCCAGGCAGCAGAAGCGGCTCTTCAGGAGACCAAAGGTCCGCTCTATCACTCTCCTGGTCCGACCATGTGCCTCATTGTAGCGCATCTGGGCTGGTGTCACAGGGTTCCTGAGGGGTGTCAGCAACCACGGCATGTTGGGGTATCCGGAGTCACCTACGGACAGACAAGTGCACATTAGCTGATTTGGAAAAGTGGGTGGAATACTACAGATCAGAACACACACAATGGTACAAAGTCAGTACACACCGACAAGCCAGGCACGCTGGTTCTGCATCTGTGCCATCATCCTCGGGATGCGACTACTCCTCATCACGTAGGCATCGTGTGCTGAACCAGGGAAACGGGCGCACACATGTGTGATGCTCATATCTGCTAAACATACCACCAGAGCATTGATCGAATGGTAATGTTTACGGTTCCGGTATGCCTGCTCATGTGCCTGTGGTGGTATCAAAGCCACATGTGTCCCATCAATGGAGCCAATGACATGTAGCATCCTCCCCAGGGTATAGAAGTCACTCTTGACGTCAGTGAGTTGTTGACGTGTTGGGAAATAGATGTACTGGTTCAGGCATCTCAACATTGCCTCCAAAACATTGCGTAGCACACGGCTGAACATAGTCTGTGACATCCCACCGGCAGTCGCAACAGTGTGTCGAAAGGTACCGGTGGCAAAGAAGTGTAGAGCTGCCATTACCTTCACCTTGGGGGTCAGCGCCGTAGGGTACGGCCGGCCAGGTTGCAAATGTGGTGCCAAGCGCACTGCCAAATCCTCAATCAGCTGCCTGGTGAAGCGTTTCCGTTGGATGCTGTCACGTTCCACCATCGTTGCCAGGTCAGGGAATGGTCTATGGACAGCTGGAGCCCTGCAGTGCATAGGTTGAAGGAAGAAAGATTGTCAGTCACCCCACATATGTGCCATTCACCATACTCAATTTCACATGATACATCATTACGTGACACAAGTACTTGATGTGTGTGCCGTTCTGTCGGACATAACTTGCACATACATGGCCATCATCTAACTTCTCAGTACAACATGTGTGCACTACAGGTACCAGGTTGTGCTATGGGAAACCATTAGGCTGTGTCACAGTACCCATTTACTGCTGTCACGTTCCACACACACACCACAGTGACATGTCTGGACAGATGCGCCACAGGCATCACAGATCATTGACAGGTAGATTCCCAGTGACCCTGTCTTGCCACATGGCCACTGGCATGACATGGCGTATCATGTACACGTCAGAAAAACAAACATGACTCCCACAGGTAGTGGCCCCTGTCGCATCCGCAGGACATCACATGGACGCCAGTGACGCACAACATCAAAGTCCATGCACAAACAACGTTGATGTGGAGACTGTCTCCCATCGTGCACATGGAATCAGTGACATCGGAAACACAACATGCACACAGACTGTGGAGGGCCATCACTATTGTGGCAATGGGTCACCCTGTGACGTACATGCCTTCCCACATGGGACTCTGGGGGTATGTGACATGTCATACACATACACAACCTGGAAATGTGACCATGCCACATGCTCCAAAATGAACTGTTGCACATCACAGTGGTCATGTGCACAACACACCAAGGACCCTGTCCCCATGAACACATGCACAGCCTGGGTGTGGCTGCCCACAAGTGCCACCACAAAAACCACATGTTAACCCCCATACACAGAGAAGAAATGCAGCCTTACATGCCTCAGGAAACAGTGTGGACTGGGTGTGGTGTTGTAGGTGTGCCCCTGGGTCTTTGGCAGGTATATGTGGCTGGCATACGTTCACCAGTGACAAGCATGGTGACATATGCGACTGACCTGTACAGGTACGCGTTGTACAGCAATGGACCGATCGGTGTGCCCGGCCGGCCCATTGCATCTGTTGTATCCCGAAATACACGTTGTACAGCAATGTACCGATCGGTGTGCCCGGCCGGCCCATTGCATCTGTTGTGAGCGGGTACGAGTTGAACAGCAATGGACCGATCGGTGTGCCCGGCCGGCCCATTGCATCTGTTGTATCCCGAAATACGCGTTGTACAGCACAATGGACCGATCGGTGTGCCCGGCCGGCCCATTGCATCTGTTGTATCCCGAAATACGCGTTGTACAGCACAATGGACAGATCAGTGTGCCCGGCCGGCCCATTGCATCTGTTGTATCCCGAAATACGTGTTGTACAGCAATGGACCGATCGGTGTGCCCGGCCGGCCCATTGCATCTGTTGTATCCCGAAATACGCATTGTACAGCAATGGACCGATCGGTGTGCCCGGCCGGCCCATTGCATCTGTTGTGTGCGGGTACGCGTTGTATCCCGAAATACGCGTTGTACAGCAATGGACCGATCGGTGTGCCCGGCCGGCCCATTGCATCTGTTGTATCCCGAAATACGCGTTGTACAGCAATGGACCGATCGGTGTGCCCGGCCGGCCCATTGCATCTGTTGTGAGCGGGTCAGCGTTGAACAGCAATGGACCGATCGGTGTGCCCGGCCGGCCCATTGCATATGATGTGTGTGGGTACGCGTTGTATCCCGATATACGCGTTGTACAGCAATGGACCGATTGGTGCGCACACATTGGCTGGGGCCTGGCATGGCAATGGACGCGTTTTCAAGGCTCCAACGAGTCTGATGCAGTGAATTCAGTTGGCCAGCCACAACAATGTTGCAAAATCATGGGTGTCATGAAGTTGAAGATTTGAAGGATGCTGTGGGCGTGTATTAGTGCTGCTATTCCATGGATTGGTCAGATTCAGAAGATGCAAACGACTTGGACCTATCACTTTGGACACATGGGACAGTATCTGCCTCTGCAGCACACATATAATGCTGGCTGTTCCCCTGAGAGCTCACTTGCCTGCACTACATGCTCCAGGACGACATCTGCCACCAACACTGCTGCTGTTTATGCATCATCTGGCTCCTGCAATGGCACGTACTGTGGAGAGAGCCCCAGCCTTCAGCCTTGAGGAGAACCAGGCCCTGCTGGACAGCCTCCTTCCACAGTACAGCAAGCTGTATGGGAAACCAGGGGAGCAGGTGAGTGTTCTGTCCACTGCCTCACTAATTGTGCATGTTGTCTGACTAGCAGGACTTTCAGTGTGCACACCACTGGCTAGCATGCCCACTGAGTAGTTGTCACACCCCAAAGTGTGTAGTTACATGCACTGAACTGGTACAGTGCAGTAACAGTGCATTCCAACTAGATTTACTTCCCATGCAATGATACCATGTAGTGACTGCTGGCAAACTGTTCATAGCCATTGTTGCACTGCCTGTGTACATCATATGCCCCTGTGATTGAGACATGTAAATCCAACTGTGTGATGCACGTATATGTTGCATGTGTAGTAATGGCCTTTTCACTTTGTCATCCTCACAGGTTGATGCCCACCAGAAGCAGGAAATCTGGCTGACCATCGCCTAGAAAGTAAGATCCGTGGGGGTCTACAGGCGCAGGATCCGCAACTGCCAGAAGAGGTGGCAGGACCTTTGTGGCTGGACCCGGAGGATCGCAAGGGTCCAGCTGAAGCTGTCGCCTCCTCGCAGGAGGGGCGGACACCGGACCCTGACCCCCACATGCTCCGGATCCTGGCGGTGGTCTTCCCTGACCTGGATGGGCAGCTGAAGGACAGACAGCAGCAAGGAGGGGGTGAGTCCATGACTGCACTGTGCACTTTGTCTGACATGCTATGTGCCCTCCTCTGGCCTGGTTAAACTTCCACAGTACATCAGTCATGTGGTCCAGGACCCATGTCCCTCATTTGTAACATGCCCACTTCTCCTCTGATACGCATATGTGTGGCCCTTATAGTCAGGAAATTGTGTCATTTGGGGACTGTGTCATTGCATTTAGCTTTGCTCAAGGTGGGGGACAGCATTTGTTCCTGTGACTATGTTGTGCGATTCATGGGTGGGTCAATTGCTTACACAATGCCTAAGTTCTGACATGTAATCTGGGTGTAACTTTGATATGTGGTCCGCTTGCTGATCTGACTCACCACATGTCCCTGGGGAATTTGGCACACACCCATGCTGCTGGTGGGAACAATGTTTGGGCCTCAGGAGTATGTGTATCCAGTGTGTCACACATGCTTAGCCACCTGCCTACTGTCCAGGACTCATCCCTCTTACAGGTGGAGCTGGACAGTCATGCCTACTCCAGGGCATACAATACACTCTGTACTCCCACTCCCGTGTATCATCTGGCATGTTGTGATCAGTGAAATGTACCCTCAGGTGTCTGCCTCTGTCTCATTGTGCTGTGTCTTCATTGTCAGGACTACTGGTATGTTTATCGGTTAGGGCTCAGCATGCCATCTGAGATGTGACCATGATAGACGATACTTCTGTGACTTATAGGTGTCTGATCACTTGACTGTGCACACAGGTGTTTGCGACTGTGACTTTCAGGCAACTGTATTTTCATTCACAGCACACTGTGAGGTGCTCATGTTCAGAGAGTTGTGTTTCATGTCCCCCATATGTCCAGTTGGTATGACGTGGACAAATAGTAGTACAGATGATGTGGTTTTTGGGGGATGGACATGTGCACTTGTCAGTCACATAACTTGCATTCCCCATGCCCTCGGATTGTGACACAGTGCAGACTGTTGTTGGGCTGGCTGCCATGGCCATGTGACTTGAGACAGTAATGTATGACTTTGCACGCATTCCTGTGTCATGGCATTAAACTTCCTGAGACTGATCCTGCAGGGGAGTGACATGTGCAACATGCACCCCATTGTGGCATTGACTATCCGGACATGGGTGCATCATGGTGTCTGGTGCTGGTATGCATCACATGCATTTCTATTTAGACTCTGGCCATCCCTTTATCCGGACACCTGCACTGACTCAGTGGCAAGAGATGTGATGTGTGCATGTTCACATACTTCACCGTGTTCCCTGCAATGTCCAACAACTGTGTAGGTGGTGCATGTGTCCACACTGGGGTCTTACCATCAGACAGGCACCAGACAGATGGGTGCAAGGGCAGGAGGGGTGTGAGTCCCATGGTTGACCATCAGACTGACAATTGGCTTCCCCGAATCTGTGTGAGGACTTTAGGCAATGTTCAACTAAGGATGCCAGGGCTTGCTCTGTAATGTGCTGTACTTACTGTGGTGTGTGCGGTCAGTGCAGGTGACTGATGTTTGTCTGTTTCCCTAATTGTTTGCAGATACATCCACGGCCACAGGAGGGGACAGCTCCACGGACCAGGAGGAGCAGCGGAGCCAGACTGGGTCAGCATCGGACGAGTGGTCAGAGGGACCCAGTGGCACGGAGGGCGAGGGGAGCCACACCGAGGAGTCCTCAGCACCATCCACCTCAGCTGAGGACCACAGCAGCTCGGAGGATGACTCCCTTGTGGAGGTGGGTCTCAGCAGCCACCAAAGGCCAGCTAGTCTGTCTGGCCCCGCCACCACCACCACCGCCCTCCCATTGGCTCCCATTCCTGAGGTCCGTGGAGGCTCCCGTGCTCGGGAGCGTGTCTCCTTTGTGCCAAGCACCGCACCCCCTGCCCCTGTGTCCCCTGCTGCCCTGAGTGAGGAGTCTGTGTACCTCCTTCGGCAGCTCCATGTAGGGCAGACAGCAATGCTGAGTGTCCTCCATGCACACACCACTCTGTTGACACAGCTGGTGTCGTTCATGGAGGGCATCTCGACGGGTATGTCTGCCCTACAGAGGAGCAATAAGTCCATGGACTCCGCCCTGATGGCAGCAGTGTCCCTCCTCCAACAGTCTCTCACCCCTCCCACCTCTGCCCCATCCACACTTCCTGCCCCCTACCTGTCCAAAGCACATGCACACCTGCACAGTCACCCAAACACACAGACACGAGCAGCACAGACACACCCAAGAGAAAGGCAAGACGTGCACACAAGCATCCTCAGGGGACTGATACCACAGACACAGGGGATGGGGACACACACACACACAGGCATCCACATTCACTCCGCAGTCCTCCAAATCCTCTCCCTCCAAGACCCCTTCCCTTGCCTCGCCTGCTACCCCACCTACACAGCAGATCTTCATGTGTGACCTCGGCCTCTTCCCTCCAATCCTGCTGATCCAGCATACCGGGGGAAGAGGAAGTCCACCCACACAGAGGGAGTGCCCCTCGCCCCCGGACACCCTCCCCCAGGCGCAGGCAGACACAGGACCCCATTAGGAAGTCCCCCCGGACCAGGAAGAGCAAGACCCCACCACCACCACCACGCAGCTCCACCGCCCAGTCTCTCTCCTCCATCCCCCAGGCCACCACTGCACAGGTTCCCCCGCCACACCCTGCCCCAGGTTCCCCCACACACCGATACCGCATCCCCAGACTGCTTAGGCCCTCCCCCTGCCACTTGCTCTTCCACCCCCAACCCAGACGCTCTGCCTGTTAGTGGCACTGTTGTAGAGACCGGGTCCCCCCTCTGTCCTGCCCACCTCATCTGCCCACCCTTCCACTCCCTTGGAGTCATGCACTGCAGTGGAGTCCACAACCACCATGTCTGACTCGGGCACTGCAGTGGGTACCCAGTCCACTACATCAGTCCAGCCCACTGCAGTGGTTGCAGCACCCACACCAACTGACTTGTGTACCACAGTGGTGCCGGCCCCCCCTGAGTCAGACACCTCCACTGCAGTTGCCGGTGACACTCCTGCACCCACCACGACTTCACTGCCTCACTCTGCCATCCCCTGATCCTGTCCCTGATGTGCCTGGCCTGCCCCTTGTATGCCCCTCCAAGGGGGATGTCCCCCAACCGTACCAGTGCAGGCAAGCAATGTGTGACCAGTTGTCACTTCTCACCCCGTTGGGACTGTGATTTTGGACTGGCCATTGGCCTTAGTTTCTTTTGGACTTCTGTGTGTACCCTGACATTTGCTGAATAAAGCCTCTTTTTGTTTACTTTTGGGTTTTCTTTTGATGTACATGATGTGGATGAGTAGCATCCTGCATTTGCAATTGTAATAGTGTTCACATCAGGACAATGAAGTGTTGCAGTGATGGACTCCATGTGGTACATGGGATATGTGTCCTGTTGTAGTCTGGATCTATGGCATCCTTTGCTACAGTCTGAGGGTGTAATGTTCAGCATTTGACACAGGGATGTCCTTTTTGCATTTGTAAATGAACATCTTTGTCTTACACTGATGCACATCTGGTGGGCTTACCACTGTTCAATGTTCCGATTTCCCTGACTGTGTGCCCAGCTCCACTGGACATGCAGTTTTGCACATCAATGTCGAAGGACTCATCTGTGTATACAGTGCAACTTGCTTGACACGTGTTTTGTGTGTGTGCAGATGACTGACGTGACACTCCCGTACCCAGGCTGATGTGAGCAGAGCCTTCTGTGTGTTGTGGTTGTTGACTCACTGACGGAGTGTTCTGCTGACATGTTTGGGTCGTGCACAGACAAGGTTTGGCACAGCGGACCTCCCACAGGAGTGGAGTGCCCTCATGGCAGTGTGTAATCTGGTGACATTGCGTGGGCCTGTGTTGTGTGTTGTGTAAGCATGTCTGTGCGTGTTCCCTTCCCTTTTCCTACACAGGCTGTGTCCCTAGGGATGTTCCTGTTTGTGATGCTTGCTGAGTTATTCTGTGTTCATCCTGCATCTTGGACCTGGTTTCTCCGTGATGTGGGTGCATGGCAAACTAATGTTCATGAGGTTGTCATCCCAGGTTGTCTTTGTTGTCAGGGCTGGGGATGTGGGCAAACGCAGATGGGACACATTCAGGATTCCCTTGGCACTTGTTGTTTACACGAGTCATGTGATTTACAGTTTGTGTTAGCTTTCAGTGATTGTGACACGTTGTGTGTGTGACTGCTGCCACTCCTCAGGGTCAGAGCTGCAATGTTGGAAGTTGTGTACGTGTGTTCTTCGTGTGTCACCTTGGCTTCTTCGTTGGTGTGTGACTATGGCCAGGATCCCATTGATTGTGGTGGATTTCACATCATGCCCATGTACGGCATACTGTGCTGTGTGTCAGACATTGACGAGTCTTGTTGACTGGCCATGTGTGATGGGGTTCTGCACCCTAGTTCCCACCACCACCCCTGGTATTGTCATGGGTGCATGTCCAATGTCACCAGTCCATGTGAGCTTCACTGCTGCACATTGTTGGAGATCAGGGTGTGTGGTGTTGAGTGTGTGCAAAAGTGAGTTGTTGCACAGCTAGACCCCTACCTCCATATTGGCCTTGGCTGGCAGGCCGTGCTGATTGATTGGAGCTTGTGTAGGTGTGATGGTAGTTAGTTGCTCAGGACACATGGCTGTGGTTCACAGTGTGAACGACATCTAACTTTGTCATCACAGTGGGATTATCATGCAGGCTAGTGTCAGCACAATGTGGGGTCCCTGGGGGTAGTGCTGTGGTGGGTCTGTCTCTTGCTGTGTTAGTTGCTGTTCCTAAAAGCTTGTGTGACATGTGTAATTTGTGCTCCCTCTCATCTAACAATGCCTGATTGCCCACATAGGGGTATCCGATCCATGAGTAACTTTTGTATGGCACTGTATACACATCTGTGTGGTTGGAATTCAGGCCTCCTCATGTGTTGTGTGGTTGCCTGGGGACACTGGCACACCCCCCCATCACCTGTTGTGTTTGATATGCAGTGTGAGTCTGCCTGTTTGTGTTTGTGCCTGTGCCTTTGCACCACTGCATTGGCATATCTTGAGTGTGCCATTGGCTGTATGTTGTTTGGTGGCTTTCCCCTGCTGTCCCTGGGACTCCTAGGTCATCAGTCAGCACAATAATCATGGTTTGTATGTTCCATTGCTGCCATGGTATGGTATTTGTTCACCTGACATCTACAGTCTCCACAGGATATCTACATTTGTGTGTCCATTGGTGCAGATATGTGGGTTAGCATTATGATGGTCACTTCTGTCATTGTGTTATTTGTGAATGTTGACAATGTGTGCCCCCATGGGTGATGTTTGTATGCACATGGCCAAAACAAGGTTTTATTGACACTGCACTGTTTCCCTCGACCAATCTATGTTGCTATGGGACACAAGCACTACTATGCCACTGCTGTGTTTGTTGTTGTGTGACCAGGATTCATCCATGCAGTTTGGCTTTGGCAGCTTTTACCATGACTGCAATTTCCCTTTTGGTCACTGTGGTGATGGGGCTTTAGGCCCCATTGCCACACTGTTCAAAATGTGCATCAGCTATGGACACCACACTTACCTTATGATCACTGTGGTGATGGGGCTTTAGGCCCCATTGCCACACTGTTCAAAATGTGCATCAGCTATGGACACCACACTTCCCTTTTGGTCACTGTGGTGATGGGGTGTTCAAGCCCATTGCCACAGTGGCCATGGTCTGCTTGCATTGTGGAGGCCACACACATTTATGTGTGACACATGTGCTAGGGGGTCACATTGTATGTTCAATATCATGTTCAGTGTTGTAGGCATTTGACACAGACTACACACACTTGTCATGGTGTTGGGGGGATGTAATCTTCTGTCATTCCTTATGTGGGAGTATGCTAGTTGTGTCATGCATTACCCATCCTATGAGTAGCAGTGGTGTTAGTGGTAGGCATCCATCCCCCCATGAGTGGGGATGGTAGTAGTGACAGGCATCCAGGCACCCCTGAGTATGGGTGGTGGTAGTGGTGGGCATCCATCCCCCCATGAGTGGGGTTGGTAGTAGTGACAGGCATCCAGGCCCCCCTGAGTAGTGATGGTGGTAGTGGTAGGCATCCATCCCCCCATGAGTGGGGATGGTAGTAGTGGCAGGCATCCAGGCCCCCCTGAGTAGGGGTGGTGGTAGTGGTAGGCATCCATCCCCCCATGAGTGGGGATGGTAGTAGTGACAGGCATCCAGGCCCCCCTGAGTAGGGGTGGTGGTAGTGGTGGGCATCCAGCCCCCCCTGAGTAGTGATGGTGGTAGTGGTAGGCATCCATCCCCCCATGAGTGGGGATGGTAGTAGTGACAGGCATCCAGGCCCCCCTGAGTAGGGGTGGTGGTAGTGGTAGGCATCCATCCCCCATGAGTGGGGATGGTAGTAGTGGCAGGCATCAAGGCCCCCTGAGTAGTGATGGTGGTAGTGGTAGGCATCCATACCCCTAAGGGTGGGGATGGTAGTAGTGGCAGGCATCCAGGCCCCCTGAGTAGTGATGGTGGTAGTGGTAGGCATCCATCCCCCCATGAGTGGGGATGGTAGTAGTGACAGGCATCCAGGCCCCCTGAGTAGGGGTGGTGGTAGTGGTAGGCATCCATCCCCCATGAGTGGGGATGGTAGTAGTGACAGGCATCCAGGCCCCCCTGAGTAGGGGTGGTGGTAGTGGTGGGCATCCATCCCCCCATGAGTGGGGATGGTAGTAGTGACAGGCATCCAGTCCCCCCTGAGTAGTGATGGTGGTAGTGGTAGGCATCCATCCCTCCATGAGTGGGGATGGTAGTAGTGGCAGGCATCCAGGCCCCCCTGAGTAGGGGTGGTGGTAGTGGTAGGCATCCAGCCCCCCCTGAGTAGTGATGGTGGTAGTGGTAGGCATCCATCCCCCCATGAGTGGGGATGGTAGTAGTGACAGGCATCCAGGCCCCCTGAGTAGGGGTGGTGGTAGTGGTGGGCATCCAGCCCCCTGAGTAGTGATGGTGGTAGTGGTAGGCATCCATCCCCCATGAGTGGGGATGGTAGTACTGACAGGCATCCAGGCCCCCTGAGTAGGAGTGGTGGTAGTGGTAGGCATCCATCCCCCATGAGTGGGGATGGTAGTAGTGGCAGGCATCAAGGCCCCCCTGAGTAGTGATGGTGGTAGTGGTAGGCATCCATCCCCCCATGAGTGGGGATGGTAGTAGTGGCAGGCATCCAGGCCCCCCTGAGTAGTGATGGTGGTAGTGGTAGGCATCCATACCCCCATGAGTGGGGATGGTAGTAGTGGCAGGCATCAAGGCCCCCCTGAGTAGTGATGGTGGTAGTGGTAGGCATCCATCCCCCCATGAGTGGGGATGGTAGTAGTGGTAGGCATCCATCCCCCTATGGGTGTGTATGGCATTGGTGTTGGCCATCCCACCCCTATGGTTCTGCTGTTGCTAGTGTAAGTTATTTGTGCATCCCTATGTGTGTGTGACATATTTCGGGTACGTGTAGTTTTTTGTATTGTTGGTGTTTGACTTACCGTCTGCGCCGTACGCGTCCGTGCCGGTCCCGGTAATAGATGTAGAGTATAGGTAGGACCTGCGCAATGGGATTCATGCTTGGATCGTCTCGTTCGGGTTTCTCGTGTCTTCGAGTCGTACTCGTAGCAGGCTTGTTCGTCTCGTAGCCGTGGATCGTCTTGTGGCGCGAAACGGAGCTTATGTACGGCTCGCCCGGATGCTCAAACGTGCCGGACGTAGCGACGGGTTCGGCGTGTACGGATTGCGCATCGTACTAGTCCGGCCGGAAGGTGCTGTGTATTTGCTTCCGTGCGGCTCGATTCGGCGTTCATGGATCCGGCTCGGGCGTGGAACAGGAGCTGGATTGGGTGAGTACGGCTCGCTCGGAAAATGAGTTGTTCTACGCATCGTACTTGTTCGTCCAGACGAGTGTACGAATCGGTCGGGAAACACGCATTCGGCTGGTATTTTTTCCGGACGAATACTGTTAGGTGCCCTACCGGCCGAGATCGGAATCGACCCCTTAGTATTTTGATGAGAGGTTGGGAAAGATTCAAACCCTTTATTCAATGAAAGGCTAGTATCTCTAATTATCTTTCTTCAGTTTAAAATGTTTACAGAAATAATGAGATTTGGTTAGAAGTCAGCATGTGAAAAATAATACACAGTGTTCCATAAAGAACGCCAATAAACTAACTAATGGCCTAATCTAAATAAAACCCAGAAAGAGTTCTTTGGAATAGAGAGAGAGCGATAAACCTCTCATAAGAGTAGTTCTGGAAACTTAACCCAGTTCCCTATAGCTGCAAAGCAACTGTTTATAATGGAACGATCTCTGCAGTAGCATTGGTCTCAAAAATCAGAAATAAGTGAACAGCCCTCCATAAAGAAGAGTCTCGGGTCATAAAAATATCCAGCAGCACTACCACCAGAAGAAGGTATGGAAAGTAAAAGATGGGGTGGAAATGAGAAGCCGATTAACTCGCTAGGAACACTCTTTAATACAGATTCATGCTATTGTAACAATTTTGAAGGCGTATTCACGTAATGTTCAATAAGAATTGTCCTTTTGGTGGTGTCGTTGGTCGTATGACGCCTCTTCTTTCGATTCCCACAGTGTGCACTCACATAGTCACATTTGATACAGTTTTGCTAAGGCACTTGTTACATGAGGGAAAGTTCTCATGAGAACTCTCTTACCTAAGCTAAAAGATGCACTATAAGCTTGATTCGTAGACAAAGGTTAGTCAGTAATACGAAAGCAACTATCAATATTATTTGGAAGCAGTACTCATGAAGTCTATAGATCATCATTCATTATGCACAGGTTTAATAAAATCATTGTATTCTAGTAAATGATCTAACATGAGGTGAGCAGCTGAATGAACATGAGGTTGAGATAAGTATATTTCTAAATAGATCACTAATGCTAAGCAGTTGCACAAAATGTTTACTTATGAAGCTGTGAGCAAGAGTTGGGAGAAAGGCGTTGGGCCTTATTAAAAATACACATTAAGGAATGGTTGCCTGGTGCAAAATTCAAAAATGCACATTTATTAGTAAATATTCTAGTAACATTCTTAATTCTACATGGGATTACTAATGCATTATATATAGTTAATTTACGAATGTTTCACACGTTATGCATTTATATTTTGCCTGCAAGTTAGTTCCAAGTGTAAGCATTTCTGCAGCATTTAAACGCATTCTGAAGTGCAATTCTAACACAGTTGACAAGTCGGTTTTCAAATTTCCCTCAAACTCCCTCCGTTTTGATGGTGTTAATCATCACAATTTGGTTTCACATTCAATTTTCATTCTAAAGAGCAGTTTCGTCCTCCAGCATATTCAGTCTCTTTTTATTCCCCTAGTGTGTTGCAGTGTTTTCATGTAGTAGTCATTCATTATTCCTACTAAACCAATCTCCTTTTTGTAATGTTTTCATTGATAGGCATTATGGGGTCGATTCCGATTCGGGCCGGAAATTTCTCCGACCGAGCCGGACCCGGAGAGATTTCCGACCGAATCGGACCCGTGCAGTCCGACCGAACGAGTACGATGCGTCCGTATGTTATCGGACTCGAGTCGGTCGGACTCCCATTGATGTCAATGGGAGCCGGTCGTACAACGCGTGCGCGGGCTCCCATTGACTCAATGGGTGCTGAGTCGGACAAGGGCGCCCCTACAGCGGGTGCGCGGCGAGCGACTCGCGCCGTACACGCACAGGTAGAGGGGACCCATGGGTCCCCCCTGTGTGCGACTCGCGCGGCTACGCGCGTACAGGGGGTCCGACACGGACCCCCAAAGTACGGCTCCGACAGCTCTTACGAGCCGGAGTGCGCGGCTCGGTCGGACTGCTCGCGGCGCGCATCGTACTTACCCGGCCGGGAAACGTCTCCATTGCGCGGTGCGAGTCGAGTCCGAGCGAGTCGGTCGGAGCGGTTCGAGCCGGGAGCGAGTCGGTCGGAGCGGTCGGGACGCCCGGACGAGTCGGTCGGCGATTTCGCATCGTACTCGCTCGGCCGGACCCGCGTACGGTTCGGTCGGGAAACAGGGCTCCGAATCGGATCCGGTAAAGCCGAATCCGATTCGGAGCCCTACCGGCCGAGATCGGAATCGGCCCCATAGTCTTTTGCGCAATAAATATTTACAGCTCAGATATAGGACATCCAGAAATATTAAACATAGTCCTATTATTATACACATTAGTATAGCTTTTATTATTTCCTTCCCAGCTGATGTTTCTATGTCTGTTCAAGAACTAGCATGAAAATATTCTTGAGTATAAATACATTCGTACATAAAGGTGTTTCGGGTCAGCCTATTTTCATGGTTTGGTCCCTTTAACTCAAGTCACTCATTACTCTTATGCCTAGTAAAGCTTGCAGCACAGAGTCCTCCTCTTAGGACCTTGGCTTTTTATCATTGTGAATGACTACTTTTTGCTTGATTACCGGTGCACAACTGGCTTAGAAGGCTACAGAAGTTCCAGGGATTGCTCAACAATACTTTACTTAGGCAGTGCTTTTTCTTTTCTATTTATTATTTAGTATTAAAATGTTTTTCTTAAGTTCTTTTTAGTGGGCCTAAACTGTCTTTAGGTTGCTGTAATTCAAACTCTAGGCACTTTACTTTGCTCAAATAGGAATTGTATATCCTGGTGAAGAGCATTAAAACGGTTTCTATGTCTCTAATAAGTGCTCATGAATAAAAAACTTGCAGCAGCTTCTCGACACTAGATCAGTTGGATTTGCCAATGCTTGTTTAATGCTAGTTAAATATAAGTAGGGGATTTGTTTCACTATACAAGACTACATATGCAAGGCAGAAGATGAAGGGGCATATTATCAAGCGGCAGCGATAATTATCGCTGGCCGCCCTCAGCGTGAAAATGTTTATCGCCGGCTATCGCAGATAATTATAGCCATGCTAGCGCTGTATTAACAACGCATAGCGCAATGGCGATAATTATCCCAGCGATAGCGATGTTTTCCATGGAACATCGCTGGTTTTTCAGCGATGTTCCATTGAAAACGGCGATAACCTTGCTGATACGACCCTGTGGTAGTATCCGCATAATCCACCCCCAATACTAAGTATGGCTAAGTCAGCATTTTAGCAGACGTTAGTTTTTGGCGAAAACCGAGGTTTTCGCCAAAAACTAACGTCTGCTAAAATACGTGGGCCTCCTTGTAAATATCGCGATGTGCACATCAGCGATAATTTACAGGGAGTACTGCCCAGTGACGCCCACTTTGCATCTCATTAGAGATGCAATGCGAGGCGTCGGGAAAACGGGTGCTAACATGCGCTAATGCATGTTGGCATCCCCTTGTAGATAGGGCGATAATATTATCTCCGCTTTTTTGACTTTTAAAGCCAAAAAAACGGAGATAAGGCCCTTGTTAATATGCCCCGAGGTGTATTAGCTAAAGTGTATACTTATAACTTATAGCTTGGGCTCTAATCCTGACTCCACCACTTGCCTATAAGTCATGTGATTCTTTGCAAATTGCATCTCCTCGTGCTTAACATTGTGGATTTGTACAAAATGTGATTGTAAATAAGTGACGTGTAGTGCTACTGGAAATACTAATCCCCAACTTGTGTTTGTTACTCTGTTGCTATCTTGATAAATTTGTGCTTTAGAAGTGCCAATTCATGAAATGGTGCTATTCCCCTTCTTTAAATTAAAGCTTTCTTTAAAATATCCTGGCAGAAGTGACTTAAAATAAATTGTTTGACAAAGTGGAATATATGTTAGTACTGAAGTGGAATAAAAGTTAGAAATGCAGTATTACAGGCATTGGGCACAGAAACAAAATAGGTAAGTGCTGAAGACCACTTTTTATAGACCTGGTCTGAAACATTTAAAGATTTTCTACGGCATACACACTTTCTGGGGTAGTTTAGTCTTGATGTGGGGTTGGGAGTTAGTGTAATTTTAAACAATTTTACCTAATTGCTTTATCAAAACAGAAAATTGGGTTAATTAGGTTGATACAGTCTCGGAGCCCACAGTTTACATGGCGTGCATCTTTGATGCTCCCATTTTTCCCTATCCAAAAGACACAATCAGTCTTTTTACATAGCCTATGTCTTCTTACCAGCACCTATTTCTGTGATCTATCATAAGCAGAATACAATAAATACATAAAATAAAAAGCCAAGTAGAGAAAGTAACAAAGTAGACATTATATAGTGCACTCTGCAAACTGAATCACTGCAAGGCACTTGAGTGTGCCTGCTGAGAGTGATGCCAAAAACAAAAGTGGTTAAAAAAATAAAAAAGTGCAGAGCAAATTTGTAGGTTGTGGAAGGGTCTTATGTTAACCTTTGACTGGCATTTGGGGGTACTCCCTTCTGGAAGAGGGGTTTGAGAATAGAATTCCTAATATCAAGGCTCTCCAAGTCTAATAGTTTTGGTGGTTAAAGGATAATTTTACAGGTGAACATTTTGATGGTAAATCTCCTTTTGCTAGATATAATTGTACCTTAAATCAATTGAAAGCATAAATATTACAGGACACCTGCCAAAGGAACAGGGACTTTCCCTAGAGTTTTTAGAGTTGAAATGGTAATATGGATGTAACTGCTCCAGGAAGCTTGGGTATGCCTCCTAAAATAATTCTCTATTCTAACATGAGAGCTAATTAGTTTATTACATCTTTCTAAAAACTATTTCCACCCCTCAGAGTTGATATAAGAAAGAACATGTTTACTTTTTGTGAAACGTGAACCTTTCAGCTTTGTTTGTTGCAAAGGCATGGTCTTCTTTTGCCATATTGGTCAGGAAACAATGGTGAATTATCTCTGTCAGAGCTGCCAAATGTCTATGATCAAACTGCTGACAAGGCACCATTGGCTTAGGAAGTGTGGGAGATGCAGGGGATATATGCCACAGATTTTGCAATAAGGGGGACGCAGAAGGACAAGGTGAGGAGGGAGGACAAGGTGAGGAGGGAGGACAAGGTGAGGAGGGAAACGAGAGGTGAGGGGGAAACGAGAGGCGAGGGGGAAACGAGAGGCGAGGGTGGGACTAGGTGAGAGTGGGGGACAAGGTGGGGACAATGTGGGGGGGATGTGGACAAGCAATGACTGCATTTTAAAGAGACAGCAATGTAGCAGTCCCTATTTAAAGTTTATTCGTTTTTCAGTGCATTAAAAGCATGGTGACTTAAAAACAAAGGAAGTTTAAATGGGCTGCTGACTTAGTCAGCATGTGTCTTTTCCCAAATACAAGCACACAATAAGGCTGCACAGCATGTACTGTTTACAGATGCATATCTCCCCGTAGCTGCACGCATTTACAACACTTATCTTCTACTAAAGCTATTCACACTGTTTAAGCCCCATTCCCTGTCCAGACTTTAGGGACTGTTAACTATAAGATAAGATCTCTTCCCAGGGAAAAGGCAGACAGCTTCTAACCGTATGCGGGAATGCTTGCTTTTGTATTACTTTTAGCCTTAGAACTTTTGTGGCATTTCTTATTCATGCATTAGTACCTTTTTTGCACTTTGTAGGCATTATCAGATCAATTTTACTAATATACAGGCAGTCACAATTGTAGTTAAAAGGGGCTTCATTTAAATGATGCAGCAGGCGCAGTGGCACTGGGGCCTAAAGTTGTCATAACTCCACTACACACCAAATATTGCTATATTTTGTTACTAAACAGGCAGTGGTAAGTGCATTTATCTAGCAGACACTAGGGCTATGATTTAACAGTGCAGCAAGTGCAATGGCACTGGGAAAAGCTCCAGGCTCCCCACTTAACACCGATTTATTCCTATATTTTACAACTACACAGTCAGTCACAAGTGCAGTTCCCTTGCAGGCAGTAGGGTCATGGTTTCAATGGTGTGACAGGTGCATTGACACCAGGGCCCAAAGGTCTAGGAACTCCTCTAAAGACCAAATATTGCAATAATTAGCTACTAAACAGTCTGTCACAAGTGCACTTACCTTACAGGCAATAGGGTCATGATTTGAATGGTACAGCAGGTGCAGTGGCACCTGGGTCAAAAGTTGTCATAACTCCTCTAAACACAAAATATTGCTATATTTTACTACTAAACAGGCAGTCACAAATGCAGTTTTCTTGCAGGCACTAGGGGCATGATTTGAATGGTACAGCAGGTGCAGTGGCTCTGAGCCCAAAACTCCACTTAACACATAATATTGATTTTACATCAATTGATTATATTGTTAACCTTTCATTTAATTTTATTTGCCCACACTATTCCACTAGTAACAGCACAATATATTGCCATTTTGTACATAAACAAATCATAACACTATAACAGATTTTCTGTAACTTATATTGTACAACTACTCAGCAAGCTACAGCTTACAACAAAAAACAGCTTATTAATCATATAGGCAAAACCTAATGCATTTACCAATGCTTGTTTTTTAATTGCTTCTTTTGCCCCCTGCAGTCTTGTGCTCTCTTCAACCCACTTGCAAGTTGTCAAAGGCTTGGTAGGGTCAGATAAACAGGGATGAACAGCTCCATTTGCACATCTCTCCCCATTGGCAAAAAGACACTTGTCACATTCTTAAGTACCAGAAATGTGAGGTTATGCAAGTTTCCTATAAAATGTAAATGAGCAAGACAGTTACATTGTATTATATCGGTATTTCTATAGCGCTTTCCTAACCCTTGTGAGCCCCAAGGAGCTGAAACATAAATATTTATGACAAAATATAAATGTTATGGACTGTTCATTTTCTTAGTGCCTTGAAACCATTCATAAGACACTATTTAACAGAATATTTAATGATAAGTTATATTCAGTCATTTGGTTCTATAAATGATTTTATTTAATGGCCCTGCCCTTCTTGTCCATCCTCTCTTATTCCAGATAATTGTAGTGTTTAGTAAAGTGTATAGTAGGTGCAATATGCACTGTTGTCTTATTTTCCTTCTACAGAAGCTGCTTTGGGGGCGATTGGGTGACCTTATGGGCCTTTAACTGCATGAAACACTGTTAGCACTTCTGCACTGATACCCTTTATCCTATACAAAATAGTCCAAACATAAGCCACAAGGCAATCACCCACTTCTATCCATCCATACATTAGAATCAGTCAAGAGCAACCTGTCACTTCTTTTCACCTCAAATTCATGCATAAGTGCAGCAAAACGTACAAGCACAACTCTAATTACCATATACAACATAGATGCAACCTTTGGGTGTTAGAACGGTACTAATGAGCTGAAACCTTTGCTCATACAGTATTAAAATGTCAATAAAAAGAAGTAAGACCATCACAAAGTCACATTATGCAGCATCATTTGCTTTTTGCTGCTTTATAAGTTAGTCAATATGGTCACATAAGTTGTCTGTCCCTGATCTGTGGGAAATACATTATTTGAAGAGTAAAGCTCAGTTGGTTAATATGGAGGTGGGCGAGTCAACAAATTAACAGGGTTAGCTGAGTTGGAGCCGAGCCAAAGGTCTGGCTCGGAGCCTGTGTATGAGCTGAGCCCTGAAAACGTTTGCCATGAAAATCATACACCAAACATCACTTAAAATATGATAAACATCTTTATAAAATTAAAAAATGTTTATTACTTTAACATGTTGAAATTTTGTCTTTAATACGTCACATTATAGACCTACACCGAGAAGTATTTATTAAAAGTGATAATTTTTAAACATGAACTTAAAACCATTCCTGTCCTGACAGTTGTCATGTTAATTCTTTATGCAGCCCACATTCCTATAAAGAGAGCAACATTATAGTCTATTAAATGAAACACAACATGTCTTGTACAGCTGGTACTCTGAACTCATGTATTTAAAGGTGCTTTCTTATGCAATAGTGTAGAAAAAGGAAGATAGGCAAAATAATATATTTCCCTAAGATCGCATAATTTGGTTAAGTGGAAAACCCATGAATAATCCTAGTTTTCCGTTTCACTTTGTACAAATAAGCCGCCAAATTGGTATTTATTTCCCTTTCCTTTTTACCTCAAATGTTTTGCTTTTATCTTTTTATGCATGAGGGTAGAGTGAGGGTGGCAGGCAAAGCCACATGAAAGTTTGAGGGTCGAGCCTGGTTGAGCTTTCAGTGGTTCACCCACCTCTAGGTTAATGATTACTGCAGATGCTTGCATGTATTACCGGTGGGTGCACTGGGGACAAGTGACTTGCGTGCTTATAGACCTATGCAATTCCAGCCTGGGAGTGAAAGCACTGTGTATGTAGGGAAATTTAAAAATGTATTACAGGATGCACACAATATAAGATAGACTGCCAGAAAATGTGCAGAAAGACTCAAGGCAGCAAGGGCCTGGCTGTACAGGCTGATGGGTCATCCCGCACCACCTTTGTCCTCTGGCAAGAAGCGTGTCTGTGGGGCTGGGCAACGGTCAGCCTGACAGACACTCTTATTGTTCAGGCCAGGCTGCCAGGAGCTGTACAGGCACTAAATACTCAGGCTGCTGGCTGGCTGCCTGAGCTGAACTTTGAGAGGCTGAGAATTTCACAGCCCTGTGGGCGTGACCGCCACAACATGTCAAAAGTGCCTCGAGGTCCTCCCCCTCATGATGAGGGGGAGTGTCACTGATTACTTCGGGCCTGGGCATTTCAGATCTAAGCCATGAAGTGCCGAGGTCCCAGTGTCAATCAGTGACACGTCGGCACAAAGTGGGGTGGGTTCTGCAGTCTCACTGACCCCATCCCACTCTGTGACGAGTGAGGGACTGCTGCCACTCCTCCTTGGCTGACCTTAGGTCTCATGGGACCTCCGAGGCTTCCCTCCCAGAGAGCTGCACTGAAGGAAAGTTTTGTTTTTTAATGTTTGGTGCATGCGTATATGTATGTATGTGTATATATATGTATTTCAGTGAGTTTTGTAAAGGGTGTGTGCATGTGACCCCCATGCCCCCTGCTCCCCCACTAAAATTACTGGCCGCCACTGACCCGAGGTGAAATTTACTAACTTTTTTCACCAGGCTTGCATCACAAAAAAGTGATGCAAACTCGGGACAATGTGTTGTGCTGTAATTTGCTTTCCAACACTCATCTTGATTTGCATAGGAAAGTTATCTAACATAACAGAAAGTAGAGCTAAGTGCTACTTTGTCGCATGGGTACGTTCCATGTGTTGTACATGGGCATTCCCATTAGACATGGGCAAGCCAACAAATTAACAGGGAGAGCTGAGCCAGAGCTGAGCCAAGGATCTGGCTCAGATATTAGAGCCCATTCACAAGCCGAGCCCTGAAAATATCTGTTATGTAAATCATACAACAAACATCACGAAAAATATGATAAAGTCTCTTCAAAATTCATGAGAATTACTTGTTAAAAGTGATAGTTTTCTACCACTGGTAGTCTGAATTCACATATTCGAAAATGCTTTCATAGGCGAGAAGGGGGAAAAAGAGTTTGGTGAAATAAAATATTTGCCTACGATCACCCAATTTAAGCAGGGATGCCACAATTTATTCAGGTTTTCTCATCTTACTTTGTACAAATCAGCCAGTAAATGTGTATCTATTTGCCTTTTCTTATGTTAAGGCTTTATTTTGAACTCTTAGTGCTTTGTTCTACAGTTTTTTTAATATACCACAAACTCGACCCAGGGGTATTGGAGTGCTTTAAATGAGCACCAGTTATATTACACAAGATCACATGTACTGTTTATTGGCATGGGGAGATAGTGATTGATGCAGAATCACAAGATGTTGAGCCGACGCCGAGACTTGAAGCTGGTTCCCCAGTTTCACAGTCGCAAGCTCTGACCATATGCCACATCCTGGGTAGAGGGAGGGTGGCAGGCAGAAGTGAAATCACGGTTCGTTATGGGCTCGAGGTTCCAAAAGGACCTCGAGATGAGCCAGGCTTGAAGCTCGAGCCTGGCTCAAGCTTTCATTGGCTCTTCCACCTCTAATTCCCATACAACTATCCATGGTTTTGTTGCAAAGCCTTATTAACTAAATAAAAAGTAGATAGGACTTTGTGCCAAATTTAAATCTCCTCGAAGCAAGTATAAAGAATGAGTAAAGTTTTCTTTTCTCTAATGTTTTGAAACTTTACAGCATACATACAGTGGTAAAAATATTAAACTATGTTAAAGCATAGTTTTTGTACGGAAGAGTGCCCTTCCAATAGAAAAACCTATGCTTGCCATCACGTACGCACACCCATGCACTTGAGTGCATGGCTGTCTGCATTGCTGCAAGGCAGTCAAATGTGCACCAGCTCATGTAGAGCCAAAACAGATGTCATACCTTAGTAGATCTGGTGCTGTTGTACTCTCGCCTATTGATGCAGTAAAGCATCCTAGGTTACTCTGCTACGTTGTATCAAAAATTACAAATTTGCCCCTCAATGTTTAAATGTTTACAGTGCTTTCAAATATTTGTTTTTAGTACAATACATTCGGACTGCACCTATTGGAAACCTTTCCAGGACTGGTAACAACCTTAAAAGGGCCTCTAAAAAAAGAATACCTCTCTGACACCAAGAATCTTCAAATTATTGTATGAATTAAAGCCTGTATAGGTTCCAAAGAAGACCTTCGATTTGTTTACTAACCAAGCATCACCCACACTCCTAATTTTGCATATTTCCCAATATTGAGTTTTAGAGAGCTTCTCACAAGCCGGTTACACATTTCTCATTGTTTCAACCATCGCACGATGTAGGGTACTCTGTGTTTCACACAGCAAGCTTGATGCGCTTGAATGACCAATCTCTCACACACAAACGCACACACAGTATCTTGTTTTTGAAGGCATCTCACATACTATGCATTATGTATCTGTTTCTGTCACATCAGGTTTTTCACATTTGTAAAGCATCTATCTCCAGTACACACACACTGTGCTTCTGATTTTGTGAGCATCTCATACAGAAGCCAAATTTCAAGTCCTATTTGTCTGCTTCTTGAGATATTTAGTTTGTGAGCACTCTACACTTATGGCATCCATCTACACAGATCTTTCTTGCAGAGTAGACAGCAAAAGTTTAAATTTTTTTTTTTATTGTGTTTTATATTTTGTGTGACATTGAGTGCATATAGTGCCTCGATCTCTACCTTTCACCCACAGGACAGCAAGCAATACACTTCAATTGTCTGTGGTAGTTTCCTCACACCCTCTACCCCTCCTGTGCAATGCTGAAACAAAAGGCAGCATCGTTATGTGCTGAAAATATGGTTGACCATAAGCACACAGGGGCATATTTACAAGCCCCTTGCGCCACTTTTGCGCCGCCGTTGCGTCACGCATGTGACGCAGCGGCGACGCAAACCATGCGCCGCGTTGCGCTATATTTACAACGTGACGCATCTAGGGAGATGCGTCACGTAGTAAACCCCTGCGCCACATGAAACCTGCGTCAGGTTTCATGTGGGCGGCTCACGGCGCAGGGGGCGTTCTGGCGCAGGAACGCCTCGGCAAAGTGACGTAGTGAAATCTACAAGATTTCACGCAGTCACTTTTCCGCAGCTGGTGCGTCAAATCCTTACGCCTGCTTCAAGCAGGCGTAAGGATTGACGCACCATGTTAGAGATAGGGAAGGTTGGAACAGTGCTGGAGTTGCGTCGCGCTTGCGACACAGCTTCAGCACTGCGCCAACCTTCCGCCGGCTAGATGCGTCACGCATCTGCTTATCCTTGCGCCACGATGTGCCGCATTGTAAATGCAGCGCATCGGACGTGGCGCAAGGGTAAACTTGCGTGACGCATTTTCCCTGGCGCATCCCTGCTGATATGCAGGGATGCGCCAGGGAACGTAAATATGCCCCACAGTTTTTCAGTGGGGAGGCTCGTAATAAAAATAATAATAATGATTTTTCCTACTTGCACATTGTTCAGAGCACTACAGTTATAGTGGAGTAGGTTCTGATGAAAATTCCCAGAGATTGCCCTCATGGACAAAATTCACTGTTGGCAGCCCTGTGCAAATTTTAATGCAGTGCTTATTACATCATACTTTTATTAAAAGAAGCGGAAGCTGGGATTAGAAATCTTATAGTTCTTTGTCTAAAACCTACACACAGGACCACATCTAGTGGAGTGGTGCTGTCTGGTCAAGGTTTTTTTAATATCATTGTGTCTAAGCTCTTTCATTCTTTGACAAGCAGATTGTTAATTCTCTTCTAGAGGCCCGGGTGGTAGGTGGTTACTGAATGATGGCTACTGTAAGAAATTGGGTTTTTGATTGAGTGGGTGAAAATTCTTCTCAAGCAGCAACTACAGTCTGGGTCAGGATAAACCACAAAGGTCACTAAATTAACTTTTGCTTAACCCTCTGGTAGCTTGGCATAATAGCAGTCAGGCTTACCATAGAGATACTGTGTTAAGTATTTATCCAACCCAAAACCGTTATAAAGTGAAACCACAAAACCAAAAACCCACACTAGTTTAGAAAATAGAGTAAAATGTAATAAAAAATGAGACCAAAATGACCAAAACTTAATCCGTAGAATCGGGGACATGCATTTTTAAAGGTATAAGTAAAAATAGCACCAAAAAAGCAGAAAGCTCTAATTGTGGGTATCTGGTAAGTAAGTAAGTAAAACATTTATAAAGCGCAGCAAATGCAGAGGCATCTTGGCGCTGAAAGAAACAAATGCTTCATCTAAGACAGATGAAAGGTACTCTTATTTTCTTGGGGGGGGGAGCCAGGTTTTGAGCAGCTTTCTGAATGAGGAACGATTGGTTTGCAATCTGCTTGAAGCAGGCAGTGAATTCCAGATTTTCACTGCCCAGTAATGTAGAGTTCTACCACCCAACCTGTCCTTCCTGACCCTAGGGACTTGGACAAACCCTGCATTGGTGGATCTTAGGTCCCTCCATGGGAAGTACCAAGCAAAATATGTTTGGCGGTCACGAGGTCCCCCACCATACAGTGCTTTGTGCACCAGTTACATCGCTTTAAACGCAATCCTTTCTTGAACAGGCAGCCAATGGAGTTTCTGAAAGCTGTTGGATATGGTCAAATTTGGGGATCTTCAGCAGCATTTCGTAGAGACTGTAACTTTAATTGTAAGCGTTTGGTCACTAGACCGGACCAAAGTCACTATGATGGAGTGCAGGTCAGATACAGGGACAAGGTTAGTTCTGCTGAATAAGGTTGTCTTCTCAAAGTCATGCGCACAGAGTTTAAAACTTCAGGATTTCACAACAGGAGCTCAACTAATGCCGGCCAAGGGACCAGGGCATGGGGAGAGACCTCTTGGGGATCAAAATATCACTGCAGCAGAGCTCAGGCAGGTCCAGTTGCAGGCCCAGTTGCAGGTCCAGTTGCAGCAGGTCAGCTGGGCAGTTGCAGGTCCAGTTGCAGCAGGTCAGCTGGGCAGTTGCAGGGAGGCCCCGTATGCTGGTGTGTTCCTTGAGCTCAGAACAGGAGATCAGCCACCTGACACTTAGAGTCACTCTGGTAGTCCTGTTTTCAAGGAGATGCTACTCTCTCTTTCAAGAAGCAGGATAGTACCCTGAAGAACAGGGCAGGCCTCAAGCATCAGGGCTGTCCTCTGAGAAACAAGGCAGGCCTCAAGCAGTAGGGCAGTCCCCGGACAAGGCAGTCCTTCTGTAGTCTTCCATAGGTCGAGGAGTGTATAGAATTGATCTTAGAGTACTATATTTATACCTTGCGACAGATTGTGCAGTGGGAGCAGCTTCTAGACTTACCCACATGAGGTTCTGGAATTTCCTTCCTTCCCCAGCCCAGGTTCCAAGGAGTCTGTGGTGACTATAGACTGGCGTGAAGTTCTTTGTAAGTGTGCTGAGGCAAACCCTTTAAAATGTAATTGGGCGAGGTAACAGTTCTGTTCCTCCCATTCTACCAACACCCAATTCCCTTTGTCTCATTGGCTGGGAGGAATATGCAAAGGCCTACTAGACCCAGTCATGTGACCTAGGCAACAGATGCTAAATGTTTAGTACAAGAAAATACCAACTTTCTAAAAGTGGTATTTTCAGAATTATGACTTGAAATCTAACATTACCATTAAAGAGGGTTTCAAATTAGAATTCTTTAGACACAAAACTTGAGCTTCCTACCTGTTCCTAATTGAAAGTTATCACTTACTGAATGTAATAAGGTACACCAATGTTATCCTATGGGAGAGGCAGTCATTGCAGTAGTGAAAAACTGAATTTAGGAGTTTTTCAGTACAAGGAAATGCAAAACTTAAAAGCACATGGGCACATTTTTAAGTGCACTACACCCTGCCGTACTGGCTATTTAGGGTCTACATAGATAGATAGGGATAGATAGATATAGATATATTGATATAGAGACATACATTCATACATAGATAAATAGATTAACCCTGGGCGTAGTTCGCGTAGTCGCGCTACGCGAAGCTACGCGAAGACGTCGGAGCGCTACGCGAGCGTGCGTAGCTGCTTGTCGCGCCCGTTCGCGATGCGTTTTTCTTCTTCGGGAACGCGTTGTGCGTGTTCGGGACGCTGTTTGCGTGCTCGGGGGATAGTATCTCGCGAACTTACCCATGCGGTCGCCTATGGGCGCGGCCATTTTGTTTTTCACTTGTCCCGCCCGTTCGCGATCCCTTATTTCCTGTTCCGCGTCGCGTATAGCGTGCTTGCGATGCGCATTTCATGTTCGGGAACGCGTCATACGTGTTTGCGACGTTTTTTGCGTGCTCGGGGAGAAATATCGCTCGAACTTACCCACGCGGTCGCGATGGGCACGGTCATCTTGTTTTTCACTCTATGCTATGGTTCTGGGCCTGCTTTTCTATCCTCCCTCAATCTTTGCAATCCTTATTTTTTTACACTGTTTTTCAATTTTTCTTTATTTCTTATCTATCTCTCTCTCTGCCTAAGTCTATATTTTGCATTTTTTTCTACTTTTTACTGTGTTTTTTAACTTTTCGACTGTTTTATATAACTTTCTTCTTTAAGCTCCTACTTCTTCCCTAACTTTATTTTTCCCTTCTAACTTTTCTTTTCCGCCTCCTCCCACCCCAGAACCATGGCGAAGGGTAGCAGCAGCAGCAATGGCTCGAAGGGCAAGGCGCGTGCGCCCAACAGCCGCCTGCCTTGCGGCAGACTGCGCCCTGCAGGGGTGCAAGCCCGCCAGCTTTTCAGTGAGGCGGAGGTGGCCGCCCTTGTTTTTTTTGCTCAGCCCCACCTCCCCTTGACCTTGGCAGCAGGCGGCAGGCCAGGCTCCGGGTACCCTACACAGGAGCATCACCGCTGGTGGGCGAAGGTGCGCCGGGCAGTGTTTCGCTGCTCAGGGGTCCGGCGCACCCATAACCAGCTGGCACACCGGTGGTCAGACATCCTGGACTGGGAGCAGGACCTGTTGGACCTGCTAGGTGTCGAGGTCGTGGGGCTTGGTGAGTAGCTAATATATATAGTAGTATAAGTATTGTGATTTGTGTATACATTTTTTACAAATAACAAGAATACTGCTGCTTACATTGCAGGTAAATTACGTTTCAAAATCTTCTGTGATTGTAGGACACAGGTGCTGGGCGCTACTCTTACTTGTTTGCAACTTTGCGCTCGCTTGTCCTTATTATTATGTAAGAGTTTACTTTAGAGAACTTCAGTTAGGTAATGCTATTGCTAGAGAGACTCTAGTCCTTCCTTTGTCCTCCTGTCAAATAGTGGTGGATGGATTGATACTAGGTTTAGTTACTATTAGTTGATAATTTTTGAGCGGTCTGCGTGACGCATCCTCTGTCACTGAGTGCTGCTTACCCCAGTCCTTAGTAGAACCTTTTTGTAGTTTGTTTAGTGAGTGGTAAGCTTAGCAGTGTCAGTCAGCTGCAGAACATCAGACGCAACCAACCAACAATTTGGTGTATGCATTATGCACCAATTTATGCATGTGTCCTCCTTCTCATCTATGCATTTTTGAGGGCTAAAAAAATGGAAATGCAGACTTAATGAACAATTGGCCCGCCTGGAATAGGTGGGCTAGGTCAGGTGGTACTTAGGCTTAGTTAGTGTTCTGGATTTTATTTGAATCAATCAGAATGGAACACTGAATTAGTGTTCCTAAATAAGTAGACTGTCCGTGAATCCCGCAAGCCAGTAGTCGATCGGATTAGATAGGTCAATTTTATTGCAATTTTTGTTTCCTAAAACGTTTTTTGAGCGTTTTTTTAGATAATTTATTTGTTCCAGAGCAATCATTAATGTTTGTGTCTTTCTTTATTATATCTTACATGATCACTGATCTGCAGCACCCAGGGGCAAGAAGACTGGGTCCGAGTCGGCGGGACAACCACCAGAGGACCGCTCCTCTACCGAGGGCCCTGCTGCTGGTCCCAGTAAGTCCTCCAGTGGTTAATATTAACAATTATATTGCCCTAACTTTTACTGCACCTTATTTTTGCAGAACTATTAATTCTGGTTCCACTCCCTAATTCTATTTTTTTACAAAAGATTCTTTGATCTTGACTTGACTATCTGTTTCTAAATTCTGGTTATCCCTGCCTCTAAGTTCTAACTGCCTCTGCTATGAATGTCTGTACTACTACTATTAGTCTGTCGCTAAGCTTGCCCAGTTTGCATTGCCACTCTTTATTTTACGGTTTTGAATAAAACTCAGATTGACCAATAGCTCTAGCCACTGAGTCCAGTCCTTTCGGTTGTCCTCTTCTAGGCTTCTTAATCTTGAGGCTTTGACAATTACCACAAACAAAATGCCCAACCAGATATTTGACTATTTTTGATAGGATATAGTACATACTACTACTGATGTGGGGATTCTGCACAGCTCCATGCAGAACTATGCACAAGGAAATAGGATGTTGGTGATGGGTGTTTGGAACTTGGACGTTCCTCACACCTCAGTCTGAAGTGAACCCACAATCCCCTGAATGACTAGCTTTAGTGTCTCATTAGGTTCCCGAACCCCCACCCGAAGATACCCAATGATTACACAACCCAGAACAGATAACACCCTTTCGCTCACTCACTCGTGTAAGTCCACCACCACACCAAATACCACAGAGTCTATGTGTAAGTTCAAAAGGTTTATTTTCAACTAACAAGCTCTGTATGTTGTTCTATAAAATTCAGTGTACTCCAGCCAGCTCCAACAGCAAAATGCATAAGATTAAAACAATAAACATTGTTACAACAAGTGCATGATGATAGAAGACAAAAGATCTGTGCGAATTCTGGGAGACTCCTCACTGTAGAACGTAGAATTACTGGTTACATGTATCATTCATAAGCTCTGCAAATCTCTGGTTCGTAGAAGGGAATCTTCTGCCTGAGAAAAATGGTGCGCGTTAGATAGTATAATGCAAGCATTTCTCAGTCCTGCCAAAAAAGTGTAACATGTTACTTATGTGGCTAAGCAATACGGACTAACCGAACTCCATAACAAAGTGGCTTGTTTTTCGACCTCTTGTATGCAACGCTCAGACAGTAGCTGTATGTGCTCATGTGGGCTCAAAAGGCGTCTTACTGTTACTGCACAACAAGCTGCGAGGTAACATGCGCAAAAGACATGAAGCGAAAAATGGTTGCATGGCTCAGGCTAACTTTGCAAAGAGTAGAGTATAGTATAATAATGACCCTAGGGACCATAACACTACTAGTGTCTACTGACTCTACTCTAGTACCCGATTTGGACTAGTGAATGTGATGTATAATATGTATGTATTAACTTTTTTTTCAATCTTGCTAGTGAAAACGAATAAATAGGGGGAGGTGTACAGGCATCTAAAAATGTGTCATGTTTTTATCTAGGCGTAGTAGCGACCACCAGTGCCGGCGGGGCCAGCGGCGATTCGACCATTCCGGAGGGGGCAGGAGATGCGGCACCTGCAGGAGCTACAGGGGTGAGCCAGCAGCAGTGGCGGGCGGTGGTAAGTTATATTCATTACTTATTGACATTGCACTAGCTGGAAGGGTGTTGACTTCACTCACTGTACTGTTGTTGAGACTTATTAGGTATGAAGTTGTAGTGAACATTATACAACGGTTGAAGAAGACACCCTTTACTTAGCATTAGCAATGCAGTAGCAATAGCATTACCAGCGTGACTTGATTAACCAATGGCCTCTTCTATCTGACTCCAACTCAGCTGTGAAAGTTTTATGGAGGAGACTAAAAGTCAGATCAGATGACCTTGATGGATGTGTTGAACAAAAAGGGAAAGAAGGGTGGAAGGAGGAAGGACGGGCGAGATTTAATATGATGACTGGCAGAGAAGGATACGTTGGAAGCATGGATAGGTGTCTGATAGGAATCAGATGCATGTGTTGTTGAAGGATGGGTGGAAGGTGAAAGAAGAATGGATGCCTGCCTGGGTGGGCGACACAGTATGGGTGGATACTGTGGATAGCAAGAATCATCAGCGGTGTTTGGGTGAAACTCAAAGCTAAGGCAAGCAACGGAGTGAGTGGACGCATGGGTTGTTGTTGGTGAAACAAAGTAAGGTTTGTGGAGAGATTAAGAAGAATGATTGACATTTACTTAGAAATGATGGATGCCTGTATGTATTCATCATAGACAGCATAGGTGGAGACTGTCACGGGATGCACAGTTTTAGTTTTAAGGGAATGTAAAAGAAACCGCGCCAGAGTAGCAAAGCCGATGTGGGGAGGGGCAGGGTGGGGGTAGTAGTAAACAATGTATTACGCGTCCAAATACAGGTAACTTTACTGTAAACATAAAAATAAATAAAGCGAATTTCATTGTGCGCACTGCACCGCCAAATGCGATGCAGTGGGCGCAACAAAATTAGTTTTATTTATTTATATGTTAACTTACCTGTAATTGGCCATAATCCATAGTTTACTACCCCCACCCTGCCCCTCCCCACGTCACCGCCCGGCAGCACTCCCCGAGTCCCACCACCGACCGCTACTGACCTTATGTCGTCGTCCCATATAAAAGCAATGATCATTGGATCAGATATATAATCTGCCTTTTGTAGTAGCCAGGGCACTGTGAAAGTGAAATTGACCAATTGCCCTTCATGTAACAGAGAGAGTATGGCCAGTGCCACCCGTAATAGAAAAATACGAGCTTCCCCACCTGCAGACAGTAGTAAATCAAACTAAAGTGAGTCTGCGTCATGACTCGTATGTTTGTCTTGGGTGCAAGCATAGATGACCGAGCTGGCATGCCGGCTACAACCAGGTTATGTCATTTCGCTAAACTAGAGATAAGAAGAAGACTGGTGTACTGTGTACTGGAGTCCATAGTGCTAGTATAATGCCTGAAACTCCCACAAATGTTAGAGGCCGAGGAAGTGGGAGGATAGATAGATTATTACCACAAATGTTATGTACTGTGCTTCTTGCTAGTGCTACTGTGCCATTATGTGTTGAATTAATTTTGTGTTACTGTTTTGCTAAGAGTACTGGTTACAACAATATTCTTTTTCTTTCTTGATATAGATAGTACTCCTTCCCAAGAAAAACCATCCCGGAAGGAGTTGGCAGCCAGGGCCCGGCCCCCGGAAACTGGAGGCCATCTGTGAGGAGTACCGACGGATGGTGGCTCAGGCGGAGGAGGAGAAGGCGGCAGCAGCTGCAGCCTCGTCCGATGCCCCAGGCCCCAGCCAGGCCCCACCTCCAGTGGTACGGCGCCGCGGTCTGGCAGCCGCCCGCCGCGCTATTCTCTTGCAGCCAGCACTGCTGTCCCCCACCCCGGATGCCACTGCAGGGCATTTCGCCGCAAGATTCTCCTCCGGGTGGCACGGCTAGAGGAGCAACTAGAGGAGCGTGTCAAAATACTGGTGGACAAACACCTAAAAGCCCGCCGAATATAACAACTATAGGACCCTGTTGCATTGCCCCTTTTTTATTCCTTTTGTTGGTGGGTGGGAATTGGGCGTTGGGGTTTCTGGACATTCTTTGGACTTTTTTTCATTTTGGACATTGGTTGGGGTTAGGGAGAGGGGTGGGTCAGGTGTGGGATAGTTTACTTTTGTTAGGGTAATAAATTATATTTATACTTAAACATACAATGTTAATGTTTTGTGGGGGTTACTGTTTTATGAATTAACGTCACATGGTTTCCTTGCTGCTGCAGGGCCGCAGCCAGTGTTTGATTTAAATAATCTGCCGATGATGTAACACAAACAGATAGATGCGGTACCCCTCACTGAGTTATTTGTCCTACTAGTACTGTCAGTCTCTCCTCCTAGTCCATTATACCTCCCATCAAACTTATCTTACCTGTGATTGATGATGATTACGTTCGGCACAGCGATGGCTGCATGGTTTCCCAAGAGAATGGAGAAGATGCCATGGTTGTGGTGGTAGTAGTAGAGTAGACACTGGCAGTAGCATTTGCTAAAAAAATTAAAAAGAGACAGTCACATGCCTGAGAGCGACTGTGGGAGGAGTAGTAGAACGAAGTAAAATACAGTACAGAAGAAGACTGCCAAACAAACAATATTGCATTTGCAACTGCTAAAGTCAAATAAAACATAATGGTGGCGGGGACAGCCTAGTACAAGAAGTTACAAACTGTAGTTGTGTCGAGTGAGTCACTTAACGTAACACAATCGTAATTCGTAACCTTTACTGCTGTGTGATAGGAGTTTGATGATGAATCCAATCAATGCCGGCAATTAATTATGATGTACTATTAGCCGGTGACGGCTTGCACATAGACTGAGCATGGGTGGGCAAGCAGAAGAAGCTCCTCGCCCAGCCTTGAAATTTAATTAGTGTTGCTTTCACCACATCTGCCCCAGCAAGCGTGTGATCAATTGGTGTACATTTTATGTAGTCACATCACACCTCAATATAAATCACAGCCCGGGGAAGAGGGTTAGGGTTTGATGAATGGATGGGAAGGGGGTTTGGGGAAAGGTTTGAGAAAGAAAAACAGTACGCATGTACAACAAAAGCTAAGCGCAATCTTGGCAGACGACCATGATCTTATCCAAAAATCTATAAAGGGAGAAAAAGGAAATGCATGCATGATGATGAAGATAACTTGATGGTTAATGAGTAGTACTTACTAACTCCTACTAGACAATTAGACAGTAGAGGGCAGCAGTATTTTCTACACAATTTGCCTTGCCTGTAATATGCCCTCAGAGACCCAAATTCCATGTTGTACTGGGCTTACTTTTAAAGATAGCAAAGAAAATTAAAAAATAGTTGTAGGGATCAATTAGCAAACAAACAACAACACACAACACACAGTCGTAATGATTGAAGAGAAAAAAGGATTCCAATTAATTAAAAGATCTATAATCTTGTTGGGGATAAGTAATGAGGACAGGTCAGACCCACCTGAAAGCTTCATTTTTGTGGCTATGTCAGTAATGCGAATCTGCATAGCTACAGCTTGGCTTGATAAGGCACCACCAACATTTCAGAAGTGGCTCGCCAGGTTGCTGTCTATATTTAATCTTGAAAAGGGAATCTACGAGAGAAAGGGTAAAAGGGCAGATTGCTCGTGTAAACGGATCTGGGGCCCCATTTATAGGTGGAAGGAAAGTCAATCATAAATGATAGCTTGCAGCGGATAGCATGGACGGCACTGGTTTTGTGTTTTTTTTTTTTTTACTCCCTCTGGCTGTTTAATGAACCGGTAATGATGTATTAGTGATGTTAGGTATGTCGCTTATTGGGTTTGAATTTTTTTGTATGACCATATATATCGGTTATTGTATTATAAGTTTGTATATTACTCAGATAATTTCTGTATGTTTATTTTGGATAAGCTGCTGTGCTATAATAAAATAAAAAAAAATAAAAAAAAGATGAATGATGAATGATACTAAAGTTACTGTATTATCCTGGTCAAATTGTGGAGTTGAATCTCGTCCTTCCTCTTGGTCCTATCTTCCATGGACGCTCCGCACATCAATCTTGGTGGCCTTCCTGATGCGGATTGGTAAGGTAAATGTGAGTTGTGTCTCCCAGTATAGCACAGGGTAAAGGCCGGCCTGTAACGTCTAGATGGAAAAACAAAAGGGGTATTGAAAAATCAATGAATAAAAAAAGCATCAATTACGGTGGAGTCCAAGAAGAGAAGAGAGAACACTTTCAGACTGAGGCGGCTTGGATATATCGTGTATATTCTGTTTACAGCATTAAGCTACAACAACAACAGGACAGAACAGGCCCACCACAGCACCAGCCCGTGACCCAACCTGCATTTACCTTAATTTTTGACAGAGCCAGACAAAAGGCATATATACAGCAATTTAGCATTTTCAAAATTAAGTGACAAAATCAATGCGCCGCTGTCAGTCATGACTACACTCGACTCCACCACTACATGGACATGTAGGTCTGCTGTGTTTACTTTCTTGTTGAATTGTTGTGTTTATGTTTACCTTATGCCACTTCATGAAACGCAGTTATTCCTTCAATCATCTCCGATCCAACTGACTGACTGCGTGCAAAGATAGTATGGTCATCATCATGGTGTGGTACGTGTTGTCGAACTCCAACTCAGTCTGTAGTGACTCCGATTAAGTCCATATTCCATATTAAAAAATTGCAACAGATATTGGCCTGCACCTGCAGTAGTAGGAGTACAATTTGGTTATTAAACAACAAGAAGGGAAACATTGACTGTCACTTGAGTCACTTTGTAGATTAACTAGTAGAGTAGAGTTCGACTTCATGCACAACATCAACACAACAAACAACAGCAATTGCTCAGAGTCTGCAAGCATCCAATGCATTCCATCATTACCTGTCTTGCTCTTCTCTTTGGCTGTCAGATCACCAGATGCCTAGTTCTGACAGGTGTGTGTTTTTTTTTTTACGGGGAAGTGGCCTCATCATTACTCCAGTCCACATTCATTTTGAGTGTTAGTCGCTGTTTCGGTTTTCGTCTTATTCATCTGTGGCACTTTGTCACAGTTTAAGTTGCTTCACATGGTCAGCACTGTGATGATGGGCCGCGGCCTGGGTAGCGCTCATTGCTGGTCAATTGAGTTTGCACAAATGTCAGCAAGTTTCTTCGAAGAGTCTTGTCTTTCTCTGCCAAGTACCTTCTGTCCTGACAGTGAGGAGCTTTGGATGCCTGCCGAGGCTGTAGCCTTCGGACAGTGATGAGTTCACTTTTGGATGCCTGCCCAAGTTCTGACAGTGAAGAGTTGTGGATGCCTGCAGAGGCGGTAGCCTTCGGACACTGATGAGTTTCGGCTCGGAAACAAAACGGAGGATAGCTATAGTCACGTTTCACTTCTTATGGAGGGACTGTTAAAGGCAACATTTCTTGTACTCCAATGTCTGGCTTGATGGAAATGTACTAGGGCGAGACAGGAAGATGAAGCAGGACTCTGAAGAGTGGACAGTTAAATGAACAGACGTGCAACTCCAATAGGGAAATAAAAAGAGAAGACGGTGGTGATGGATTTGTTGTGATTTGATTTGAACCAGAAAGACAGATACACAGACAAATAAAGGAAGGAAGAAAGTAATAATTTGAAAGGCTAGTTGTCAGGGAAGAGGAGCTCGTCCTCAAACTCTGGTGGTTTGGACAGAAGTAGGTCCTGTAACGCACTACTTACGTCATCCAAGTCGCTCTCCTCTTCCTGCTGTGATTCACGTATTTTGTAATCCGGTGGCATAAAGTGCTGATTCATTTTGATCATGGTTAACCTCTCCACATTTTTGGGTGAGAGACTGGTCCTTTTCGAAGTTACAATGGCACCAGCAGCACTGAAAACACGCTCAGAAGAGACACTTGCATCAGGGGAAGCCAGATACTTTATCGCCACCCTGCTGAGCACTGTCCATTGGCTTCTTTTCCCATACCAATACACCAATGGGTTTCGATCCATGAAGACCTCTGTTGGGTCATCCAGATAGGCCTGGACCGTCCGCTCAATGTTCAGGGGTGCTCCGATGTGCTCGGCCTCTTTTGCCTTTGCATCAGCACTGGACTTACCATACCCCTGCCGTAGAAACCAATCAGTTGCCGATTGTACTGTGGATGATCCTGTTCTTGCTGTTGTTGATGTTATTGTTGGTGTAGGTGACTGCTAGGAGGCAAACGCACTGCCCTCAGGCTCCGAAGTAGAACTTGACTCAGGATGCCCTGTAGTACTTGTTATGGCCTGGGGTGGGGGGCCTGTAATTAACAGCCATTCGTTTTCGAAAATAGTGGCTTCATTAGCTATCAAAGTTTTGTAGTTGGCAACATCCACTTCCGAAAAAGGAATTACTGCCTTGCTGTTCAGAAATACTTTGTACCGTGGATCCAACATTGTGGCACTAATGTAATGTTGTTGTGACAAAATGTTATTTTGAATCCTTGTATTTTCAGATAAGCGAGCTGCTAAGGTCTCCGCCAAATGATATGCGTCTTGTTTGTCATCCACACCTGCGTACGTTTCAGACACCTCCTTCAGCTGTTGCTCTAGCATGTGCAACAATGGGATAGCTTGGCCCATAGTACAGTCCTCCCTGCTGACTTCACGTGTGAAGATCTCAAAAGGAAGTAGCATCTCAGTCAGGCATTTAATGAGGTCCCATTGACCCATCTCAACAGTCATGCGTCTCACAGTAGGTTCCCCTAATCTTTGCATGACATAAGCATTGAGTGGTATGTACAGTTCAAACAGACAATCAAGCATGTAATAAGTTGAGTTCCAACGTGTTGGCACCTCCTGGATGAGCGCTTTGACTGGCATTTTATGCTCACGTTGAATGCCCCTCAGCTGCTTCCGGGCTTTAAAAGAATGGCTGAAATGTGTGCATATTCTTCTGCAGGTGGCCAGTAAGTTGCTGACTTTGGATTCATTTTTCAAAAAGTCTTGAACAACAATGTTAATGCAGTGTGCCAAACACAGGACCCTGAAATAGCCACCATTGCCCATGGCCTTAACTACATTACTGCCATTGTCCATGGCAACAAAACCAATCTTAAGCCCTCTTGGGCGCAGCCACTCAAAGACCTTGGTGTTAAACTCTTCCAAAATGTTTGCAGCAGTATGAGATTTCTCCATGGCAAACATGGCTACAGTTGCATGTTTGCGAGTGGCATGAAAAATCTCAGCAGCGTCAACACCAGCAGATATCTGTTCTCTAACCCCGCAAAGAGATCCAGTGTGCAGTGATGCACATGTAATCTGTGGCTTGGCAACTGGTCCACATGTCTGTTGTCAGGTGGATACCGTGAACAGCACTCTGCTTCAAGGCTTTTCCAAGCAATTCCAGCACGTCGTGATGTAGTGCTGGAACAGCAACTCTGGCAAAATAGTAGCGGCTGGGAACATGCCATTTTGGGCAGATGGTTGACACAAATTCCAGAAAACCCAACCCTTCAACAAAAGAAAAAGGGAGAAGGTCCAGTGCTAACATTTTAGCCAGCTTTGCATTGTACAAACGTGCTATTGGGTGGTTGCGTTCATACTGCCCCTCCCCCCCAAACATGCTGATAATGGTAGGCTGCATGGTTTTCCTTTCTCTTAGGCTCAACAACGCACTTTTTTGGATTGCGGTACTCCTTGGTGTCTCAGGCTGACTCTTACTCTTGTGCCACTGAGAAGTTGCTGAAGATGTGGGCGACGTTAACACTGCACTGCTGGGGTCAGGGACACCTTGTGTACCACTACCAGAGAGAATGTCTCCCTGTCCTTCCTCTTCCACCGTGATCGGATCTTCTACTCCTTTATCGCCACCAACACCAATGGTTGCAGTTTTTATGCCGCGAAGGTGGTCCTCCCAGCTGATCAAGTGGTGTTTTTTCAGATGGGTCATTTGGCCTCCGGTACCATAGTTTGTACCAAGCTTACCACGACTAACAGAGGTATTACAAATGGAGCATATAGCAATGTTCTCCTCCTTTTCGCTAACCGTAAAGAAGTCCCAAACTGGTGAGCTTAACTTTGGCCTCCTGCTGGAGGTGCCACTCCCAATGCCGGATGAACTGGAGGGTGTGTGTTGAATTTGACTCTGTGCTGCTGTACCACTACCTACTTCTACTGAGGTGGTGGTTGTGCTGGATGTAGGTCGCTGCCGGGCCTTTGCTAATGCAAATATGGAAGCTGTAGGTCGTGTTGGTGTTACCTGTGGAGGTATGCGTGCTACATCCCTCGCAGCGATTTTGGATAGGGTAATAATGTTGGTCTCCATTTCCTCGGGCCGGGAGTGATGTTCGTGATGACTGGCTCATCATCATCATCCTGCTGTTCTACATCGACCTCCATAAGTGTAAGGCTTTCTGGAACCTTCCTTTTCCCTAGCTTGGTCTTGGGACGTGGCTCCCTCTCAGACTCAGTTTGTGGCTTCCAAGTGGCATCTAGATCATCAGAAGGGGGCTTGGTGAAGAACTTGATGGACTACCCCTCCTTTTCCTTGCTGGAGATTTGGAAGACAATGGATCTTCTGAATGAGTGGCTTCTTCTTCTACCTCTGCATGAGGCTCAATTTCCTGAACTGCCCCTACTTCGGGAGGAACAACAACTACTATTGCGGGCGGTGGTTGCGGCTGTTGTTGTTGACCACTTATCTGCTGTGTTTCCTCCTGCGTTGATTGGGTACTACTTTGAGATAGCGATAAGTTTATCTCAGGCTCAGCATCACTGCTTTCCACCATTAGGCTGGCTACCTCTTCCACACTCATGTGCTTGGGCCTGGGTTGGTGGGTTGGGCCCACTGATGCGGAGGTGCTGCCCCCAGCTTGCCCCCGGACACCGCTGCTGCAGGCGTAATTTTTTTCCCCCAAAAAGGTATTGGCCGGCACACCAGACTTAAGTGTCACTTCCTTCTTCTGTTCCTTCTTCTCAATAGCAACTTTCTTGATACTGGAGGACCTGGTACCTGCTTTCTTTGGGCCCATCTTCTTCAGATGTCAGCAGCACTCAGTTGCAGAGATGTCTGGTCAGGTCACATGTCACGTTGTGTTGTGTACAGCAGCAGGATGTCTGTCTGGCAGTGCAACGGGCAATGATGACACACCTCCTCCTCAGTCTTTGTGCACCTAAAAGCAAAAAAGCCAGAACAACATCAGTCAAACGATAGCACAAATCAAACAAATATAATATAAAACTTAGTGTGTGGTGGCCTCAATTATTAAATTTTAGAAACTCAGTGAACAAAAACACACAGTGTAGCCATTTATGAGACTTTGACAACAAGGCCTGGGCTTTCCTGGCTACTGTGTAGTGTGTACACTCTGGAAGAATAAGAATAGTAAAGAACAAAAACTAAAATGTAGTGGAGCATGTTTGGCCTAAATTTGTGCATCACGTGGGATGTATGCAGCATCAGGGAGCTGCAGCTGGCAATGGGGATGGATTTGGAAGCAGTAAGACAAGAGGAACAATGGAAAGACACGCAGGCCTATGTGGCAAAAACAGCACACTACTAACTACCACCACAAAATGGCCCCCAGCAACATGGTGACTCACAGGCACAAGGCACGGCAAACAATGAACTCAAGCAGGCCTATATATGGGCAGACAAAGGATGCCTGATAAAACACACACAGCTTTAATGCAAAAACTAAAATCCACATGGCTAAAAACAGTTTGGAAAGTTAGACAACCACTACAACAACACATAATTATAATTACACACGCAAAAAAGGCATTTATTTAACACACCCAAAAAGTGAAATAGACCCTCCAAAAAAAAACACATTTTGCAATTCAATTCAATGCCATCCATGGCCTAAATGATGTCAAAATTCCACAGACAACACAGAAACAGTTTTTATGCACCCATGATGACTACCTCTGGGCCTACTGGCAGACTAGGCCGCAAGCTTGGAGGCCTATGGCAAAAGCACAGTGGCTGGTCCCACAAAAGGGCCGCCACCACATGGCCAGGCCACCCAACAACTTCCTTCCTCGTGACGTGAAAAAAATTGTAAAAACAAAAAAAAAGGGACTCCTTGCTCACCAAACTACATCTAAATGACAACCTGAGGAGTTTTTTGTGCAAAATGAACTAAATCATTATTTTCGAGAAGATTTTATGCTGCTCGAGAGATATTCTTCGCCAGATTGTAAATTCTGCGTGTTCGGCATCGCGATCGTCACAAAAAGTCGTTATCACGCACGCGAAAACGTATATTGAGCGCGCGAAGAAGATAAAAAGTGTAAGTCCGCGTTGTCGCGCAGTGCGAAGTTGCCCAAAGTCCGCGAGCTGAATGCCCAGGGTTACCTACTGGCTGAAAAGGCCTATTTATTTAACAAACACCCAAAAACTGAAATACCACCCCAAAACCCACATTTTGCACATCAATCCAATGCCATCCATGGCCTAAATGATGTTACAATTCAACAGACAACACAGAAACAGTTTTTATGCACCCATGAGGATGATTACCTCCGGGCCTACTGGCAGACTAGGCCGCAAGCTTGGAGGCCTATGGCAAAAGCACAGTGGCTGGTCCCACAAAATGGCCGCCACCACATGGCCAGGCCACCCACAAGTTCACAACAAGCATAAGCCAAGGGGAACAAAGAAAAGACATGCAGGCCTATATGGAAAAAGCAGCACACTACTAAAATACCACCACAAAATGGCCCCAAGCCACGTGGTCACTCACAGTCACAACAGGCCATGGAAAACAATGAACTCAAGCAGGCCTATAATAATATGACCAGACAAAGGAGGCCTGCAGTGCTAAACAACACAGCTTTAATACAAAAATGCAAAAACGAAAATCCACAGGGCTACGAAAGGTTGGAAAGTTACACAACAAGCACACACACACATCCAACAAAGGTATATATTACACCCAAAAAGTGAAATACACCCCAAAAACCACATTTACCAATTCAATCCAATGCCATCCATGCATGCCCTACATGATGTTTAAATTCAACACCACAGAAACATGCACCCATGGGTACCTCTGGCTCTAGTCTGGGCCTACTGGCTGAAATTCCAATCAAAGAAAAACAACTAGGCCCCTTCCGAAACTACAGGCCAAAACAATAAATTTTAAAAACGATGGAAATCCCCCAAAAAATGTAGGTACAAACAAGCCCCAATCAAACAAACAAGTACACTAATTCTCCAACTTACTTGTAAAATCTCAAATCCAAAAGTCCTCAAATCCAATCCAATGATATGATGCAGCAGACAGACACAAAAAGTGATCCTTCCAGCTCCAAATCCAAATGAAAGTAAACAGCACATGGACAAAGCACTGGGAGGAGCCTGCTGGACAGGAACAGGAAGTTTGAGAATCACGGGCACTTCCTTCCTCTTGGAAAAAAAAGTAAAAAAAGAAAAAGGACTCCTTGCTCAAAAAACTACAGCCAAATCACAATCTGAGGAGTTTTTTGGAGCAAAACCATCATTTTCGAGAAGGTTTTATGATGCTCGAGAGATATTCTTCGCCAGATTGTAGTTTCTTCGTGTTCGGGATCGCGATCTTACCAACACTGCCGCCGGAAGTCAGATCGCGCGTCCGAATGACGTGTTCGCGTTCGCACACTCTCGCGGGATCGTGCGGCCGGATTCCAAATCTCGTGGTGCCCGCGAACGGATAGGAAGTCGCGTCGGCGAACGCAGAATCACGGTAGGTTGTTACCGCGCGCGCGAGAACGTATATTGAGCGCGCGAAGAAGAAAAACAGCTACGCTACGCCGCAAATTGCGTAGTGCACGGTAACTTCGCGTTCTATGCGAATCGCGAAGTTACCGAAACTACGCAAGCTCCGCGAGCGTAGCGTAGTTCACCGCTCAGGGTTAAAATAGATAGACATAGATAGACATAGATAGATAGACATAGATAGATAGACAAAGATAGATAGACATAGATAGATAGATAGATAGATAGATAGATAGATAGACAGACATAGATAGATAGATAGATAGATAGACAGACATAGATAGATATATTGACAGAGATAGATATATTGACATAGATAGATAGATTGACATAGACAGACAGATAGATAGACATAGACAGACAGATAGTTAGACATAGATAGATAGACATAATTTAATAGACAGAGATAGATAGATAGACATAGATAGATAGACATAGATAGACAGACAGATAGATAGATAGATAGATAGACATAGATAGATAGACATAGATAGATAGACATAAATAGATAGATAGGCAGACATACATAGATAGACAGACATACATAGATAGACAGACATAGATAGACAGACATAGATAGACAGACAGACATAGACAGACATAGACAGACATAGATAGACAGACATAGATAGACATAGACAGACAGACATAGACAGACAGACATAGACAGACAGACAGACATAGACAGACAGACAGAGATAGACAGACAGACATAGACAGACAGACAGACAGAGATAGACAGACAGACATAGATAGACAGACAGACATAGATAGACAGACATAGATAGACAGACATAGATAGACAGACAGATAGACAGACATAGATAGACAGACATAGATAGACAGACATAGATAGACAGACATAGATAGACAGACATAGATAGATAGATAGACATAGATAGATAGACATAGATAGATAGATAGACATAGATAGATAGACAGAAAAAAAGACATAGACAGATATACTTAGATAGACAGACATAAATAGATAGATAGACATAGATAGATAGATAGATAGCTAGACATAGACAGGTAGATAGCTAGACATAGACAGATAGACATAGACAGACATACACAAATAGACATAGATAAACATATAGACATAGATAGACAAATAGACATACATAGACATATAGATAGACATAGACACAGATAGATATGGACAGATAGACAGAGAGAGAGATAGATAGATAGATAGATAGATAGATAGACATAGATAGACATGGACAGAGATAGATGGACATAGACAGAGATTGATAGACAGAGATTGATAGACAGAGAGATTGATAGACAGAGATTGATAGACAGAGATTGATAGACAGAGAGATCGATAGACAGAGATCGATAGACAGAGATAGATAGACATAGACAGATAGATAGACAGAGATAGATAGACATAGATAGACAGATATATAGACATAGACAGATAGACATATACAGATAGATATAGATATAGACAGATAAATATAGACATAGACATATAGATATAGACATAGACAGATAGATATAGACATAGACAGATAGATATAGACATAGACAGGTAGATATAGACATAGACAGATAAATATAGCCATAGACAGATAGAGACATAGCTAGAAAGATAGGCATAGATAGATAGACATAGACAGACAATTCGCCAGACAGTGCAGCGTAAGGGCTAGAGCGCTGACCTTGAATCCGGGGAGCAGGGTTCGAGTGTTGGCAGGAGGCTCAAGAGACCCTTTTAAACTGGTGCTCATGTAAGGCGCTCCAATAGTTCTAGGGACGAACAGCTGGAGGGGGTTGGGAAACAAATACACGCTTGCTCACAGATAAAGTAGGTCACAAGTTACCAAAGTTGGTTTTATTTTGTTTTCCCAATCATTGCTTGAGACGCTTAAAAGAAGTTCCACCAAAGTGGATGGACATAGTACTTTGCAGACGGGAAACTGGTAAGAGAAACACACACATAAGTACAGGAAATAGAACGCCTACAACCAATAGAAATTAGGAAAAATAAAGTGACAAGCACAAGGACAAATAAGAAGTGAAGGCAGGATGTAAGTCTCTTCTAAGATATATTTAATACAATAGATCTCACAAGCACAGCACAAGCACTGTGCAGGCGAAACCTAAAAAGGGCCCAGTAACGTTGGAACAGGTGTACAGCTCTAGCAGCACCGGTCAGCTGTTGGAGCACTTTAAGCACTGGTGAAGAGGTTCAACACTGTACATGGAGGGTCAAAGGAGACCACATCCACTTGCTGCTGTAATTCAGCAAATTCTGAGTGAGTTAGTGAAGGACAGGCTCTTTCTATACATGAATAGCTCCCAAGTGGGCGATGTTTGAGTGTGTCTGAGAAATGTAGTTATCATGCTGTGAAAGTGGGAGCTCTTGCTTGTGGACTCTTGTGATAGAAAACCACAGCCACAGAACTCCTGGGAGCAGCACCATCATGAGAAGCCACCCCTTATGTAATCTTCTATAGTAGCAAAGGTAAGACGCTTTTAGACTCCTCACAAGTATGAGTCTGGGTTTAGGCACTAGCACCCTTCCAATAATGTTTTTGTCTCAAGACTTCCACCAAACAGGCTTAACAGTATGCCTTGTGGCAGACAAATAAGATACAAAAGGCCTAACAAGACTTTCTTTTGGCAAACCAGTAGATTGTTTATTTTGAATGTATTCTCCATATAACTCAGGTTATTTGTGCTGAGTATCAAACTTTGAATTTAAATTCCTCATCAAATTATCAATCGACCTGACTTACTCCCAATAACTCAAGCATTTCTTGATACGGTTTATGATCCTCACTTCTTGTAAGATAGATAATGTTGGAACATTTTCTGGGGTCTCGTAGCATGCCGGAGTTACTAGGCTCAAACTGTGACAATGAACATTATATCGCTGACTGGTAACCTTATTGTGAAAACATGAAACAGGGAAACAAGTGCAACTCCTTGCTCTTGACCCTTAGGGTAGTGGAGTCTAGCAGCCCAAATCATAATTGGAAATGTGGTGTGGGATTAAGGACTCGCAACTGAATGATACCATCTAAAACCAATAAATGAAGGTTGAACTCATTTTCTTTTCCCAAAAGGAAAAGCTATTCAACACACACTACAAAATATTGTACATAAGTTTCAAAAACCACACTGTTAGTTATACCGGTGCACCTGTGGTGGGGATAGGGATGTGGGACAGCTCCTGCTGATTTCTGAGTTCTTGTCAGGAATTGTGCAATGTTCTGTTCAGGACTCCTCTTCAGGGTTTCACATGGTGAATGATCTGATCATTGAATGACTCCCCCTTTTTGGAGGATCTTCTTTGCTCAGGAGTTTTAGCAAGATTGGTCAGTCAAATAATAAAACCTGCCTCCCTTCGTCTATACACCCAGAATTGACCAGTAGTTTTGACTCTTTAATGTAGCGCAGTCCTGATCTACACGTCCCCTCTGTGATCAGCATGTTTAATGCTTTAGTTAGCATGCTTTATGAACAACCCACCGAGCAGGACTGTTAGCTCATCATCCCAATCCGGTCAACATCTTGGGGTGCGCAGTGCTGGCAACTCCAGACATGGACGGCTTGCTTTCCTTAGCTCGTGATTTCTTCCTTGGGGAACAGACACAAGCAGCCCTCACAAAAGCAAGGCTAGGAGCTGACCCCCAAATGCCGAGCTGATCTTCAGTGTAACTTGTTTTCTTCATTTGATGATGGCTGTTGAGCAAAGGACAGTTTGGTACCTGCAGGTGTGGCTGGTAGTTATTCAGTACCACACAATGCTGAGGACTACATCTCTCAAATAGTTTATCACTGTGTACTTTGAGTAATCTTCAGGAAAGCCTCATGGGGTACTTTCCAATTGAAGAATATGCTGCATGGACACTCAGAAGGTGTGAGGGGGGACTCTTTGCGTGAGTTGTGTAAGTTCTCCTGAGATGTAGCAGCAGTTTCATTTCTTCCGGCATGGGGTCCTTAGCTGTCTCTCTTCTGAGTACTGCCTTCCTTCCCTCCAATGTGTCTTCTCAGCATTTGGTCAGCTCTTTCCTTCAAGCAGAGTTGAGGCAGCTGTCTAGCAGGCTTGCAGCACTTCTCCAGGTTTCTGGTCCCGAACCTGGCAACGGAAGGTGGCAGTAGTTAAAAAGAACGTGGTGAACAGAAGAATTTCCTTGTGGCTACTGGTGAAACCCCTGTATCTGGTAGTTTTTGCCTCCTCTTTATTTTAAAGTGGCAGTCAGTAGTTGAGTATTCAAAGAGTCAGTTGTGAGACTGGTTCTGGGCACTGCTGCCCTTGTGCCTATTTCACTCAGACTATACCAACCACGTTCCCAGCCACAAAGTATAGGCAGGAAGGAAGCATGGAGCAAGGAGTCTACAGGACAGAAACCTAAAAGAAAGATGCAAGGGAAAATGAAAAATTTCCTAGCTATCGTAACGGAAAGTTTCAATTCTATTAAGGACTCGGAGGCAAGGATTATGCTATTCTTTCTTCACTTTATTGAATAGCAGCCATTTAAAGTCAAGTAAAAACAAACCACTATTCCCATGAAACATAGGGAATAAACAGTTAAAACAATAGAGTGTCCATAGCTAGAGTGTCCCGTCCTCTGCACCAATCACAGGTCCCCAGGGCGCTGATAGTCCTCTGTCCCTGTCTACTCCTCCTCTTTCGTCGCTCGGTCAGCCATCAAGGATGCTTCAAGAATCTTGGGGCATATTAGCAAGGGCTTTATCGCCGCTTTAGCTGCACTTTTTGCCGCTAAAGCGGCGATATTTTTAACGCCCTATTAGCAAGCTGTCGCTAACAGGCGTTAGCGACAGCTTCCAGGCGTTAGAGGCCGGGAATTACATCGCCTTGCATGTCAGCGATATTTATCGCTAATGACATGCAAGGTAGGCGTTCCCAACTAAAAGCGACGGTAAACAGTCGCTTACATACCTATCGCCTATTAGCAATACCCGCGAAGCGATAAAAAACCGCGCGCTAACCCCGATTATCGCTTGTTTTTAAGAACTGATAAAAACATGACTTAGCAATGAAAGTCAATGGGAGGTGGATTGTAAGGTTAAGTCCCCAGAATTAGCGATAGGATTTTATCGCTGGATTTCTCGCGTTAAAGCTGGGTTTCGCCGCTATCGCTGGATATTTTATCGCAATGGAGATAAACCTTGCTAATAGCATGTTATTTCCGCGGTAATATCCAGCGATAGCCGGCGATAAAAAAAGGCGCGCTAAGCAAGGTTTGCGATATTTATCGCATGTTCTTGCTAATATGCCCCCTTGTTTGTTGGAATTGCCTGCAAGGAGCAAAGGCATAGCGTAAGCGACAGTAATGGTTAAGGTTCAACCCTGTGGGAAAAGCATCTCAAGGACAGTCACAAGAGAACTTGTCAACAGACCAAACAAATCAAAGGAAAAGATTTTACTTACTCCGATACGAGGGAGGGAAAGCTGTCAAGGAACTTGTACCCTGGGTGGGATAATCCTTGCCTCCGAGTCCTTAATAGAATTGAAACTTTCCGTTACGATAGCTAGGAAATTTTTCATTCTATGTCAGGACCTGAGGCGAGGATTATGCTAGTTTAAAGCTTGCTCACAACCATGTGAGCCATATCAATAACCAGTTTAAAGTAAAACCGCTTAAAGGTAGAGTCTGAAGACCAGTCTGCTGCATTCAGAATGTCTTCCAGACGAGCTCCCAGGGTAAATGCTTTGGAGGACATTGCCCGTCTAGTAGAGTGAGCTCCAAACGCACGGAGGTCTATACCAGCTTCCTGCATCACCCACCTGACCCAACGGGCAATCGTGGGAGAGGACACAGCCTTGTGAGGCTTTTTGAGTGCAATGAGTAGCTGGCGTTCCCCAGGAGGCCTAAACTCCTCAGACATTTCCTCATACGCCTTGAGGCAAGCCACCACACATAACTTCGGGGAATCCGGGAAAGCCGGGTAAGAGATGGATGTCGTCCCGCGCTTGGTGCGTCTACGGATTGTAAAGGTAACCCCTGTTGGGGAGAAAATCCTACCAGACAAGTCCAGGGCTCTGACATCCAAAACCCGTCTGCAAGAGACTAAACAAAGGAGCATGGCCAACTTCGCAGAAAGTTCCTTCCTAGAGAGGAATCTGTTCGGTTGCCAGGACAGGAATAAGTTCAAAACCCGGTTGACATCCCATAGCTGAGAGTATCGCGGTTCTGGAGGCAAAGAAAGGCAAATGCCGTGAAGGAGACGACAGTCCAAGGGGTGTTCCTTGACAGGAGAGCCGTCCACCATGGTGTGGCCAGCCGAGATGGTGGAACCGAAGGTATTGATGGTTCTGTAAGCCAAGCCCTCTTCCGCCAGGGCGGCTAAAAAATTCAGGATGGAGGTCACATCCGCTGCCACGGGATTGATACTCCGTCGCAGACACCAACGACGCCACCTTCTCCAGGTGGAGCGGTAGCGCTTGACAGTGCTGTCGGCCCAGGCCTTGGACATGAATTTCTCAGCCGCTCCCGAAAGGCCTTGGACCGCCCATCGTCCCCTGTAATCCGCCATGCCATCAGGGCTAGTGATCCTTGTTTGATCAACGGATGAGGAACCCTGTCCGGACTGAGAAGAAGAGTTGGAAAGCAGGGGAGAGGGATTGGAGAATCCCAAGAAAGTTCCAGAAGAACTGGAAACCAAACTTGCGACCTCCAAATCGGCTAGATGAGCACCACGTTCGCTCTCTGCCGTCGCACCTGGGCCGAGACCCGGGTAATCATGGCGAACGGAGGAAAGGCATAACCCGCTTCCTCCTGCCAGTTCTGCAGGAACGCGTCCGTCTTCTCCACAAGGGGATCCGGTTTCCAACTGAAGAACCGGGGAAGCTGGTGATCCAGGCGGGACGCGAAGAGGTCTACTGAGAAGGGACCCCAGATGCCCTGGAGATCCGCAAACACCCCCGGGTGTAACTTCCAAAGACTCACGTCGTGGAAATGACGGGATTGGAAGTCTGCCACCTGGTTGTCCTGACCGGTGAGATACTCCGTTGTAACGGAGATCTGATGGTCCAGGCAGTACTGTCAAAAGTTCACCGCAAGGCCTGAGAGGACTCTCGAGCGCGTGCCCCCGAGATGATTGATATATCGGACAGCCGATATATTGTCCATTTTGAGGAGGACGCAGGACCGGATTGAGTCCTTGGTCCAGCACTGGATTGCGAACGAGCCCGCTAAGAGCTCCAGACAGTTGATGTGTAACTGTTGCTCTTGCGGAGACCACACACCTCCCGTGGTGAAGTCGCCACACCTCGCGCCCCAGCCGGATCTACTCGCGTCGGACTCGATAATGAATGAATGAATGATTCTTTATTTGTGTGATTAATAAAAACCAATACAAAAAGGACGATCAATATAAAAGAAATAATTAAAATAGACTAATATATGTACACATCTTATTCCTAAAACCTCCTTTGGTGTTTTTGTTTTATACATTGGAATTAATAACGGTCCTTTAGGTGCACCAGAGCAAACTTTCAATGGGGGCCAGACTGGGTAGGCCCCTCATCCAGATAATTCCCACGCGCAGCCAAAGTTGACCTGTCCATAAGAGCTGTGCGGGCGTAGTAGATGAACTTGGCAAAGTTGGCCATGTGCTTCACTGTGTCCAGCAAGTATAACTGTTGAACAGCCTCATTTGCCGTCCGCGTGCCCAGTTGAAGGAGAATGGGCCTTAGATGGATTTGGCGTGCTGGCAACAAGGCAGGACAGCATATCAGGATGTGAGCCAGCGATTCTCGCTTATAATAGCAGAGGTGGCACTCCGTAATGGCCGGTCTTACTTTCACTGAAGGATACAGATCTTTTAGGGGAAGCGGATGTAGTCTGGCTGCGAGAATCCTATGAAGGGATTGCCTCCCCACCGGCTGTGTAAGATGTAGTTTAAGGCCATGCGATGTGTGAGGGGAACTTTGGGTCTCATGAAAGCCTCTAGCTGTCAGAGCTTCGATGTCCAATATACGAGAGCATGATCTTACTTGCTTTTTTATTGATGTTTTAATGGTGGTGTACTTAATTGTGTTGGGGTCCCAATTCTCTATGGCTAGTTTCAAAAGTTCTTTGGCTGAAGCAAGGCCAGTTGACCATGGATTGCCAGGTTGTTGAAAAATGTTGTTTATAACGGTCTTCATTGAGTTCTCTGGTGCCACAGTTGTTAAATAAAAGTATTTCGCCAGAGTCGCCAGTTCTTTCAAAGATTGTCGGTTGAGATTGAATTCCAGGTGAATTAGAGTGTTCCTTGTGCATGCTGGTAGACAAAATAACTTTTTGTAAGCTGCACAATGGATCTTTTCAAGATCCTGCGCAAATTTGCCTGGAAACGCCTGTATCGCATAATTGAGGGAAGGTAATAGTTTTGCCCTCAGGACTCGTTGGATGGCCGTTGTTGTTGGACTTTCTAAGCTGGCATGGAGTTTGCAGATGGCGTAGGTAACCATTTTTCCTTTCTGCCGGAGCTTATGACGGTGGACCTGTGAGCGGCCAGTTTCACTGATCCAGACCCCAAGATAGTTGTACGATTTGTGTACTATTCAATGTTAATGGGCCCAGACTCCATTTCATCAATTTTTTTTTCGGATGGCGTCCAAAGATCACTATCTTGGATTTCGTTGGGTTGGCAACCAGCTTGTTTATAGCGTTGTACTCTGAAAATGCTGTTAAAGCTTTTTGAAGGCCGATTTTGGTGTGGTCCAAAAGGACCAGGTCGTCAGCATATTGCATCAGCTGGATCTTGATTTTCCCAATCCTGGGAGTCGCTAAAGTGGCTCCGTGCAGAGCGCTACCCAAATCCGCTGTATATAAATTAAAGAGCAGCGGGGCAAGGACACAGCCCTGCTGTAGCCCGTGATCCGTGGTGATTTTTTCTGTGGCGGATTCGCATGAGAGTTTAACTCTTACCCAAGTTTGCGAATACAGCGATCTAATGGCTTGTAACCATTTCGGGCAGATGTTCCAACGTGCCAATTTCTTCCATAAGATGTTGCGGTCTACCCCATCGAATGCTGCTGTATAGTCGATGAAACAAGCAAAAAGCGGCTGAGTGCCATGGGCCATCGTTTGGTGTACTAGGTATGATAGGGCAATGATGTTGTCTAAGGTGGAACCTCCTGATCGGAATCCGGTCTGATAGAAAGGGAGAAGATCTTCCTTGCTGACCCAATCGGCTAGTTCCGTCAGAAGAGTGCTTGCGTAAGCCTTGCCCTCAATGTCCAATAAGGCAATCATACGGTAGTTCCTAGGGTCCGTACTTGGCCCTTTTTTGTATATTGGGTGTAGCAGTGACCCCCTCCAGGAGTCTGGGACATCCTCCAAAAGCCTACACTCAGCATACAGCTGTGCCAAATTCTCAGCCCAGAAGTCGATGTCCTCCCTGAAGAGGGAGTCAGGCAGGCCATTAGGTCCAGGAGCTCCATTATGGTGTATATTTTTCAAGATGATTCGAATTGCCTTTTTTTCTGGGGGGGTATAAACGGGCAGAGGTTCCATAAGTTCTATTATCGCTTTGCTAGATTGCCCCCCAAGAGTTGTCGTTCTTTGTATTAATTTTGCCTTCGAGTCATCGGTGTAGAGGGTTTTTACATGGGCCGTCCAAGTGCTTGCATCAAGTGCATTCTCTCTGTTAGAGGTCCCATGGATTACCTTGTTTAAATATTGCCAAAATTCTTGGGATTTGCTAGGAGCAAGCAACTCGAATATCTTCAGCCATTTTGCCTCTGTGAGTTCGCGTTTTACCTGCCAAACCAGTAATGAGTGGCTCTTGGCCGCAAGTTTTAGTTCCTTTTTGGCAGACTCGGATCTAGTTGCCCGATAGGCCCTGCGTTTGGAATTCAGTTGTTTGGAGCATTCCTTGATTGCTGGTTGGTGTCCCAGTTTATATACGGGGTTAGCATTGGTTCTGTGTGTAATGCTCCCCTGAAGCAGAGATGCTAAATCGTAGGCAAGTGAACCCCATTCCCCTATATGGCCCTTATCGTTGAGACCGGTCTGCCAGCCTTTCCACGTTGATTTCCATGAGGCAAACTTATGACTTGGGAGCGGCCCCATTTGATTCTTCTAAGGAGTCTGTGTTGCTCTTCCCCCTTTGTGACTCCGATGCAGCGAAGAGTGTAACGAATTTTCGCAGTAATGGATAACTGTAAGGTTAGGGCGGCATGGTCACTTTCATTCCGGGGTTGGACTGCATAATTTACATATGTTTTTGTAGACTCTCACTTAGTAGGATATAATCTATTGTGGTCCGATTGTTGTAAGTGGGTGCTATCAATGCTGCTGAGTTGACTTTTGTGGTTAAAGAATGTGTCGATAATGATATCTGGCGCGGAACCGAAAATGGCTCGTCCATTCTAGGCTTTCATGTTGGAGCGCCACCACTGGAGTTCCTCCTTGGCATCTGCTGAAAGACTCACCTTGTGAGAATAAGAGAGGCCCTTGCGCAGGTGTGTAGCCTTGAGGCATTGGAGGGCTCTGTAATGGAGCGGACCCGGGAATATAGCCTGGATTGAGGCCGATAGAAGGCCCACTATGCGAGCAAGTTGCCTGAGCGAGATCAGAGGCTGGACGAGAGATCTCCAAATCTCGTGACAGATTTTCGTCATCTTGCGAGAGGGAAGGCTGAGTGTAGACTCCACGGAGAAAAACCACTTTCTGAGAGGGGACCAGAGTGGACTTGACCTCGTTGATCACAAAACCGAGGCTCTGGAGGAGATTGACAGTTGTCTGGAGGTGACGAGAGAGGGTATCGGGATCCTGAGCCATCAGGAGAATATCGTCTAGATAGACGATGAGCCTCATGCCCGAAGCCCGTAGGCGCACGATGACCGGCCGGAGGACCTTGGTGAAACACCAAGGGGCGGAGGACAGGCCGAACGGAGGAGTGGTGAACTCGTATGCCCTGTTCCGCCAGCAAAACTGTAGAAACCGCCGGTCGGGCGGGAAGATTGGTATCGCGAGGTAGGCATCCTTGAAGTCAAGGCGCGCCATCCAGTCGTTGGGATGAAGACTATCACGAAGCAGATGGATGCCCTCCATCTTGAAGTGGCGGTAGACCAGCCACTCGTTGAACTTGCGTAAGTTGATGACAGGCCTTTGACCCCCGTCCGGCTTGTCCACCAGAAAGAGGTTGCTGAGAAAACCTCTGGGATGCGGCCGGGTTTCTGCAATCGCTTCCTTGTGCAGAAGAGACTAAACCTCTTGGTCGACTAAAGCGGCGTCTGCTGTTGAAAAGTAGAGCGGGGGCGGGGGCACGGGCTGTGAAGGTTCCCCGTGAAACTCTATGTGAAAACCCCGTATGGTTTGCAAAACCCAGGCGTCCCCCGTGATGAAAGTCCAAACCGTGAAAAAATGCGCCATACGGCCCCCCACTTTTAGAAGGGAAGAAGGGAGAACACTCACCGGAAGAGTTGGAGGCGCCACCACCTCTACCACCTCTGTTCTTGCCTCGTCGTCCATGTGTGGAGTAAAAGTTGCCGAAGTGGGCCTGGTCTTGATACTGCCCGGAGGAGCCTTGACCCCTGTGTTGGTTGGGGCGGCCGGATGAGCGGCCTGTCCTCGTCCGGCCCCTCGGAAAACCCGAGGGTGAAACACTTTCCTAATAGTGGACTGTGCCTTGTCGAGGGAGGTAAAGGTGTTTACGAACCTCCCTAACTCCTTAATAAAGGGTTCACCAAAGAGGCCGCCATGAGCAATAGCGCCCGCCTCCGAATCGGCCAGGTCCCCCAGTTTGGGGTCGACCTTGATCAGGAGGGACCTGCGCCGCTCCGTTGAAATCGCACAGTTGGTGTTTCCTAGAAACACCACTACGCGTTGGGCCCAAGAGGAAAGATGGTCAGGAGAAATCAAGGAACCTGAGACTTTGGCCTCCTCCGTCATGTCCAATATTTTGGTAATTGGGCCCAAGGCATCTAGCAACTTGTCTTGGCAAGCACGCCAAGACCTGTCAATGCCCTTCTTAGGGTCTTTGACAAATTTTTGGAGGAAAGTGGCCATTCTGGGGTCAATGTCCAGTGTGGCGGCTACTTTCCCATCAAGGGAGGGGCGGGGCACAGTTACGGGTCGTAGGTTCAAGTGGTCGGCGGATCCGACTGGCAATGTATTGGGCGACCTTTTCCGAGGGAGCCCAGTTGGAAGACCTCGGGTGGAGGATATCGTCCGGGTCCAACATGTCCGCACAGAGGTTTTGACCATCGGAGGAAGGTGCGGGGCGAGAAGGGCGCCAAGGGAGTGACGGCCCAGCGGCGTCGTCATCATCCCCCTGGTCCCCATCCCCTGTGGCAGCGGGCTCACTGGAGGGGTAGTGCTGGCCAGGAAAGCCTGTTTAAGGCGGTCAAAAGCATCTGTATCCACCCCAGCATCCCTAGCGTGCTTGGCCGGTGGAGGCTGTTGGTCCGCTAGCGGACCACTGGAGGGAGGGACAGTTGGGAGAGACTGGGCGGCCTTAGTCAGTTTGTCGCAGGCCTGGTCGATTTTGCGGGATAACCTCTCTTCAAGGGGTGTCATAGCCTGTTCCACCGCCTTGTATATGGATGCGTCCGCGGCATCATAAAAATCTTCGTCCCATTGAAGGGCAGAAAGTGGGTCCTCCTCCCACTGGTCGTCTCGATAGACGTACTCCTGGTAAGTCTCCATTATAATCAGGGATGTGTACACCAGGGAAGTATTTAAGTGGAGTCAGGATTGTACCAGGTAAGTAATTATGGAGAGGTGGAGCACCTCAGAGTTTAGGGGGGCTGGGTGTCAGCCTGTAATTTGGGCGGGCAGTGCTCGCAATATATGTAGGGCTGAAGCCCGGGACCCAACAGCCCAGGTGCCAAAAGATGAATCTGAAGGGCGGCCTGCTAAATAAGGGTCCCAGCAGACACTGTCTGCAATACAGACTCTGTGCGAGCGTTATGGAGCCTAAGAATACTGACCCCCAGGGCAGAGAACTGCCACAAGCTGCCTAACGGCAGAATACAGACCCAAGAGACTTGGGCGTTCAGTGGGGGCGTAGCAAGATGCACACTGCCTAATGGCAGGAAATAGACAGATCCGTGTCAGTGATGTATTAGCAGGCAAGACCAGGCTCCCACGGCGATGCGGCTCGGGCTTCTGCAGCGCGCTGAATCTGGCACGCACGCCGTGGGCTGGCGTGTACACGGGCACCCTCTGGCAGTCGACAGGAGTCACCACAGCCGGCACCAAAATACGCAGCCGTTAGGGAGCTCAGGCGCTCCCACGGCCGGTTGCGAGTCGCCGAGTAGCGGCGGACTCGCAAGCAAGAAAAGAAACCTGTTAGGGAAGGAAACCACAGAAAAATTGACCACCTTGCAACCTGAGGCGGGCGCGCATCCACAAAATAAACAGTGGCGCGCGTGCGCTGCACAAATGCGAGCCGTGAGGGAAACGGCGCTGAGACCAAACAACGGGGAAGAAATTTTGAAATACAAAGCACCACACCACAGTGCTGCGCGCTAATCTAAAACACCGGCGGAACCGCCGTTAAGTACAATAACACCATTAAGCAAGTGACAAAGCAGCTATTCGCAAAAGCCAGAGAGAACAAAGAGTAAGACTTATCTTGGCTGCAAGCAGCGAAGAAAGAGGAGGAGTAGACAGGGACAGAGGACTATCAGCGCCCTGGGGACCTGTGATTGGTGCAGAGGACGGGACACACTAGCTATGGGGACACTATTGTTTTAACTGTTTATTCCCTATGTTGAATGGGAATAGTGGTTTGTTTTTACTTGACTTTAAATGGCTGCTATTCAATAAAGTGAAGAAAGAATAGCATAATCCTCGCCTCCGGTCCTGACATAGAATGCGCAACTTAACCACATGGTAACCTGTGGAGGGCCCTTTTAGAGAACTGTAGGCCAGTAAAAGGCAGAGGGGTAGTGGAACCATTCCCTCACTTCAAAAGATATCTCTTGCTCTTCTCTCTCACTCTCACTCTTTTCTTTCCACAGTCTGAGCTAATGCAAAGGATCTATGGAATGTTCTGGGGGGAGGCCTGAATTCACATGCCCTCTCTGGAATTTCGTTCCAAGCCTCTATCTATGCAAAGCCAACAGATCCCCGTTTGGCTATTGCTACCTCTTACATAGGCTCCTTATTCTCATTTTCTACACTCTAAGCAATACACGTATGCAACACCCATGTGCCACATGGATGGAGGAAGGACCCGGTTGCAGGACAATCGCAGACCAATTGCAAAACTCAGCAGTCCCCATCCCCCTGGCGGAACAATGAGCCATCTACCGAAATACAAATCACCCTCTAAATGTCCTTGCATTCTGATATTCAAAATTAAATTTAAAATGTAGAGTCCCACATTAAGGGAAGTTCCTAAATGCAACATGTGTGTATTAAAACATTACAGCACGCATGCTCTGTTTCAGATGTTACTTTCCTCATTTGCTTCAGCAATACTGTATGAACTAATTCAAAATAGTATTCTCAGTCTTGCTAAAAAAAAGTGTTCATAAATAAATACACTTGATATAACCCTAAAACTGGGGATAAACTTTAAAAACTTTTACCCAAGTCTACTGCATAAAATATGATCTGTACCCACAGAATGATGAAATAAATGCGACAATATATGACCAATGAAAAAAATAAGAACATTCCTAACCCAGTTTTCAAGTTCCTAGCATGCTAAAACTATCTCACTACTTCTAAGCACTATGCTAATTTGTAGAAGAAGCAAAAAATTAGCAGGCCTATTAATTGATTTTAATAGGATGGATTGCACAGCATACCTACTCTCCATAAAAATATCTGTTTATCTATTCTCTATCACAGCTCTTGTCTGTGAATTACAAGCAGTCAAGGCTGAAGACCACTTCTTTGCCCTGCTCCTGGAGCAGCCCCCAGTAGAGGCTGGTTGTCTGTGCTAGCTGGCATGGCCTATTGTTTAATAGTTCTGCTGTGAAACCCCTCCAAATTACAGTCGGATACCTGGGTTTTTCATAGCACCTGCTGATTTTTAGCTCCTGTTCATAAAATAAAACAACACTTGAAGACATTATCTCGGCAAGACAAAACAAATATGTTGATAAATGCATCAGCTTGATTTATATATAGCTAATTTATCCTTATAACTAAAAGAACAGAAGTATGTCAGCTTTCACTGTAAGCGTCCATATTGTTATGGCAGCGACCAAAATAAAAGCAACAAAAATGTCAGTCTGGATAGGAGTCAAACATAATACTGACATTTCTGTGGGTGTCTAAAATTTACCACTTTCTAAGGAGAGGGGTAAAATAATCCACAAGCAGGCTCATGGTAAAAATAGAGAAGGTCTATTTGTCACAGTGTTAAAAACACCACTTTTGAATCCATTTTATTACCTGTCTGTGCCTGCCCACTCGCTCCCAAAAAATGTCTCTGTCCAACCTCCCACTGTCCAACTCCTGTCACTAGATCTTTCCAACTCACCTTCAAAACCGTATTCCGTATTGTCTCTACCTGCTTTCCCACTCCACAGTTTCGGATGCTAGTTGTCTTTTCTGTCTTTGCAGCCTTGCTACTCTTGTTTCTTTCACTAACTTTGTATGCCCTCACCTGTCATTAACTACCTCTCCACAATGCTATCATTTACTCTGCCTGCTTTCCATCAATGGCTATCTGCTCACGAATGTTCTTTTTCTGCTCTATACTCCACCAGTTCCCATCATTAAATTTGTGGAGTATACTGTACCTGTTTCCACAACAATCTACTGTTTGCCAATTGCTGTCTGTTGTTTTTTTCTGTCCTTCAAATCACCCAATTTTTGTCTTTTAGTGTCTAACACCACCACTGCACTTACCACTTTTTTGTTTAACAACAAACACATACAACAAACCTATCCCAGATCTGTTAGCTTTGACATTTGTTCTTTTTTGTACGAGGGGGGAAGGTTATCCCAGATATGAAAATGTTGGGCAGTAATTTAAACTTTGATTAACCAAACATTACATTCACAATGGCTGAGTTTAGGTTTCATCATGAGATGTATATAGGTTGTTGTGACCCTAATTTAAAATCTTGTTCATTTTTATTATAAGTTATTACCCTGATCAATGAATGTTCTGTATACTGAAATACATTGAATACATATTGAGACAGGGGTGACCGCTGAACTGAGTTCCCTGTTCTGGTTGCTGCTACAGGCCCCTTGGCCCTACCACGCACATTGCACTTTTCGCTGGTCCCTGGAGGGGCTTTAAGTTGCACACAGCGGTCCCGCAGCGCGGTGACCGCTGAACTGAGTTCCCTGTTCTGGTTGCTGCTACAGGCCCCTTGGCCCTACCATGCACATTGCACTTTTTCGCTGGTCCCTGGAGGGGCTTTAAATTGCACACAGCGGTCCCGCAGCGCGGGTGACCGCTGAACTGAGTTCCCTGTTCTGGTTGCTGCTACAGGCCCCTTGGCCCTACCACGCACATTGCACTTTTTCGCTGGTCCCTGGAGGGGCTTTAAATTGCACACAGCGGTCCCGCAGCGCGGGACGCGCGAGGGGCGTGCCCGGGCGCGGCCCGGGCGAAGACCGGGCCAAGACGGGCCCGTCTACGCCCGTCAAAGACCGGAAGAGACTGGACTGGGCCATCTCCCTGAAAATTAGTGGCAAAAGGGTTTGTGGTTCATCCTGTGATTGGGTGTCATAGGATTGGGTTATTTTATTGGGGGTCACTGATAAAGTATTCATATTTTATAATGAATAGACGTGATGGGAGGGGAAAGGGGCTCAGGTTGCCGGGGTTACTGGAAATGGGTCTATTGCAGGATCTTTGGATAAATTTTTATTAAGAGCTACCTCTGTTCTTGAACACGAAATTGTTATGGCGGAGCGGCGCCTATCCCTGGAACCCATAAGTAAAGGGCCCACTACGGGGATTTCAGATCTTGATACAGATGGTGTAGGATACCATGATTGTGGCCCTCTCCCGGTAATTGGGTCGCTAACTAATAGCTTATGTAACCCAAGTAGTGCCGTACTGGAGGTAAATCCGATATGTAATTTAGAATGTTCTCTCAATAAGGTATTGACGCCATCTGTAACTGTTGGTCCTGATATAGCCCCAGTGTCTGACCCAATTCCCATCTCTGTGGTGAAGAGGAAGAGGGGGAGGGCCCGCAAAGACCAAACCCTGCTAAAATTGCGAAACAGTCTAAAAAGGGAAGGGAAGGTTCAAGTAAAGGAGTAGTAGATCAGGCTAAAATCTTAAATGTTGACACCCCTCCTACTGTAAGCCTATCTCAGGATGAAGCCACATGGCAGAGGCTAGAAGCTTTGATATTAACTATATTAAACCCGCTTACTATGAGATTGGTTTATATCGAAGATAGGCTTAAGGGTCTTGACTCGCAATCAAAAACTAATTTTCGGATTTTAGAAGCTCATATAACTAATAGTAAGCCCCTTACCCCTAACTAGTAATCTAGAGAGTACCGAAAGGATACTTGTTTCTAATTTTATATTGCCTGAAAAGATGAGCAACGGTGTCGAAGTGATACCTGTTGTTAATCTTATGCCACCTGAAAAGAGGTCCCAGGGGGAGGGCCCTGGGCCTGTTGCTATAAGTCGGGTACCAGCACAAGATAACTATCTAGCTAAGAGCAAGGAACTTACCTCCCTGGGGGATAGCTCCAGAGAATTTGCACAAGATCTTATGAGCCCAACTGGGCCCAACAAAAATAATAATAGGGTAGAGGAAAATAATCATGTTTCATTAGTTGCTAATGTTGGAAAAGACCTGACAGGGTTAGGTATATTACCACTTAGGCTAGGCTCTACGGGCGTAGTCAGGAAGACGGCTGTGGCTTTTAGAGACGGGAAAGGTACGGAGAAATGGAGCAGGCCATTACAATTGCCTCCGGCAGCTGCCCCTTGGTAGTGGTGCTGGGAAATGTGCCATCACTAAGGGAGGGTCAAGTTGAATCAACTGTTCAATTGATGCATAAAGCTATGTTTTGGCTGGATCAGAGCCTGAGAGAGGCAGGCGCTTGGGATAGGATAGACAAAAACCATCTTATTATGGCAAGGAGAGTCACTTGGATAGGGACAATAGGGAAAGAACTGGATGGGGATTGTGTGGTATTAAATTTTAACAATGAATTTATTGTCAAACATCTACTGGAGACGCTGGGTAGTTTTTCTAACAACATTGCAACTAAGCTCATAGTTTTACCCTTGGCCTTTTTTATAGGCCATTATTCCCCAAAGCGTTGGGACAATTACAGTTACGTATGAGTCCAAGGGCACAGGCTTGGGGGATTCTAGTTGTTTACCCAGGGTCTATAACTCTAGTTGTGTGAATAGATTTGCCCCCCTATCCGACTTGGACGCGTGCGACTGACAATCACAGCCCGTCCAAATTCTTATTGACAAGGTCTACCCCTCAACAAATCCCTCAAGAGAAGAATGGCTGCACGCAGAACCCATAAATCTGGGGGAGATAACAGAGTGTATGCCACCACCAGCTTATTTATCAAAGGTTGACTTAGATCTCCTGGTTAGGGCATCCAAAGAAGAGGAGACGATTGTGATGGGTAAGGAGCAAACATTGTGTGGTAAACCCCAGGTTGTGGATTTGAAGGGAACATTACTATCCTGGAATATTGCAGGACTAGGATCCAAAGTGGGCTGCCCAGATTGGCACAGTTTTATTGAAGCTTTTGACATCTGTCTCTTTCAGGAGACTTGGGCAGAAAGCCCTCTTTTTTGTTTAGGTTATCTAAATTCTTTTATCCCAGCAACTAAAGGTCCAAAGGGGAGACCGTCTGGGGGTCTGACAATATGGGTAAAGCAGAACCTAGGATTGGATGTAAAAGATATACCGACAGCTAATAAGGATATCCAGTTGGTGCAATTGTTTAGAGGGAAAAAGGTAATATTGAATTTATTTAACATTTATATACGTGGTACCAGGGGGAAAAGGTCAGGTGTTCTTACCGCCCTGGATACCCTTTTAGAGGATAGTAAAATGACTTCGAATATTGTGATAGGGGGAGACCTGAATGTGACGTTTGAGCCCCTTCTGTGGGAGGAAGGTAATTTTGTGGAAGAGGAAGATATTAAGTGGGATATACCGAGACTTGAGCTAGAACCAATAAAAAGATGGACTGAAGTAGTGATACAAATTAATACCATTTGTATAGAGAAGGGCCTACGGGCTGTAAATGGCCGTATGCCATCAGATAAATTAGGAACTAATACCTATGATAATGGATATAGCAGTAGCAGGATAGATTATGTGTTGGTAAGTTTGACGTTATGGGGTAGGATAAAGGATATGCGGGTTCAGGTTAGAATGGAAAGCGATCACAATCCGCTATGCTTGGACTGGGACTTAATAGAGTCCAAGACTGGGCACAAAACAAGTGTGATGTATGCTACCGCAGAGGTTGTTCAGTCGAATGATACGAGGCGCCTTAAGTGGGCGAGTATATCAAAGCTACCTGATGTACTAGATAGCATTGGTAAAGAGTTAGCTTGTGCCCTCCAGAAGCTGAGGGTGAGTGCTGAGAACCAGGGGGTGCCCGATGATTCTACCCATATACACGCCATTTTTTTTAACCATCTACGATCATATTTTATTAAGGGAGGTAATGCCAGTAAGGCACCTACCAAAAAAATTCATAAATGGTATAATAAAAACTGTAAAGAGGCACGTGTAGCAGTAGGTAGGGCCATAAAAGTGGGTGCTTTGTCGTTAGTTCAAGAAGCAAGAGCTAGTTATCGCATAGCAATAGCTAAGGCAAAAAAGGCATGGGATAACAGCCGTTGGGAGGAACTCCGGGTCGCTTGTGTAGGGAGAAATGCAAAACAGTTCTGGGATGTCTACAAATGGGGCAGTGGGGGACGTGCTGTAGCACCCTCGAATTATGTCGCCCAGCAAGAGTGGGTTAACTATTTTAAGCCCCAGTATGCTGTTGAAGTGAGTGACTCGGAATGCCGTTTTATTAAATGTTTTTTTAAGGAGACATATTTTACTATGCAAGATGTAAAGCAAGTGCTTAAAACTATCCAAACTGGTAAGGCACCGGGCCCAGATTGTATTCCGGGGGATGTATTCCTTTACGATATTGAGAGCTGGGGTATGTATTTTTATCTGCTAACAAACTCTATAGCCCGGGTGCCGCTGTTCCAAATTCCTGGGCCGAAGCTGAAATTATTCCCGTTTTTAAGAAAGGGGATAGAGCGCGTCCAGGTAATTACAGACCAATAAGTTTGATAGATGCTGCTCAAAAAATTATGGGTAGGTTGGTCTTAAATAAATTACAGTGTTGGATTGATGAATTTAGTATTTTATCCTCCTTTCAAGCTGGATTTAGATCCTCCACCAGCACAATTGATCAGGTATTTAGATTCACCTTACTTTTTGGAAGACAGTTGTGCTGGGTAAAGGAAGCCTGTATGCGGTCTTTGTCGACCTTCGGTCGGCATTTGACCTCGTACCGCGTGGAAATCTTTGGCAGGTGTTGCAGGAGATGGGCCTACCCCTAGACCTATTGACCTTAGTGGCCCGGTTACATGAGGCTAATACTGCCAAGATCAGGTGGGGCAAACAGGGAGAGCTCACAGAACCCTTCCCAGTTGAGAAGGGGTGCGGCAGGGTTGTGTGATGGCCCCAACACTATTCAGTCTATATATTGACGGGATAGTGGATTTCATGCTGTCGACTCCAACTGATGCCCCCACTCTAGCAGGAGTTAAAGTGCCGATACTAATGTTTGCGGATGACACATTGATCATTTCCAAGACACCAAGCGGACTCAAAAGAGCACTTACCATCTTTGAGGAGTTCTGCTCAAGGCGTGGCTTGGAGGTCAATGTGTCAAAGACAAAGATGATGGCTTTTAATCCGCACAGGGTTTTTAGGGGTGGTATATATATGAGTAATCTCCTACTAGAGCAAGTCAAGGAATTTACCTATTTGGGAGTGATCATTCAAGAAGGGCTAAAATGGGCGCACCAACTTGACATCTCAACCCTAAAACATCGGCAATTAACAGGAGCACTCCAAAGAGAATTTAATTCCTCTTTCCACAAGCCAATAAGTCCAGTGCTAGAAATATATAATATGAAGGTGATGGGCTCTGCATTGTATGGTGCTGAGCTTTGGGGATATGAGGATTTATCTAAACTCTCAATCTCCGAAAACAAGTTTTTAGGCACATTACTCGTCTGCCGCAAAGTACACCTATATATCCACTGTTGTATGATTTGGGGAGGAAGCCTATAGTACATCTAGTAAAAATTCGCCCTCTTTTGTATTGGCGCAGGCTGTGGTCCACCCCAGAACTAGCAGATTATGCAGCTGGATTTTTAGACGTAATTAAGGCAGACACGCAGCACCAGATAAAATGGCTCAGGGAGTTAAAACGATCTCTGGTGGAACTCGGCATGAGCCAATTATGGGAGGACCCGAAAAATAATGTTTTCCCATCCAAAAAGATTTTAAAGGCTAAATATTGGGAAAAGGTCCTTAACTGTACGGAAGCCAGGTTTGAGCCCTCATCCCTAACGGGATTTTTTTTAGAGCATAAATCTATGCCGAAGCTTGAATATTATTGGGACTGCATTCTTAAACCCCTAGAGCGGAAACTGTATTTTCAGTTCAGGATAGGTACTTTGCCTATAAGAGTTTTCACAAACAAGTGGTCTAATGCACATATTGAGTTGTGCCCAGTTTGTATGATTAAAAAGGAAACAATGGGCCATTTTTTGTTTGAATGTGCAGGTTACCATGCCCCACGCCGGGCCTGGTTGCGCCCTATATGTAAGTTGTTGGGATTAAGAGGTGCGAATCATGCAGTCAGAATATTAAGAAGTGACACAAAGGAAGCAATAGCCATAGCAATGGCTAAATTCCTGGGGTGGGCTTGGATAATCAGGGCTTGTTCGCAACGAAAAATTGATGTGTGATTTTAGAAGGCTTAGAAAAAGATACTGAATTGATAGGCAGGATGGGTGTATCGTATAGTTTTATTGTGGGGGTCAATAAGATTACTATGAATTTAAAGTCGGTTGTCACTAAAGCTATGTATTTTGGTAAATATTTTATTAATTGCAGCCTTTAGATAGGAAAACGTTTTGGGTCTCGAAATTTATGGTATGTTCAGCGTGAGTTTCTTTTCGATATATATTGATGAAATGTCATGAATTATAATTGTAATTAACGTTTTATGGTATTTTATGCATTATCCAATGGTGTTTTATTGTTTTTAATGTTTTGTGTATAACTGTGTGCTTTTATGACTGAAAACGTCGAATAAAGCTATTTGATGATGATGATATTGAGACAAACTATACTTCAACAGACATTTTTATAAACTTACAGAAAATTAAACTCATTGCCTAAACAAAATCTGAAGTCAAAGTGCCATATTAAAATTGAGACTTGTGGAATTTGAGAATCATAGGTAGTGCTGCGGATATCTGGAGGAAGAGACTTTCAACATTGACATGAACCCTTTCCCTTTGTGCCCCAATACTATTCTGGATTGGCTCAATCCTTTTCATTGAAGAAGACTATTTTGTGTGAGGGGGGTATTGGCAATTTGTCTCGGTGGGGATGGGGGTGGTTGTGGTTGTATCTTTCTCACTCTTTCCCCTATGCCTTAGTTCAGTCACACAGCAAGAGAGGGCTCACTTGGATATTGTCTCTAATTAACAAAGCCTAAATAAATTGGATTGCTGGTTGACTAGTGTATGAGCCCTGGTCAAGCAACGGCCACAGTCCCTTGCAAGTTGAACCAAAAAGTCACTAACCCAACCTGTGCTTAACCCACAGTAGATTGGTACACAAGCAGTCAGGCTTAACTAAGAGGCAATGTGTAAAGTATTTATGAAGTGCACAAGCGGCAATGGAATGAAAACACACGCAAGAAAGACCCAAAGCAAGGTCGAAAAATAGATTATATTTAAATAAATTATTTGATACCAATACAACAAATATTCAATGAGTAAAACCAGAGATATTGATGTTTAAAGTATTAAGTGAAAATATTGCCAAAAAGCACAAAGTGGCAATAATGGATATGTGGTCACACTGGACCGGGACAAAGTCAAAAGTTCAGGCCGACCGTGATGGAGCATGGGTCTGAACTAAGGTGGCGAAGTGAGCTAAAGAATGATGATGGATTCAACCCAGATCTGTGACTGGGGGTGAGTGTCTGAAAAGTTTCAGCTCTCCGTCCATCATCTCCTTGTGTTTGCTTTGTTCGCCTTAAGTTGTCAGGGTATGCCAAGACGTGGGTCCCTTGCTCACTTTGCCTCTGGATTCAAGCTAGCCTGGCTGATGAAGGGTGTTACCCAGAAACCGGTCCCAGGATGCTTGTTTCCGGTTCAGCGAAGACCTGGCTTGGCAGTTCAGGCTAGACTGTTCGCATGAGGCACAGGTTCAAGACTGATTTGCATATAGCTGGGTCTGAACTGAGGTGGCGAAGTGAGCTAAAGAATGATGATGGATTCAACCCAGATCTGTGACTGGGGGTGAGTGTCTGAAAAGTTTCAGCGCTCCGTCCATCATCTCCTTGTGTTTGCTTTGGCTACAGGGAGCAGGCCTGGCCCATTGAGCAGAAGCACCTCAGTCCGGGTTGCGTCGACATCGAAGATCCTGTTGACGAGGAAGATGCAGGATGCAGCCAAAGTGATGTGCCTGTGTCGATCCTTGCAGTGGTGGTGATGCGCTGGTCCTGCTCCGTGCAGCAGTGGTGGTGCTGCGTCTGGTCTGATGAGCGCGGGGACTACAATGTGCAGTTCTCGTCATCGAGGCTCCCGTCCACGGAGATGCGAAGACCTTGAGTGGAGAAGAGCGTTGCTCAGTGCTGGTTATGAAGGCAATGCATCGGGTTGATCCAAGCAGCAGAGGCGATGCACCGGTTCTGGTCATGCAACAGGGGTGATGTGCTGGTTCCGATCCACGCATCGGCACCGATGCAAGGAGAGGATACGTGAGTTTGGTTGAAGCAAGCACCTTAGGCCCACTTCGAAGTGTTCAGGACTGGGGTGGAATCACTTGACAGAGCAGACTTACAGATGGTAGAGTTCGGGTGCACAATCAGGATAGTCTGAATTCTTTGAAGTCCCTGAGACTTCAGATCAGGAGGCCAGCCAACTAGACCTTGGAGTTACTTTGGGTTCTTGGGGGGGTCAAGTGATGCAGGCCCAGTACCTCTCACCCAGACCAGGAGGGCAGCACGTCAGCACAGCAAGAAAGCAATTCTTCGAAAGCAGCAGTCCAACATAGTGGCAGTCCTTCAGCAGCACAGCAATCCTTTTTCCGGGCAGAGTGTCCACAGGTCAAGATATGTACTGAAGTGATAGGGTCTGAGGTCCATTTCTTATACACGGTGGTGCCTTTAAAGTGGGGGTAGACTTCAAAGAAGGCCATTTAAAGTGCACAGAGGACCTCCCTCACTGCCCTGGCTCCATACTACAGGAGGGTATGCAGTCCTTTGTTGTGGGGACAAGACACAGCCTAATCAGGTGTAAGTGTGAGGCTGTGCCCAGCTCTTCCCTCCCAACCTCCCAGGATGTCTTAGCCTAAGCTCCCAGTGTGTGTGGTTGTCGAGAGGACACCACAAAGCTCACCTGTCACCCATCCAAGATGTGTATCAGAGACAAGCTGCAGGCAGACAGGACTAAGAGAAAAAAAAAGCCAACTTTCTAAAAGTGGCATTTTTAAAATTTAAATGACAAATCCAACTTTGCCATTAAAGAGGATTTATCATTAAACCAAACATGAGATCAACCTCCCCTCAATTAGGAATTACAGCTTATTAAATGTAATAAGGGATCCCCAATGTTAACCTATGAAAGGGATAGGCCGCACAGTAAGATAAAAATAATTTTTGGGGAGTTTTTTACTACCAGGACATGTAAAAATTAAAGTACATGTCCTAGCTTTTATTTACACAGTACCCTGCCCTATGTGCTACCTAAGGTCTACATTAGCGATGGCTTATATGCAATAAAAGGAGTTAAAGGCTTGGCGGGGTTTTAAATACCAAGTCGACATTGCTGTGCGATACTGTCTTCAGGCTGCAATGGCAGACCTTCGACACATTTTAGAGAGCTACTCTACTTAAGTGGGTGGCACAACCTATACTGCAGGCCCACTAGTAGCATTTAACCCCTTGCATGCTGCGCGAATTTTTGCGCTGTGCGGGCGTTTTGCATAGTGGGCGGGATTCGGACGGCCCCCGGCCATCCTCCGCACACGCCCACCATGACGTATGACGGCCGGGGGCCGTCCCGAGCATGCAAGGGGTTAATTTACAGGCCCTGGGAATATGGAATACTACCCTGCAAGGAACTTATAAGTAAATACATTTATGCCAATTATGTATATGCCAATCAAACCATGTTTAGGGCAGTGAGCACAAGCACTTTAGCAATGGTTAGAACTATTTAGCAATATTGGAGGCTAGCAGGCAAAACGTTTGAGGGGAGACCACTCTAAGGCTGACAGGTCTAATACTGTGTGATATGACACATGAAATGCCTCAAGTGCTTTTCCTCCCAAGTGACCCCTGCTGATACATCCACATAAGTTTGATTGCCTTTTAAGCCTACATGTCCTTTAACTGTGCCCCCACCTTACTCCTATCTAATTTGAGCCTGCCTGTGGTTATAGGACCTACCCATGACAAGGGGTGGCTGCAGCAGTGAAACTTTGCTCGGAATTTTCAGGCTGTGTGCGCCAAGGTATTATGCATGGGTACTTCTCCTGTAGCTGCTAGGATATTGTTGCATTCTTAGAGCCACAATTTCTGATATTATGGCAGTGTGTGCTGGGAAGGCATAGGGATCCTGATAATTATGGCCTCAGTGCTGCTCTTTGGCCCTTGTGTCCAATGCTTTCCTTAATCCTCTTATTCATGGCTCCTTCGGGTGAAGGTGAGTAGCTATAGAATATTGTCAGATGTTATCTCTGCAAACTGTTGTGTTTTTGACAGCCAATGACTGTCCCGTGCTTAATTTGAGCCTGTGGTTGCAGGTGTGGCCCACTGGTACTCATTTCTGGGGGCCAGCCCTTTTTTTCTTCTCAGCAGACTTTTTGATCCAGAGCATGGGAGAACAAAATATAAAATGGGAGAAGGTGGAAGAGAAAGATGGAAAGCAGTGACAAAGGTGTAAAGATGAGATGAAACAACCTGCAAGAGTTAGATAAAGGCCTAGTTGTGATTAAAGAGGCATGAAGTAGGCTCAAGACTATTCAGCCTTGATATTCTAACTTCAAGAGTCAGCTGGAGGCTAGTGAGCAAAATGTTGAGTTTCAGCACTTATTATTTTTGAAAATTAAGCACTGGCTCCAGTCCTTCTTAATAAAGTCCTGCACAATATTTACCACAGCTACGACATTTAAGTAATTGAAGTGTCCCTATTTTAACCACCATTTGAATTCTCAGGGTGGGAAGTATAAGCAGCAACATTATATCTCATGAAGACGCGACATTTGCTCAGATAGCACCCTGGTCGGGATGAAATGTCACCCTTGCCTGTTGATAGTCTCTAAAATAATGCAGTTACGTGGTCTCTATTGTGTGCACAGGCCAGTCCCTGGCTGATTACTTCAAAAAAGTGACTGCCCTCTGCACACAAACATCTGCGCAACTCCCCCCAACTCACGCCTTACACGCACAACTTAGCTCTGTAATTCTGGCTCCAAGTTGTTAGGTTTGATGGTGGTGGTCTGCTGGCACTGCGGAAGGGGGTGTGAGCGAGATTGAAGGGCAAGGAAAGGTGGCCAATATAACACCTGCACTTGGCCCACTCCAAACAATACATATAATAGCTCATGCACAAAATGCACCAGGCAAGGGTTGTGTTTGTTGAGAATTCTTGGGCGTAGTTTTAATAACATGTGTTGCAGTATACCTTAAAAATAAGTGCTGTGCATGGAAATATTTTGTAGAATTTTTTTCACACAAATGCAGAGATACCGGAAAACAGAACCTTCAACGCCAACTCCAGCCCTCAACTGTCTCAACCCCAAGGTTCCATAATTAATGTCACATTTATCATTCTGGAACTTCACACTCACAATCTTTCCTGCATAAATCAATGTCTTAACCATAACAACATGTATGATTGGTACTTTGTCAATGCATTCATTAATCACTTTGACCATTATCATAAATCATTTAAAAAACAGGCAACAGGTCAGATCATATTTGACAGAAATCAATCATGTGGTGTCATTTCCTGCCAAAAATGAATACACCCTTTACGTGTTGATATGCCATCAATCATACCCGCTGCTTTTGTGGGGTAATAATTTTTGCTTTTAATTTTTCCCTGCCCACGAGGGAGGGGGTAGCTTCTCTGGTGATGGGCTCAACTCACCACCTTGTCTGTATATTGTTTTGCCCTGCCGTACTGAAGGTCTGGGCTACTCTACTTACTCCCCTCCGTTGGACACCTCACCCTGCAATAAGGCATTCCCAGGTAGGTGGCCTTCATCTGGCACACGCCCCTGCCAGTGTGCCTCCTTTACCAACAGTTGTTCCCCTTTGTCTACCACACCACCTGTGGGGCTCATGTCTCCAGGTAGACGCCCCTTGAGTTCAGGGTACATTTCTATCTCCCTTAGGTGCAGCCCTCCAGTGTAATGGCTGCCCATAGGTTGGCCCAGAGCACCTTGATTCCTTCATCTGACAGGTGCACCCCATCATCTGTTTACAATTATGGGCGCCTTGGGTTGATCAGGCCATGGCTGATACTCTCAAAGCCATTTGAATTGCCGGGCTTGCTGACTGCCATGTTTAATTTCCTCCTGTAGTTATCCTTCACCCCATTTGACATGGCCCCATGCCATGTCTGCCTGGGGATGATTTCTGACCACATGATGGTGCTGCCAAAGGACCTTGGTGTCTCTGTCAGCCTTAGCTGGATGTCATGGAGGAGTTCCTTCCTCCCAAGCTGTGCGCGGTCATTGCCCCCCAGGTGTATCATCAGGACATCCGGGTCCCTGATGGCTGTTGTCTGCCGTTTGGCCAAGTTTGACGATAGCTACTCACATCTCATCGCTGGGGAGCCACACCATCTAATGTTTGTGGCTTCTGGCCGGCCCGCCTGTCTGCTGCCAACGTGAGTACACCATGTCTGCATTGCGTTTGATTTATCATTTATAGAGCGCATGAATGCCCATGGGAGTCTTGGCCGTAACATTTACAAATTTCCTGAATTGAAACAGCAGGTGGATGAATGAGTGCCTGATCACCCAAACTGTTCTGGGCTGGCCCTTGCAAAGGCAACAAGAGCAATTGACAATTCGTTTGTGGTGCGACTCCTGTTGGTCAAAATAGTTGGGGTGTCACGACTGTTTTGTACGCATTGAAGCACATGCTGTCCACTGTTATGATGCCAGCCTCTGGCATCCTGTGTTGTGGGGCTGTTGGTGTTGCCCCTATCTTGAATGAGTGGGACCCAAAGGAGACAGATGATAGGCCTGCCCAACCCAGGGATTTGGACATGACCGGCAAGAATTGAAATTTGCTCAACAGGTCCCCCTCTCATGCCTGAAGAGTGGGCCCCACCGCAGGTCCCGCTGCCATGTAGGTGTACAAACTTCACACTGGGCAGTATTTTCAATGCAGCTATACCCGTGATCCCCTGCCTTGCTGGTCTGTTTACAACTTTCTTAGTAGCAGCTCCACCCTTGACGCCCCAGGCTTGACATCCATTGCATGCATGCAGGTATACTTTGCCTGCCTCCTTTCTTGCTGGGGCCACACGCTCGCTCACTATGAATGCCTCATAAATGCTGTGGTGAATTCTGTTTTAAACATGTTAACCTTGAGAGAGTGTACTGATACCCCCTCGAGTGAATCCATTATCTGGGTAAGCTTCATGAAATTTATGGGTCGTTTCCTATCCTGTTTCTTCCCTTCCAGGCACTATCAGCCTTTCATTGCTACCCTGATATAATGTAGATAATAGGCTACAATGGTTCTGTCGGGGAGAACCCAATTGCTTTGAAAAGGACAGAGAGAGTTGCTTAATACCTATTGACTGAGTATAACAAGTATAGCATTAACATGGGTTAGTTCATAAAACGTATTGCAAAAACTTTGGAACGCATATCTAATGACTTAAAGACACAGATTAAAGCAAAACACCTACTAATAAATGCTTGCAAAAGGCTCTTCTTTTATATCAATTAAATGCATAAACTCAATATATACAGAAAATCGGAGGGCTGTCAATACAAGAAATACTGGCACTGTGTCCTTCATTGATCTCTTCTCTCCCTCCTCTCTCTCTCCTCCCCTCCCTCACTCTCTTTAACCTCTCTTCCTTCTCTCTTCTCCTTCCCTCTCTCTCCCCTTTCTCTCTCCCCTTTCTCTCTCCCCTTTCCCTCTCCCCTTTCTCTCTCCCCCCCTTTCTCTCTCCCCCTTTCTCTCTCCCCCTTTCTCTCTCTCCCCTTAGCTCTCTCCCTCTTCTCCCTCTCCCCCTTCTCTCTCTCCCCCCTCTCTCTCCCCCTCTCTCTTCCCCCCGCCCCCTCCCCTCTCCCCCTCTCTCTCCCCTCTCCCCCTCTCTCGCTTGCCCCTCCCCTCTCTCCCCCGCTCTCTCTCGCCCCTCCCCTCTCTCCCCCCTCCCCTCTTTCCCCTCTCCCTTCTCCCCCCTCTCCTCCCTCCCCCCTCTCCCCCCTCTCCTCTCTCCCCTCTTCCCTCTCTCCCCTCCCCCTCCCCCTCCCCTCTCCTCTCTCACCCTCTACTCTTTCTCTCTCCTCTCCCCGCTCCCCTCTTCAGCCTTTGGTTCCGTATTTGTCAGAATTATGATTGCCAACCAAATAACAGCTTAAATTTTCAGCGACTCCTTGATCCAATCCGTAGACGGAACTCAAATTAACATTGTCCGATAAGCAGTGCTGCTCAGTACACCAACCAAGCAATGACAGCTCGAAACACTATGACGTCGACTTTTTACACCTCGCAGCATTCCCACTCCTTTACAATTTCTTCACTGTTTTCGAACAACTTTTCTGACCAATCTTGTTTGCTTAATTCTTCTATTTTTTTTTTTATAGAAATTTAGATTGTGCAATCACTCAAGAAATTCACAATTGCAAGGGACTTCTCGAACAGCGAAAATTCACACCAATTATTGCAGCTTCACTCTAGTGCGCAATAAGATTCCACTAGCATTTACAAAGTTATTCATTCACCATCGTTTGTCCCTATGGTTACTGATGGAAGTGATGGTATCTCACACTCCACACCAACTGACCTCTTTGCAAAACAAGATTAACATCCTAGGATCTTTCAATTTTATGAGCCTGAAATCAACTTCTTTGCAACATCAATTTCTTAAAACTTTTCTAGTATTAATCTTTTTATCTGCAAAGATGGCATACTCACACTACTCTCACAACCATAACATGTTCTCTCTATTTATACTCACACCTTCAAGCCCCAACTGACTTGGCTGTTACCGCTCGTCACTCCATCCGGATTCGGGCACTGGGAACTGTAATCTGGGATTATTGTATAAATATTTTGGGTACAAATTTAAGCTGTATACTGGGTGTAAACCATCAATCTGCTACCAGAAACTGCGGGAGCCTAAGGACTCACCAAGATGGTTCAATTTCTATATACCCTCTTACAATCTCGTCATGGAGAATCCTTGTGGCTACGGATAGGTCAATGGACCTTTTCCACCATAGGCGAGTTAGATCGGTTCCAAAAACTTCAAAATATTATTGACGTTCAGTATTCTAATGAATAGTCAATGATAAGAGGTTACGAAAGTTTCAAAACCTTTATTCAATTAAAGGTTAGTATCTAATTATCTTTATTCAGTTTAGTATGTTTACAGAAATAATAAGATTTGGTTAGAAGTCAGCATGAGAAAAATAATACACAGCATTCCATAAAGAACCCCAATACACTAATTAATGGCCTAACCTAAATAAAACCCAGAAAGAGTTCTTTGGAATAGAGCAAGAGCGATGTACCTCTCATAAGAGAAGTTCTGGAACCTTAGCCCAGTTCCCTATAGCTGCTAAGCAACTCTATATTATGGAACAATCTCTGCAGTAGCATTGGTCTAAAAAAAAAATTTGAAGGCATATTCATGTACTGTTCAAAAAGAATTGTCCTTTTGGTTGTGTCGTTGGTCGTATGATGCCTCTTCTTTCGATTCCCACAGGCTGCACTCACGTCGTCTCATTTGATGCAGTTTTGCTATGGCACTTGTTACATGAGGGAAAGTTCTCATGAGAACTCTCTTACCCAAGCTAAAAGATGCACTATAAGCTTGATGTGTAGACAAAGGTTAGTCAGTAATACGAAAGCAACTATCAATATTATTTGAAAGCAGCATTCATGAAGTCTATAGATCATCATTCATTATGTACAGTTTTAATAAGCTCATTGTATTGTAGTAAATGATCTAACATGAGGTGAGAAGCTGAATGAACATGAGGTTAAGATCAGCAAATTTCAAAATCGATCACTAATGCTAAGCAGTTGTACAAAATGTTTACTTATGAAGCTGTGAGCAAGAGTCGGGTGAAAGGCGTTGGGCCTTATTAAAAATACACATTAAGGAATGGTTGCCTGGTGCAAACAATTTTAAAAACACATGTTTATTAGTAAATATTCTAGTAACATTCTTAATATTTCATGGGGTTACTAATGCATTATACATAGTTTATTTACCAAGGTTTCACACGTTATGCATTTATATTTTGCCTGCAAGTTATTTCCTAGTGTAAGCATTTCTGCAGCATTTAAACACATTCTAAAGTGCAATCCTAACACAGTTGACAAGTCTGTTTTAAAATTTTGCACTATTTCTGTCAAACTTCTTCCCTTTTGATGATGTTAATCATCACAATTTGGTTTCACATTAAATTTTGATTCTAAAGAGCAGTTTCGTCCTCCAATATATCCACTCTCTTTTTATCACCCTAGCGTGTTGCAGTGTTTTCATGTAGTAGTCATTCATTATTCCCATTAAACCAATCTCCTTTTTGTAATGTTTTCATTGATAGGCATCATGTCTTTTGCGCAAGAAATATTTACACTCAGATACAGGGCATCCAGAAATATTAAACATAGTCCTATTATTAGTTTAGGCATTAGTATAGCTCTTATTATTCCCTTCCCAGCTGATGAGCACCAGTTGCCAAATGTATTTAACACCTTCGCCGCCCAGGTGCTGGACATTCCGATCGCGGGCATGGTCGTGACGAGCTCAGCTCGTCATGCGCACACGCCGACCGCGCAGCATGACGAGCTGAGCTCGTCATGAGCAACGAAGGGGTTAAACCCTTCCCAAAATTTTCATACAATACTTGTAATTTGGGTTTCAAGTTTTATATGTTTGCTGCAAGTTCTTCTATCTTCTCATTCTAGTCCGGTATGTGCGAACAGCAGTGAGTTAGCTTAAGCATGTGGCAGTCTCCTCCTTTCTCGGCAAGAAGGATGTCTACAGTAAGACAGTCTAGTAAAACCATAGACCTTATAGCAACTAATTCAGTGTTAATTAGGATCAAAGATCACGATGTGCTTGTCACCATTCTATCCCCTATGGTAGCGAACTTCCTGAGCTTTTCATCATTCAGTATTATCCCCACTGGTGGTGTCACTGCTCCAAATATATTTCCCACTAAGGAAAGCTAATTTCCTGCATTGCGTTTGTGTCTGCGTGATGGTGCTAGTGTCCAAGCTTCCATGCTAGTAACGTGATACATTTTCGGAATTAGTATGCCCAAATATGTTCCCTCCCAGTCAACAGGTAACAGAAAGTAAGCACTTTGTCCACACTTATAGTATACTCCAGGAATCTCGTTTCCGTCTCCTTGTAAAATTTGCCAAGCCACCCTCCTTATAATACGAAAGTGTGTTCACAACTACTAGTCCTACATGTCTAGTTCTTTTCTGTGTCCTTCTTTTATAAAAACAAACTTTTCCCTTGTGTTGACTGTATAATCCATGTTTTTGTTACTAAGATCGCTGCTGGTTTTACGGAAGCTTGGGGTGCCAAATACCAAGGCTGTGTAGTGTTTATTGTAACCTATGCCTCTTTAATTCACCACCAGACACTTCCTGTCTTTGTTGCAGTAGTATGTTATTTTTCATACTATGTCACTGGTGTTCTAGCTTTCTTTTCCCCTGTTTCCCCTTTTTTGTTTTTCTCTCTTTCTCTGCATCAAAATTAGTTGAGGAAAGATAAGTGCCAGTCTCCAAAAATGAGTTGCAGCGGGCTAAACCTGCACTCACCATGGCTCAAATTAAGCATTGGTCATTCCAAAATATAAATATATAATTCGTGTAGGCTTAAAACTGTCTACTTGATGTACATGCTTGTTGAGAGGTTTATTTTATATTAAAAAAGTGAGAATTGTATCAAAATGAAATTTGAGAATCCAATATTAAGTGGGCGCCAGAAGTTAAGGTTTTACCCAAATCATGTTTCTATGTCTATGCAAGAGCTAGCATGAAAATATTCCTGAGTATGAATATATTCGTATATAAAGGTGTTTCGGGTCAGCCTATTTTCATGGTTTGGTCTCTTTAACTCAAGTCACTCATTATGCTTATACCTACTAAAGCTTGCAGCACAGAGTCCTCCTCTTAGGACCTTGGCTTTTTGTCATTGTGAGTGACTCTTTTTGCTCGATTACCGGTGCACAACTAGCTTAGAAGACTACATAAGTTCGAGGGATTGCTCAGCAATTCAACAATACTTTACTTAGGCAGTGCTTTTTCTTTTCTTTTTATTATTTAGTATTAGAATGTTTTTCTTAAGTTCTTTTTAGTGGGCCTAAACTGACTTTAGGTTACAGTAATTCAAACTCTAGGTACCTTTACTTTGCTCGAATAGGAATTGTATATCCTGGTGAAGTGCACTAAAACGGTTTCTATGTCTATAATAAGTGCTCATGAAAAAAAACTTGCAGCAGCTTCTCGACACTAGATCAGTTGGATTTGCCAACGCTTTTTTAATGCTAGTTAAATATAAGTAGAGGATTTGTTTCAATATACAAAAATACATATGCAAGGCAAAAGATAAAGTGTATTAGCTAAATTGCAGACTTGTAACTTATAGCTGTAACTTATAGTTTGGGCTCTAATCCTGACTCCACCACTTGCCTATAAGTCATGTGATTCTGGGCAAATAGCATCTCCTCGTGCTTAACATTGTGGATCTGTACAAAACAGTGTTTTTCTTCTTCAAATTAAAGCTTTCTTTAAATATCCTGGCAGAAGTGGCTTAAAAAAAATAGTTTGGCAAAGTGGACTATATGTTAGTAGTGAAGTGGAATAAAAGTTAGAAATGAAGTTTAACAGGCATTTCTGCACAGAAACACAATAGGTAAGGGCTGAAGACCCCTTTTTATAGACATGGTCTGAAACATTTAAAGATTTTCTATGGCATACACACTTTCTGGGGTAGTTTAGTCTAGATGTGGGGTTGGGAGTTAGTGTAATTTTAAATGATTTTACCTAATTGCTTTATCAAAACAGAAAATTGCGTCAAATAGGTTGATACGCAGTCTCAGAGCCCATATTTACATGGCGTGCATCTTTGTTGCTCCCATTTTTTAACCTCCCTATCCAAAAGACACAATCAGTCTTTTTTTTATATAACCTAAGTCCTCTTACCAGCACCTACTTCTGTGATCTATCATAAGCAGAATACAATAAATACATAAAATAAAAAGCTAAGTAGAAAAAGTAACAAAGTAGACATTATATAGCGCACTCTGGAAACTGAATCACTGCAAGGCACTTGAGTGTGCCTGCTGAGAGTGATGCCAAAAACAAAAGTGATTTAAAAAAAAAAAAAGTGCAGAGCAAATTTGTAGGTTGTGGAACCACCTTATGTTAACCTTTATGACTGGCATATGGATGTATTCCCTCTGAAAGAGGGGTTTGAGGAGAGAATTCCTAATATCAAGGCTCTCCTCCAAGTTTAATAGTATTTGTGGTTAAACGATAATTTAACAGGTGAACATTTTGATGCTTAATTTCTTTTTGCTAGTTATAATTGTACCTTAGATCTATTGAAAGCATAAATATTACAGGACACCTGCCAAAGGAACAGGGACTTTCCCAAGAGTTTTTAGAGTTGAAATGGTAAGATGGATGTAACACTGCTTAAGGAAGCTGAGGCATGCCCCTTAAAATAGATCTCTATTCTAATATGAGAGCTAATTAGTTTATTATATTTGTCTAAAAACTATTTCCACCCTTCAGAGTTTGTGTTTATATAAGAAAGAACATGTTTACTGTTTGGGAAACATGAACCTTTCAGCTTAGTTTGCTGCAAAGGCATGCCCATCTTTTGCCATATTGGTCAGGAAACACTGGTGAATTATCTGTCAGAGCTGCCAAATGTCTATGGTCAAACTGCTGACAAGGCACCATGGGTTTAGGAAGTGTGGGGGGTGCAGGGGATATATCCCCCAGATTTTGCAATGAGGGGGACGCGGGAGGACAAGATGAGGGGGGACAAGGTGAGGGGGACAAGGTGAGGGGGGACGAGGGGGACAAGTTGGTGAGGGGGGACAAGTTGGTGAGGGGGGACAATGTGGTGAGGGTGGATCATGGTGTTGAGTGGGGCAAAGTAGTGAGGGGGGACAAGGTAGAGAGGGGCAACAAGGAGGTGAGGATGGACATTGAGTTGAGGGAGGGAGAAGGAGGTTAGGAGGGGGAACGAGGTGAGGGGGACACGAGGTAAGGGGGACACGAGGTGAGGGGACACGAGGTGAGGGGGCACGAGGTGAGGGGAACGAGGTGAGGGGGACACGAGGTGAGGGGGAACAAGAGGTGAGGGGGAACAAGAGGTGAGGGGGAACAAGAGGTAAGGGGGAACAAGAGGTAAGGGGGAACAAGAGGTGAGATGGGGGACAATGTGGGAATTTAAAGAGACAGCAATGTAGCAGGCCCTGTTTAAAGATCATTTGTTTTTCAGTGCATTAAAAGCATGGTGACTTAAAAACAAACAAAGTTTAAATGGGCTGCTGACTTAGTCAGCATGTCTCTTTTCCCAAATACAAGCACACATTAAGGCTGCACAGCATGTACTGTTTACAGATACTTATCTTCCCCTAGCTGCATTCATTTACAACACTTATCTTCTACTAAAGCTATTCACACTGTTTAGGCCCCATTCCCTGCCAACACTTTAGGGACTGTTAACTATTAGATAAGATCTCTTCCCAGGGAAAAGGCAGACAACTTCTAACCGTATGCGGGAATGCTTGCTTTTGTATTACTCTTTTATGTAAAGCAGATGCTTTAGCCTTAGAACGTTTGGGGCATTTCCTATTTATGCATTAGTACCTTTCTTTGTACTTTGTAGGCATTATCAGATTGATTATACTGATATACAGGCAGTCACAATTGCAGTTAAAAGGGGCGTCATTTAAATGGTGCAGCAGGTGCAGTGGCACCGGGGCCTAAAGTTGTCAACTCCACTAAACACCAAATATTGCTATATTTTACTACTAAACAGGCAGTCATAAGTGCATTTATCTAGCAGACACTAGGGCTATAATTTTATTAGTGCAGCAAGTGCAATGACACTGGGACCAAAAGCTCCAGGAACCCCAGTTAACACCGATTATTCCTATATTTTACAACTAAACAGGCAGTCACAAGTGCAGTTCCCTTGAAGGCACTAGGATCATGATTTCAATGGTGCAACAGGTGCAGTGGCACAAGGGCCCAAAGCTCTAGGAGCCTCTCTAAACACAAAATATTGCTACATTATACTAATAAACAGGCAGTCACAAATGCAGTTTTCTGGCAGGCACTAGGGGCATGATTTGAATGGTACAGCAGGTGCGGTTGCTCTGAGCCCAAAAGTTATCAGAACTCCACTTAACACATAATATTGATTTTACATCAATTAATTATATTATTTTCCACTTTCATTTAATTTTTCAAAATATTGCTATTACTTGGAGGGGACAAGGTGAGGGTGGGACAAGGTGAGGGTGGGACAAGGTGAGGGTGGGACGAGGTGAGGGTGGGACGAGGTGAGGGGGATGAGGTGAGGGGGACGAGGTGACGAGGTGAAGGGGGAACGAGGTGAGCGAGGTGAAGGGGGGTACGAGGTGACGAGGTGAAGGGGGACACGAGGTGAGGGCGGACACGAGGTGAGGGCGGACACACGAGGTGAGGGCGGGGACACGAGGTGAGGGGGGACACGAGGTGAGGGGGGACACGAGGTGAGAGGGGGACACGAGGTGAGAGGGGGACCCGAGGTGAGAAGGGGAGGACACGAGGTGAGAGGGGGACACGAGGTGAGAAGGGGAGGACAAGGAGGGAGGGGGGACAAGGAGGGAGGGGGACGAGCGATGACCCTGCATTTTAAAGAGGCAGCAATGTAGCAGTCCCTGTTTAAAGTTCATTCGTTTTTCAGTGCATTAAAACCATGGTGACTTAATAACAAATGAAGTTTAAATGGGCTGCTGACTTCGTCAGCATGTCTCTTTTCCCAAATACAAGCATACAACGCCCGTTGCTCTAAAAGGGCCTCAGATCCCCTGCTCCATCAGCCTCCTGTGCTGTAACCCGTTCCTAAAGCTTCCAGGACACAGAGCATTCTTATCTGATGAGTCTGGTGGACTCTAGTACTTCACAGGCCATACAAAGCTTTTCGAAAGTAAAGGAGGCTTTGTTAGTTTTAGGTTTTGCCTGCACAGCGCTTCCGAAATGTATGGTATTTAATATAACTTAAAAAGGGCTTCTCTTATCAGTTCCCAAGGCCAAAGTACTCATCCAAATACACTTAAGCGGGTGGAACTTCTTTTCATTATATTAAGGCTGCACAGCATGTACTGTTTACAGATACTTATATTCCCCTAGCTGCACGCATTTACAACATTTATCTTCTACTAAAGCTATTCACACTGTTTAAGCCCCATTCCCTGTCCATACTTTAGGGACTGTTAACTATAAGATAAGATCTCTTCCCAGGGAAAAGACAGACAGCTTCTAACCGTATGCGGGAATACTTGCTTTTTATTACTTTGTTATGTAAAGCAGATGCTTTAGCCGTAGAACGTTTGGGGCATTTCCTATTTTTGCATTAGTACCTTTCTTTGCACTTTGTAGGGATTATCGGATCGATTTTACTAATATACAGACAGTCACAACTGCAGTTAAATGGGTCATGATTTCAATGGTGCAACAGGTGCAGTGACACCAGGGCCCAAAGCTCTAGGAACCCCTCTAAACACTAAATATTGCAATAATTAACTACTAAACAGGCTGTCACGAGCAGTTTTCTTGCAGGCACTAGGGGCATGATTTGAATGGTACAGCAGGTGAAGTGGCTCGGAGCCCAAAAGTTATCAGGACTCCACTAAACACATAATATTAATTTTACATCAGTTAATTATATTATTTCCCTCTTTCATTTAATTTTTTTAAATATTGCATTACTTGCGGGGGACGAGGTGTGGGGGGATGAGGTGTGGGGGGGACGAGGTGAGGGGGGATGAGGGGAGGGAGGGTGAGGGGGGACGAGGGGAGGGGAGGGAGGGGAGGGTGAGGGGGACGAGGTGAGGGGGACAAGGTGAGGGGGGACAAGGTGAGGGGGAACAAGGTGAGGGGGAACGAGGTGAGGGGGGAATGAGGTGAGGGGAGAATGAGGTGAGGGGGGTGATGAGGTGAGGGGGTGACGAGGTGAGGGGGTGACGAGGTGAGGGGGTGGACGAGGTGAGCGGGGTGAACGAGGTGAGGTGAGGGGGGCGAACGAGGTGAGGGGGAACACGAGGTGAGGTGAGGGGGAACACGAGGTGAGGGGGAACACGAGGTGAGGAGGAACACAAGGTGAGGGGGACTCATGAGGTGTGGGGGGACAAGGTGAGACGAGGTTGGAGGGGAGACAATGTGGGAGGGGGGACGGGGACAAGCAACCCTGCATTTTAAAGAGCCAGCAATGTAGCAGTCCCTGTTTAAAGTTAGTTTTTCAGTGCATTAAAACCATGGTGATTTAAAAACGAACGAAGTTTAAATGGGCTGCTGAATTAGTCAGCATGTCTCTTTTCCCAAATACAAGCACACACTGCCCATTGCTCTAAAAGGCCCTCAGATCCCCTGTCCCATCCGCCTCCTGTGCTGTAACCCAGCTGCTAAAGCTTCCAGGACACAGAGCATTCTTATCTGATGAGTCTGGTGGACTCTAGTACTTCTACAGGCCATACAAAGCTTTTCAAAAGTAATGGAGGCTTTGTTAATTTTAGGTTTTGCCTGCACAGCACTTGCAAAATCTATTGTATTTAATATATCTTAAAAGGGGCTTCCTTTATCAGTTCCGAAGGCCAAAGTATTCATCCAAATCCGCTTTAGCGAGAGGAACTTTTTCTTACATTAAGGCTGCACAGCATGTACTGTTTACAGATACTTCCCCTGGCTGCACACATTTACAACATTTATCTTATACTAAAGCTATTCACACTGTTTAAGCCCCATTCCCTGTCCAGACTTAAGGGGATGTTAACTATAAGATAAGATCTCTTCCGAGGGAAAAGGCAGACAGCCTCTAACCGTATGCGGGAATGCTTGCTTTTTATTACTTTGTTATGTAAAGCAGATGCTTTAGCCTTAGAACATTTGGGGCATTTCCTATTCATTCATTAGTACCTTTCTTTGCACTTTGTAGGCATTATCAGATCAATTGTACTAATATACAGGCAGTCACATTTGTAGTTAAAAGGGGTTTGATTTAAATGGTGCAGAAGGTGCAGTGGCACCGGGGCCTAAAGTTGTCATGACTCCACTAAACACCAAATATTGCTATATTTTACTACTAAACAGGCAGTGGGAAGTGCATTTATCTAGCAGACACTAGGGCTATTATTTTAATAGTGCAGCAAGTGCCATGTCACTGGGACCAAAAGCTCCAGGCACCCCACTTAACACAGTTTATTCCTATATTTTACAACTACACAGGCAGTCACAAGTGCAGTTCCATTGCAAGTGCTAGGGTCATGATATCAATGGTGCAACAGGTGCAGTGACACCAGGGCCCAAAGCTCTAGGAACCCCTCTAAACACCAAATATTGCAATAATTAACTACTAAAAAGGCTGTCACAAGTGCAGTTACCTTACAGGCAATAGGGTCATGATTTGAACGGTACAGCAGGTGCAGTGGCAGCTGGGTCAAAAGTTGTCATAACTCCTCTAAACACCAAATATTGCTGTATTTTACTACCCAACAGGCAGTCACAAATGCAGTTTTCTTGAAGGCACTAGGGGCATGATTTGAATGGTACAGAAGGTGCAGTGACTCTGAGCCTAAAAGTTATCAGGACTCCACTAAACACATAATATTGATTTATATCAATTAATTATATTATTTCCCTCTTTCATTAATTTTTCAAAATATTGTATTACTTGCGGGGGGACAAGGTGTGGGGGGGACGAGGTGAGGGGGGACGAGGTGAGGGGGACGAGGTGAGAGGGGGGACGAGGTGAGAGGGGGGCGAAGTGAGACAATGTGGGAGGGGGATGGGGACAAGCGACGACCCTGCATTTTAAAGAGACAGCAATGTAGCAGTCCCTGTTTAAAGTTAGTTTTTCAGTGCATTAAAACCATGGTGATTTAAAAACGAACGAAGTTTAAATGGGCTGCTGAATTAGTCAGCATGTCTCTTTTCCCAAATACAAGCACACACTGCCCATTGCTCTAAAAGGCCCTCAGATCCCCTGTCCCATCCGCCTCCTGTGCTGTAACCCAGCTGCTAAAGCTTCCAGGACACAGAGCATTCTTATCTGATGAGTCTGGTGGACTCTAGTACTTCACAGGCCATACAAAGCTTTTCAAAAGTAATGGAGGCTTTGTTAATTTTAGGTTTTGCCTGCACAGCACTTGCAAAATCTATTGTATTTAATATATCTTAAAAGGGGCTTCCTTTATCAGTTCCGAAGGCCAAAGTATTCATCCAAATCCGCTATAGCGGGTGGAACTTTTTTCTTACATTAAGGCTGCACAGCATGTACTGTTTACAGATACTTCCCCTGGCTGCACACATTTACAACATTTATCTTATACTAAAGCTATTCACACTGTTTAAGCCCCATTCCCTGTCCAGACTTAAGGGGATGTTAACTATAAGATAAGATCTCTTCCGAGGGAAAAGGCAGACAGCCTCTAACCGTATGCGGGAATGCTTGCTTTTTATTACTTTGTTATGTAAAGCAGATGCTTTAGCCTTAGAACATTTGGGGCATTTCCTATTCATTCATTAGTACCTTTCTTTGCACTTTTGTAGGCATTATCAGATCAATTGTACTAATATACAGGCAGTCACATTTGTAGTTAAAAGGGGTTTGATTTAAATGGTGCAGCAGGTGCAATGGCACCGGGGCCTAAAGTTCTCATGACTCTACTAAACACCAAATATTGCTATATTTTACTACTAAGCAGGCAGTGGTAAGTGCATTTATCTAGCAGACACTAGGGCTATGACTTTAATAGTGCAGCAAGTGCCATGTGACTGGGACCAAAAGCTCCAGGCACCCCACTTAACACAGATTATTCCTATATTTTACAACTACACAGGCAGTCACAAGTCCAGTTCCATTGCAAGTGCTAGGGTCATGATATCAATGGTGCAACAGGTGCAGTGACACCAGGGCCCAAAGCTCTAGGAACCCCTCTAAACACCAAATATTGCAATAATTAACTACTAAGAAGGCTGTCACAAGTGCAGTTACCTTACAGGCAATAGGGTCATGATTTGAATGGTACAGCAGGTGCAGTGGCAGCTGGGTCAAAAGTTGTCATAACTCCTTTAAACACCAAATATTGCTGTATTTTACTACCCAACAGGCAGTCACAAATGCAGTTTTCTTGAAGGCACTAGGGACATGATTTGAATGGTACAGAAGGTGCAGTGACTCTGAGCCTAAAAGTTATCAGGACTCCACTAAACACATAATATTGATTTACATCAATTAATTATATTATTTCCCTCTTTCATTACATTTTTCAAAATATTGTATTACTTGCGGGTGGACAAGGTGAGGGGGGGACGAGGTGAGGGGGAGACGAGGTGAGGGGGGAGATGAGGTGAGGGGGGAGATGAGGTGAGGGGGGAGACGAGGTGAGGGGGGACAAGGTGAGTGGGGACAAGGTGAGGGGGGACAAGGTGAGGGGGAGGGGGAGATGAGGTGGGGGAGGTGGGGGGATGAGGTGAGGGGACGACGAGGTGAGGGGGACAAGGTGAGAGGGGGACAAGGTGAGAGGGGGACAAGGTGAGGGGGACAAGGTGAGAGGGGGGACATGGAGGGAGGGGGGACGATAACGAGCAACAACCCTGCATTTTAAAGAGACAGCAATGTAGCAGTCCCTGTTTAAAGTTCATTTGTTTTTCAGTGCATTAAAAGCATGTTGACTTAAAAGCAAATGAAGTTTAAATGGTCTCCTGACTTAGTCAGCATGTCTCTTTTCCCAAATACAAGCACACAAAGCCCGTTGCTCTAAAAGGGCCTCAGATCCCCTGCCCCATCCACCTCCTGTGCTGTAACCCAGCTGCTAAAGCTTCCAGGACACAGAGCATTCTTATCTGATGAGTCTGGTGAACTCTAGTACTTCACAGGCCAAACCAAGCTTTTCAAAAGTAAAGGAGGCTTTGTTAATTTTAGGTTTTGTCTGCACAGTGCTTGCGAAATGTATTGTATTTAATATATCTTAAAATGGGCTTCTCTTATCAGTTCCCAAGGCCAAAGTATTAATCCAAATCCGCTCTAGTGGGTGGAACTTTTTTTTCTTACATTAAGGCTGCACAGCATGTACTGTTTACAGATACTTATCTTCCCCTAGCTGCACGCATTTACAACACTTATCTTATACTAAAGTTATTCACACTGTTTAAGCCCCATTCCCTGTCCAGACTTTAGGGACTGTTAACTATAAGATAAGATCTCTTCCCAGGGAAAAGACAGACAACTTCTAACCGTTTGCGTGAATACTTGCTTTTTATTACTTTATTATGTAAAGCAGATGCTTTAGCCTTAGAACATTTGGGGCATTTCCTATTCATGCATTAGTACCTTTCTTTGGACATTGTAGGCATTATCGGATCAATTTTACTCCTATACAGGCAGTCACAATTGCAGTTAAAAGGGTCATGATTTCAATGGTGCAACAGGTGCAGTGACACCAGGGCCCAAAGCTCTAGGTACCCCTTTAAACACCAAATATTGCAATAATTAACTACTAAACAGGCTGTCACAAGTGCAGTTACCTTACAGGCAATAGGGTCATGATTTGAATGGTACAGCAGGTGCAGTGGCAGCTGGGTCAAAAGTTGTCATGACTCCTCTAAACACCAAATATTGCTATATTTTACTACATAACAGGCAATCACAATTGCAGTTTTCTTGCAGGCACAAGGAGCATGATTTGAACGGTACAGCAGGTGCAGTGGCTCTGAGCCCAAAAAGCCATTTGACTTGCAGGGCTTGCTGACTGCAATGTTTAATTTCCTCCTGTAGTTATCCTCCACTCCATTTGACATGGCCCCATGCCATGTCTGCCTGGGGATGATTTCTGACCACATGATGGTGCTGCCAAAGGACCTTGGCGTCTCTGTCAGCCTTAGCCAGATGTCATGGAGGAGTTCCGTCCTCCCAAGCTGTGCGTGGTCGTTGTCCCCCCAGGTGTATCATCAGGACATCCGGGTACCTGATGGCTGTTGTCTGCCGTTTGGCGAAGTTTGACAATAGCTGCTCCCATCTCATCGCTGGGAAGCCACACCATCTAATGTTTGTGGCTTCTGGCTGGCCCACCTTTCTGTAGCCAACATGAGTCCACAATGCCTGCATTGCATTTGATTTATAATTTACAGAGCGTATGAATGCCCTTGGGAGCCTTGGTGCTAACATTTACAAATTTCCTGAATTGAAACCGCAGGTGAATGAATGAGTGCCCGATCACCCAAACTGTTCTGGGCTGGTCCTTGCAAAGGCAACAAGAGCAATTGACAATTCGCTTGCGGTGCAACTCCTGTTGGTCACAATAGTTGGGCGTCAGGTCTGTTTTGTACGCATTGAAGCACAAGCTGTCCACTGCTTTGATGCCAGCCTTTGGCATCCTGTGTTGTGCGGCTGTTGTTGCCGCCCCTATCTTGAATAAGCGGGACCCAAAGGAGGCAGATGGTGTGCCTGCCCATCCTTGCTGATCTGTTTACAACTTTCTTAGAAGTAGCTCTACCCTTGACGCCCCTGGCTTGACATCCATTGCATGCAGGCATACTTTGCCTGCCTCCTTTCTTGCTGGGGCCACACGCTCGCTCACTATGAATGCCTCAAAAATGCTGTGATGAATTCTGTTTTAAACATGTTAACCTTGAGAGAGTGTACTGCTACCCCCTCGAGTGAATCCATTATCTGGGTAAGCTTCATGAAATTTATGGGTCGTTTCGTATCCTGTCTCTTCCTTTCCAGGCACTTCCAGCTTTTCACTGCTGCCCTGATATAATGTAGGGTCATTGGGCTCCTCTCCTTTGCTTAGTTTTGAGAAATGGGCCACTGCTGCTAAGTGGGCCTATGCCCAAGATTTTGATTTCTTGTGTATGTTTGCCCACTAAATGAAATGTTCCATGGCCCTAGCCATGGCTCTGGGGTCCCCCAGCCTCTGGAGTCCTCCCATCTGCCTCATCTCGTGGACTTTATCATCCGGTAATCTGGATGTACCCCCCACGGAGTCCAACTTAATCCTGAGGAACACCAGCTTTGTTTTCTGGCCCATCCTTCACTGTTGAGTACTTCATCGAGCATGCATCTGGGCTGATCCCACAGTTTACAGAAGTTCCCTTCAGAAAAGACAGGTAGTGTATGAGTCTGAACTGGGGCACCTCATTTGGGTACCACTCCCAGGCGGAGAAATGACCAACCCCTTGGGGAATGGAGGAGACAGTGGGCCCTCTATTCACCCCAGGTCCTTCTCATTTCTTTTTCATTTGCTAGACTATTTCTGGGTTCTTCTGGGTGGATTTTAGATTCCTCACTTTGCCTGTGGAGATGGACCCCCCAAATGGAATTTTAAAACCCTCCTCAAAACCTTTCACCGGTAGGGTGGCATCCTTTCTGTTGTTGTACCAATTGGCTAGTCTCTAGAGCTGGTGTGTGTTAATGGGGGTCCTGGCTTATCTGGAAATGTACACATCCCACACGGTCCACCCACTCTTCTTGCCCATGCTAGTGCTTCTTTTTCTTTCTTGGCACTGTGTCCTTCATTGATCTCTTCCCTCCCTCCCTCCCTCCTCTCTCTCTCCTCCCCTCCCTCTCTCTCTCTCCCCTCTCCTCCTTCTTTCTCTCTCCCCTCTCCTCCTTCTCTCTCCACCTCCCCTCTCTCTCTCCACTCTTCCTGTCTCTCTCTAACCTCCCTCTCCACTCCTCTCTCTTTCTCTCTCTCCCCCCTTCTCTCTCCCCCTTCTCTCTCTCCCCCTTCTCTCTCTCCCCTTCTCTCTCTCCCCCTTCTCTCTCTTCTCCTCTCTCTCCCTTCTCCTCTCTTGCTCTCCCCTCTCTCTTCCCCCCTTCCCCTCTCCTTTCACCCTCTCCCCTCCTCTCACCCTCTCCCCTCTCTCCCCTTGGTTCCGTATTTGTCAGAATTATAATTGCCAACCAAATAACAGCTCAAATTTTCAGCGAGTCCTTGATCCAATCCGTAGATGGAGCTCAAATTAACAATGACTGATAAGCAGTGCTGCTCAGAACACCAACCAACCAATCACAGCACGAAATACTATGACGTCGACTTTTTACTCCTCGCAGCGTTCACACTCCTTTACAATTTCTTCACTATTTCCAAACAACTTTTCTGACCAATCTTGTTTGCTTAATTCTTCTTCTTTTCTTTAAAGAAATTTAGATTCTGCAATCACTCAAGAAATTAACAATTGCAAGTGACTTCTCGAACAGCGAAAATTCACACCAATTAATGCAGCTTTACCCTAATGTGCCTTTAGGTTCCACTAGCATTCACAAAGTTATTCAATCACCACCATTTGTCCCTATGGTTACTGATGGAAGTGATGGTACCCCACACTCCACATCAACTGACCTCTTTGCAAAACAAGATTAACATCCTAGGATCTTTCAACTTTTATGAGCCTGAGATCAACTTCTTCGCAACATCAATTTCTTAAATCTTTTCTCGTATTATTCAATTTATCTGCAAAGCGAGCATACTCGCACTACTCTCACAACCACGACATGTTCTCCCTATTGATACTCACACCTCCAAACCCCAACTGCCTTGACCGTTACCGCTCGTCACTCCATCCGGATTCGGGCACTGGGAACTGTAATCTGGGATTATTGTGAAAATATTTTGGGTACAAATTTAAGCTCTATACTGGGTGTAAACCATCAATCTGCTACCAGAAACTGCAGGAGCCTAAGGACTCACCAAGATGGTTCAATTTCTATATACCCACTTACAATCTCGTCGTGGAGAATCCTTGTGGCTCCGGATAGGTCAATGGACCTTTTCTGCCATAGGCGAATTTGAGTGGTTCCAAAAACTTCCAAATATCACACCAGGGCCCAAAGCTCTAAGAACCCCTCCAAACACCAAATATTGCAATAATTAACTACTAAACAGGCTGTCACATGTGCATTTACCTTACAGGCAACAGGGTCATGATTTGAATGGTACAGCAGGTGCAGTGGCACCTGGGTCAAAAGTTGTCATAACTCCTCTAAACACAAAATATTGCTATATTTTACTACTAAACAGGCAGTCACAAATGCAGTTTTCTTGCAGGCACTAGGGGCATGATTTGAATGGTATATCAGGTGCAGTGGCTCTGAGCCCAAAAGTTATCAGAACTCCACAAAACATATAATATTGATTTTACATCAATTAATTATATTGTTTCCCTCTTTCATAAAATTTTTCAAAATATTGCTATTACTTGCCCGCGCTATTCCGCTAGTAACAGCACAATATATTGCCATTTTATACATAAACAAGTCATAACACTTTAACAGATTTTCTGTAACTTATATTGTACAACTACTCAGCAAGTACAACTTACAACAAAAAACAGCTTATTAATCATATAGGCGAAACCTAATGCATTTACCAATGCTTGTTTTTTAATTGCTTCTTTTGCCCCCTGCAGTCTTGTGCTCTCTTCAACCCACTTGCAAGTTGTCAAAGGCTTGGTAGGGTCAGATAAACAGGGATGAACAGCTCCATTAGCATATCTCTCCCCATTGGGAAAAAGACACTGCAGTAGTGCCTTGTCACATTCTTAAGTAACAAAAATGAGAGGTTATGTAAGTTTCCTATAAGATGTAAATGAGCAAGATAGTTACATTTTATTATTATATCGGCATTTCTAAAGCACTTTCCTAACCCTTGTGAACCCCAAGGAGCTGAAACAAATATTTATGCCAAAATATAAATGCTATGGACTGTTTTTATTTTCTTAGTGCCTTGAAACCATTCATAAGACACTATCTAACAGAATATTTAATGACAAGTTATATTCTGTCATTTGGTTCTATAAATGATTTTATTTAATGGCCCTGCTCTTCTTGTCCATCCTCTCTTATTCCAGATAATTGTAGTGTTTAGTAAAGTGTATAGTAGGTGCAATATGCTCTGTTGAGTCGCATCTTCCTTCTACAGAAGCTGCATTGGGGGCGATTGGGTGAAATTATGGGCCTTTAACTGCATGAAACACTGTTTGCACTTCTGCACTAATACCCTTTATCCAATACCAAAATAGTCCAAACATAAGCCACAAGGCACTCACAAACTTCTATCCATCCATACATACATTAGAATCAGTCGAGCAACCTGTCACTTCTTTTCACCTCAAATTCATGCATAAAAGCAGCAAAACGTACAAGCACAACTCTAATTACCATATACAACACATATGCAACCTTTGGGTGTTAGAACGGTACTAATGAGCTGAAACCTTTGCTCATACAGTGTTATGATTTTATAAAAATGTCAATAAAAAGAAGTAATACCATCACATAGTGTCGCATCTTTCAGTATCATTTGCTTTTTGCTGCTACATAATTCAGTCAATATGGTCACATAAGGTGGTTGTCCCTGATCTGTGGGAAATCCATTATTCTAAGAGTAAAGTTCAGTTGGTTAATATGAAGGTGGGCGAGTCAGCAAATTAACAGGGTCAAACGAGTTGCAGCCGAGCCAAAGGTCTGGCCCTGAAAATGTTTGCCATGAAAATCATACACCAAACATCACTTAAAATATGATAAACATCTTTATAAAATTTAAAAATGTTTATTACTTTAACATGTTGAAGTTTTGTCTTTAGTGTGTTATGTTATGTTATGTTATGTTAGGTGGGTATTTCTAAAGCGCACGTTCACCAGCAGGTCTCTTGGCGCTAAGATTAGAATAGGGAGGGTTCGCAGCCAAAGCAGCCTAGTTATGGGCTAAAGTAAAAAGCCAAGTCTTAAGCAGTTTTCTGAACCGCACATAGTCTTCTTCAAGTCTCAAAGTAATCGGAAGCGAGTTCCACAATTTCGGGCCCAGTATAGAGAGCCGGGACCCTCCAGTGCGTTTGCGTCTGAATCTCGGTACTACCAATTGATTCAGATGCATCGATCTAAGGGTGCGCTGGGGGGGAGTACTTACTGATTCTCGAAGAGATAAATCTGGGGCCTGTACCCTGAATGGCTCTGAAAAGGATGCATCCTGTTTTAAACATAGATCGTTGCTCCACCGGGAGCCAGTGGAGTTCTTTCAGCAGCGGGCTAATGTGGCATCGTCTCATCTTTTTGATAGATAATTCTGGCTGCTTGATTCTGAATCATCTGTAGACGGTGCTTCTGATTTTCGGAAGGCCAAGATACAATGCATTTCCGTAATCAATTTTGGAAAGGATCAGGGCAATAATGATTTGGATACTGGCCTCCCTGCTAAAGAATCTTCTAATCTTGCGCAGCTTTTGAAGTTGGACGAAGCAAGCAGAGGTAACCGATCCAATCTGAGAGCTCATAGTGAGATCTGAATCAATTTGTATACCCAAACTCTTAATCACCGGCTTAGGGAGCGGTACCACGCCTAATTCCGGAGGCCAATGTGTGGGAGTCCAATGCATAAGTTTGTTTTTAGGTACAATTATTTCAGTTTTTTCAGAATTTAATTTTAACTGATTGCTGTTCATCCAGTTTTTGATGAACAGCATGGAATTCCTGACAAATTCCTCTGATTTAGGTGACTCTTCAATGGTAAAAATTAGCTGCATGTCATCAGCATAATTATATATCTTGACCCCCATCTGCCGGAGACTAGAAATGAGTGGGCGTATATAAACATTGAAGAGAATCGGGGAAAGAGAGGAACCTTGCGGGACTCCACAACTCATATCTACAGTATTGGATTTGTAAGGTGAGAGCCAGACCGATTGCTTACGGCCCTCTAAAAAGGATCTGAACCAATCATGGCAGAGCCCCCAAGACCAGCAGCGGCTATGCGATCCAGCAGTATATCGTGGTTGACGGTATCAAATGCCGCAGACAGGTCTAAAAGAATAAGGGCCTGAGTGCAGTCCACATCCGCCTGGCCTTTAAGGTCGTCTATAACCGACAGTATAACGGATTCAGTGGAGTTCGATGGGCAAAAACCTGCCTGGTAAGTATCCAAGAAGTTAGTGGCCTCTAAAAAAGAGCTCAGACAGCTGGCTACATGGGTCTCCAGTAGTTTAGCAGGGAAAGGAAGGAGAGATATAGGCCTATAATTCTCCAGCTTATAGGGGTCCATGCCTTGCTTTTTTTGCAACGGGATAACCACTGCTTCCTTAAAGACTGAAGGCAGAGTACCTTGGGAAAGAGAGAGATTCAAGAACTCAAGGATAATATCAGGATAGGCCAGGTAAATGGCTTTTATTATGTGAAGTGGACATACCTCTTTGGGGGAACCTGATTTTACCTTATTTACAAGATCGGAGAGGCACTGCACTGAGAAGTATTTATTAAAAGTGATAGTTTTTAAACATGAACTTAGAACTATTCCTGTCCTGACGGTTGTCATGTTAATTCTTTATGCAGCCCACATTCTTATAAATAGAGCAACATTATAGTCTATTAAATGAAACACAGTAGGTACAGTTGGTACTCTGAACACATGTATTTGAAGGTGCTTTCATATGCAATAGTGTAGAAAAAGGAAGATAGGTAAAATAAAATATTTCCCAAAGATCACATAATTTGGTTAAGTGGGAAAGCCATGATTAATCCTAGTTTTCTGTTTCACTTTTTACAAATCAGCCGCCAAATTGGTATTTATTTCCTTCTCCTTTTTACCTCAAATGTTAATGTTTTGCTTTTATCTTTATGTGCATGAGGGTAGAGTGAGGGTGGCAGGCAAAGCCACATGAAAGCTTGGCTTCCAATGAGACGCCAATATGAGCTAGAGCCCATCTTCAGGCTTGATCCTGGTTGAGCTTTCAGTGGTTCACCCACCTCTAGGTTAATGATTACTTCAGATGCGTGCATGTATTACCAGTTGGTGCACTGGGGACAAGTGACTTGTGTGCTTATATACCTATGCGGTTCCAGCCTGGGAGTGAAAGCACTGTGTATGTAGGGCAATTTAAAAATGTATTACAGGCTGCACACAATATAAGATAGACTGCCAGAAAATGTGCAGAAAGACTCAAGGCAGCAAGGGCCTGGCTGTATGGGCTGATAGGCCATCCCTCCCCACCTTTCTCCTCTGGCAAGAAGTGGTCAGCCTGACACACTCTTCTTGTTCAGGCCAGGAAGCCAGGAGCTGTACAGGCACTAAATACTCAGGCTGCTGGCTGGCTGTCTGAGCTGAACTTTGCCAGGTTGAGAATTTCACAGCCCTGTGGGCGTGACCTCCACAGCCTGGCAAAAGTGCCTCTAGGTCCTCCCCTTCATGACAAGGGGGAGTGTCACTGATTACATCAGGCCTGGGTGCTTCAGTTTTAAGCCATGGCTTGCAGAGGTCCCTGTGTCAATAAGGGACACGTCATCAAAAAGTGGGGTGGGTTCAGCAGTCTCACTGACCCCATCCCACTCGGTGACAAGTGAGGGACTAATGCCTTCCCTTATTGACTGACCTTAGGTCTCATGGGACCTCCGAGGTTTCCCTCCAAGAGAGCTGCACTGAAAGAAAGTTTTGTTTTTTAATGTTTGGTGCATGCGTATATGTATGTATGTATGCATGTCAGGCCAGGCCAGGAGCACGTTGAGAGGACCCGTCCTACAAGAGTCTGGGGCTTTACTGGCAATTGTGTTTATTTGTGTCTCCAATTGATTGGAATGCCTCGGACCGCCTCGAGATCAAGCTAAGCAAGTGGCTGCTGCCAGGAGCAGTCCGTGACTACACGGGGAGGCGCGATCAATGTATCAGCGTCTCACGGTCCGGCGGACCCTTGCAATTTGGGCAGGACGTTGGGGACCCAAGGAAGTCCAGGACATTCATCAAGTCGGGTTTTACCATCTACACACAAAACCCCCCTTTGTCAAGGAACAACAGTGCTCATTATGGGTATAATTGGTCCCCGTTGAAGTCTCTTACCCGGACATACTGCCTGCTGGGAGTTGCAGTCCACAATCAAAGACTGCAGCTGAGACTCGAGCCAACCAAGTGGGGCCAGATGAACTCCCACCAATGGGAGTGTCGCAGGATATGCAAAGGAGGGTGGGGTTGTATTCCCGATGTCAGCGGCATCTGAAGAAGGCACACTTCGTCAAAATGCATTATGCCAGAGCTGTTGTTAAAGTGGACTTCCTGAAGCTCCCCGCTGTATCCTCTGATTACTTGAAATGAAGTGGTCCTTAAGTGATATTATACGCGCAGGCAGGAGCACGTTGAGAGGACCCGTCCTACAAGAGTCCGGGGCTTTACTGGCAATTGTGTTTATTTGTGTCTCCAAGTGATTGGAATGCCTCGGACCGCCTCAAGATCAAGCTAAGCAAGTGGCTGCTGCCAGGAGCAGTCCGTGACTACATGGGGAGGCGCGATCACTGTATCAGCGTCTCACGGCCCGGCGGACTCTTGCAATTGGGGCAGGACATTGGGGACCCAAGGAAGTCCAGGACATTCATCAAGTCGGGTTTTACCATCTACACACAAAACCCCTCTTTGTCAAGGAACAACAGTGCTCATTATGGGTATAATTGGTCCCCGTTGAAGTCTCTTACCCGGACATACTGCCTGCTGGGAGTTGCAGTCCACAATCAAAGACTGCAGCTGAGACTCGAGCCAACCAAGTGGGGCCAGCGGAACTCCCACCAATGGGAGTGTCGCAGGAAATACAAAGGAGGGTGGGGTTGTATTCCCGATGTCAGCGGCATCTGAAGAAGGCACACTTCGCCGAAATGCATTATGCCAGAGCTGTCATTAAAGTGGACTTCCTGAAGCTCCCCTCTGTGTCCTTTGATTACTTGAAATGAAGTGGTCTTTAAGTGATATATATATATATATCCTGTCTTAAAAGTTTCAAGGTGATTCGTCAAGCGGGGGCCGAGAAAAAAGGGGGGTCCCAAAATGCGTTTTCCCCATGTTAATTTCCATAGTAAACTTTAGACAAAGCTAAAGCCCGAACTGCTGAACGGAATTACACCAAATTTGGCAAAAAGGTAGGGCTTGGTTCAGAAAGATCCCTTTTTGTTAAATGGTGTAAATCCGTTCAGTAGCTGCTGAGAAATTAAAGAAAGAAAAAATTTATGTATCTGAGCACCGAGGAGGATTCACAAACCCTCCCGAGCACAAGCTCAATTCTGATTGGCTGACAACACTGCAAACCAGGAAGTGTTGGCAGCCATCTTGTGACTCGGTAGAACCGAGTCACAAGAAAACAGTGAAAAAGAGGCTGAAAAACAAGACAAGGGGGCTGGGTAGAAACACCCTGAGCCCCTAGGCCTGCTCAGGGGGTCCCACAAGGACCCCCAGGGCCAAAAAAAGCATTTAAAAAAAAAAAATCTGCCGAATTCGCGCTGTGGTCGCGAATTTGGCCAAGAAAATTAAAAAAAAACGAAGCGTGGGCTCCCGCCCTTTGTTATTTTTAAGCCCCCGGGTGGGCCAGCTCCTGGGGGGCAATGCCAAATTGTATAGCGGGGGCCCGTGGGGGCCCCCGCAGCCCCGGGGTCCGCCACCTCCCTGGGGCTTTTTTCATTATTTGTGGGGAGGGGCACGCAGCCCCCCCGGAGCCCCGGGGACCACCACCTCCCCGGGGCTCTATTTTTTTTAAAATAACCTGTGTGGGGGGGCTCGCACCCACCCACACGCCCCGGGGACCACCACCTCCCCGGGGCACTAAATATGCGAATGCGGGGGTCCATTACGGACCCCTGAGCCCCGGAGATCACCACCTTCTCGGGGCTTTGCACTCGTAGGGAGGGGGGCCGCACGGCACGCCTCCTGGAGCCCTTGATGGCCCTGGGGACTGCCACCCCCCAGGGCCGGCTCCTGCAATGTCCTGGGGTGCCCACCCCCGGGACATTGCCGTTTGCTATGGCAGGGCGGTAATACGGCTCCCGCCCTGCCATAGCAAACTCCTGCTTTGCTTCATTGAAGCGAGAGCAGGAAATCCTACTCTCGCTTCAATGAAGCAAAGCAGAATTGGTTTTGGGCAAGGGGAGCTGCATGTCAGCAGCTCCCCTTGCCCAAAGCAATCCCGGCTCCCGCAGGAGGCGGGGAGCCGGCGGGACTGTGGGGGCATTGGGGCTCCCCACGGTCCCCAACGAAGAGGCCAGGCCGCGGGGGATGGGGTCCCTGGGGCCATAATTGGCCTTTGGAGGGGGGCTACGCGGTCCCCCTCCGCATAATTAAAAAAAAAAAAAACAAGACTGCCAGGCCCCGGGAGATGGGGTCCCCGGGGCCAGCCCCCCTCCCAAAAAATAAAATAAAATAACCCAAAAAAAAGGAACCGGCAACTCGCCGGAGGCCCTGCCCCCTCCCTGCACCACTGTGCAAACGCATCCCGTGGCGCGTTTTAAGTTGGGGAATTAATTCCCCTTCAATACTGAGGGTCCCTGGGGGCAACTAGCCCACCAGGTACCACCAGTAAGCGCCACAGGGCTGCGTTGCAGAGAGGTGGTCCGAGGCCACGCCCCTTTTTACACCTCTCTGCAACGCAGCTCTGTGGTGCTTACTGGAGGTACCTGGTGGGCTAGTTGGACCCCAGGGACCCTCAGGATTCAAGGGGACTTAATCCCCCAACTTAAAACGCGCCACGGGGTGCATTTGCACAGTGGTGAAGGGAGGGGGTGGGGCCTGATGTGACAAGTGTGCAAACGCACCCCGTGGCATGTTTTAAGTTGGGGGATTAAGTCCCCTTCAATACTGAGGGTCCCTGGGGGCCAACTAGCCCACCAGGTACCTCCAGTAGGCGCCACAGAGCTGTGTTGCAGAGAGGTGGTTCGAGGCCACGCCCCTTTTTACACCTCTCTGCAACGCAGCTCTGTGGGGCTTACTGGAGGTACCTGGTGGGCTAGTTGGCCCCAAGGGACCCTCAAGATTCAAGGGGACTTAATCCCCCAAGTTACAATGTGCCAGGGGGCGCGTTTGCACAGTGGTGCAGGGAGGGGGCGGGGCCTGATATAACAAGTGTGCAAACCGCCCCCTGGCGCAATGTAAATTGGGGGATTAAGTCCCCTTCAATCCTGGGGGTCCCTGGGGGCCAACTAGCCCACCAGGTACCTCCAGTAAGCACCACAGAGCTGCGTTGCAGAGAGGTGGTCCGAGGCCACGCTCCCTTTTTACACCACGCTGCAAACGCGGCTTCTAGTGCACTGCTTGTGGGGCGATGAGGTCCTCTTGTGTCCTGAGGACGTCAGGACACAAGTGGACTTTATCCTCCGAGCAGCAGTGCGCCAGAAGCTGCGTTTTCAGTGTGGTGTATAAAGGGAGCGTGGCCTCGGACCACCTCTCTGCAATCCAGCTGTGTGGTGCTTACTGGAGGTACCTGGTGGGCTAGTTGGCCCCCAGGGACCCTCAGTATTCAAGGGGAATTAATTCCCCAACTTACAACGCACATGGGGGCGCTTCTTTCTGCACCTCTGTTGCTTCTTTCAGCAATTCTCTTGCCTCTTTGTGCACTTCTCTTGCCTGTTTCTGCACCTCTCTTGCCTCTTTTTGCACCTCTGTTGGCTCTGTCTGCACCTCACTTGCTCCTTTCTACACTTCTCTTGCCTCTTTGTGCACCCCTGTTGCTTCATTCTGCACTTTCCATGCTTCTTTCTGCACCTGTCTTGCTTCTTTCTGCACCCCTGTTGTCTCTTTATGTACCTCTTTTACCGCTTTCTGCACTTTTCTTGCCTTTTTCTGCACCTCTCTTCCCTCTTTCTGCACGTCTGTTGCCTCTTTCTGCACCTTATTTGCTTCTTTCTGCACCTCTGTTGTCTCTTTCTGCACTCGTCTTCCCTCTTTCTGCATCTTTCCTGCCTGTTTTTGCATCTCACTTGCCACTTTCTGCATCTCACTTGCCTCTTTCTGCACTTTTCTTGCTTCTATCTACACCTCTGTTGCTTCTTTCAGCACTTCTCTTGCCTGTTTCTGCACCTCTTTTACCTCTTTTTGCACCTCTGTTGGCTCTTTCTGCACCTCACTTGCTCCTTTCTACACTTCTCTTGCCTCTTTGTGCACCCCTGTTGCTTCATTCTGCACTTTCCATGCTTCTTTCTGCACCTGTCTTGCTTCTTTCTGCACCCCTGTTGTTTCTTTATGTACCTCTTTTGCCTCTTTCTGCACTTTTCTTGCCTTTTTCTGCACCTCTCTTCCCTCTTTCTGCACGTCTGTTGCCTCTTTCTGCACCTTATTTGCTTCTTTCTGCACCTCTGTTGTCTTTCTGCACTCGTCTTCCCTCTTTCTGTACCTTTCCTGCCTGTTTTTGCATCTCACTTGCCTCTTTCTGCACTTTTCTTGCTTCTTTCTACACCTCTGTTGCTTCTTTCAGCAATTCTCTTGCCTCTTTCGGCACCCCTGTTGCTTCATTCTGCACTTTCCATGCTTCTTTCTGCACCTGTCTTGCTTCTTTCTGCACCCCTGTTCTCTCTTTATGTACCTCTTTTGCCTCTTTCTGCACTTTTCTTGCCTTTTTCTGCACCTCTCTTCCCTCTCTCTGCACGTCTGTTGCCTCTTTTTGCACCTCTGTTGGTACTTTCTGCACTGCTCTTGCTTCTTTCTGCACCTCACTTGCCTCTTTCTGTACTTCTATTGCTTCTCTCTACACCTCTTTGCTTCTTTCAGCAATTCTCTTGCCTCTTTCTGTACTTCTCTTCCTTCTTTCTGCACCCCTCCTGCCTCTTTCTGTAGCTCTCTTGCCTCTTTGTGCACCTCTCCTACCCCTTTCTGCACCCCTTTTGCCTCTTTTTACACCTCTGTTGGTTCTTTCTGCACTGCTCTTGCTTCTTTCTGCACCTCACTTGCCTCTTTCTGCACTTTACTTGCTTTTTTCTGCACCTCTCTTGCCTCTTTCAGCACCTGTGTTGCTTCTTTCTGCACTTCTCTTGCCTCCTTCTGCACCTCTTAGTTAGAGGTAGTTTTAATCCCCCTGCCCTATTATGTACTAGGGCCATACAGGGGAGGTCATGCCTATCACAGGGGTACCCCAACCCATAGTGTACCCTAGTGTAGGTAGGTGTTTTCACTGTATTCTAAGTGTCTTTCAGCATAGCACTGGCTCCAGGCCTGGTTAGTCAGAGTCAGTTACCACCAGTACCCGTCAGCAAAAAGTTGGGGGCACAGGATGACTTTGCAACAAGGCCTCTTTCTACTCCTCTGTTGTTTCTTTGTGCACATCTCTTGCTTCTTTCTGCACCTTTCTTCGACTCTCTGGACTTCTGTTGCCTCTTTCTGCATTTCTCTTGCATCTTTCTGCACCTTTCTTCCTCTTTCTGCACATGTCCTACCTTTGTAGGCATAGTTAGACATTAGCATTTAAAAAACCTTTGAAATTCACTGAAAAAACCACAGGTTTCAGGGACGTTATAGTTAGTTGGACATTTCACTCGTACAAAACCAGAGAAATTAGTTTGTTCAGCTAACTATAACTCGCGCCCTCAATGCACTGCTGATGACGTCACATATTACATCATTCATGACATGGTCAGTGACTTCACTGATGATATCACTGATGACATCTCAAATGACATCACTGATGACATCATCCACATGATAATCTGATTCACCTCCTCATACCCTAATATAACCTTTGATATACCCGCTCTAAAATACAGACTACCATTTTCGAAACCATAGACACACCAATACCAGTTAGTACATACCCACTCACTAATTCCTAGGTCTACACACACATCCACTCATTCACCCATACAGTCACTCATACATGCAGTCAACCATCAATACGGCACTATCATATGCACTTACATATCTATACAGACACTCACACACCGCCACTCATCCATAGAGTTACTCACACACCTAGTCAGTCATGCAAAGAATCAATCACACTCCCATTTACTCACCTATACAGTCATACACACTCCACCTCACTTATTTAAACATATACTAATGCATACTTATACTCTTATACAATAACTAATACAAGCACACACTCATCCATACAGCCACTCTCACAATCACTCGCTCTCACAAATAGTCATTTATATACTCCAACACTCACTTATACTGCCTTTCACATATGCAGTTACTCACACATGTACCACTGAGGCATCCATTCACTCACCAACACACCCATACACACACTCACCCACCCATACAGCCCTTCACAGATGCACTCTTGAACCCATACACCCAGTGAATCACCCACTCACACATCTATGCACAGAGTCACACCCCCCCACCCACCCACACAGACACTCAGGCACCCATACAGATACTCAGACAACCAATAAATAACCCATATAGACCCTCATTTAGCTACTCACCAACCCATGCAACCGCTTACACACCAACTGACAAACTAAACTGTGTGAATGTCTGTATCAGTCACTAACCCATGCATTCAGTAAGACACATTTAATCACTCACTTATACAGTCAGGCACACACCTACTAAATCCTCCATCCATACACTTATACACCCACTCATTCTTCAATACACCTTGGCATATATATAAAACATATTTAAACTTTATAGAAACACAGTCACTGGATGATGTCATCAGTGATGTCATCAGTGATGTAATTTGAGATGTCATCAGTGATGTCACTGACCATGTCATGAATGATGTAATATGTGACGTCATCAGCAGTGCATTGCGGGTGCGAGAGTTATAGTTAGCTGAACAAACTATAACGGCCGAATTTCTCTGGTTTTGTACGAGTGAAATGTCCAACTAACTATAACGTCCCTGAAACCTGTGTTTTTTTAGTGAATATATATATATATATATATGTGTGTGTATATATGGCGAAATACTCCGCTTTGCACTTGTTGCTGAAAGTACGAACAGGAGCACGGACCACAAATTGGTGCAGTAAGTAATTTTATTTGCGCTCTTCTCAAACAGCAGGCATGACGCGTTTCGACCCCGGAGGGCCTTGATCACATGACACGCCTCAAAGTCAGAGGTTAGCTTTTAAACCATTTTTTTGAAATTCCTTTCCTCTCCTTAAAGTTACATGTGCATAAATACTGCGTAAGGGAACAATTGAAATAGAAGACACACTGTATATTTACATAGTATAGGTTCTGGTCATTTATACTTCCGGGTGTAAATACCTTAAAATTTCATTTGGGAATTTTAAAATTATAAAATCCTAGAACCATAAAATCTCAAACTCTATACCAAATAATGTTAAAAATATGTAATATATAAAATGCTAAATGTTGCCAGCCAATCACTATTTGCCTCTGTGGTTCATATGCAACAACAATACAAATATAAATGATAAAATATCTAGTAACATTGAATTTATTATTCAAATCTGCCGTTATTGTATTGGTTAAAAGATATAAGTTCTGATAGGGATACTGTCCCGGTATAAATACCTAAAGACTATATTACAACTCCCACAGTACGGTCTTGCCTTGTGCTGGAACCAAACAGAGGTTGGCAATTGGAGACAAAGGCTGGCCAAAAAGTGCTAGTGCATATACAGTTAATCATTATGTAAATATCAAACATTGTAAACCTTATGACTTTAAAAAACAAGTGCAAGTGCATATAGAATTTTCTAAGACAAAGTGCTATGTGCAATTATAACCTTAGTGTAAAAAGCTAAAATGATTTTAAAAGAACTGTGTTAGTAATAAAAGGGGGCAATTTGGCGGTTTCTGTTTGCCCTGATAGTCTGATGATAGGGGGTTACAGTTGTTGCTAATGCCAGTGAGTACATAGATGCACTTCCTGTGTCTAAATTATAACTAGAGGCAGGTATACAAATCCTCACTGGCATTAAGGCCCCCTGGTTGCTTAGAATTCAGATCAAGGATATACCTTGTTTCAAGTCTCCTTAGGGTTTTTTCCCTATTGCCACCTCTTTTGTTGGGCGGTACTGTATCAATCAAAAAGTATTTAAGATCTTTGGGGTCAGCACTGTGGACTTCACTAAAATGTCGTGCCACAGGGTAAGATTGGTCCTTATTTTTGATGGCCCTGATGTGTTGGAGTACCCTCTTGTGTCCCTGAAGTATAGTACTTCCTACATATTGTAGGCCACAGGGCACTCCAACACATAGACAACAAAGTCTGTCCTGCATGTCAAGGTTTTATTAATGGGCCGTTCCTGGTTGCTGAATGGTGTCCTGTAGGAGGTTTTATTGACACCATGATGGTATGCTTTGCATGATTTACACTTAAAAAATCCCTTCCTCAAGGATAACCATGTACCCTTTGCCTGACCCCCGGGATCATTGCGGACCAAGGCATCTCTCATTGAGGGTGCCTTACGGTACGTTATAGCTGCCCTGTTCGGTAGTAGGTGCCCAATGACCGGATCACTCAGCACCAAAGGCCAATTATTCTTTATGATCTTTTCTGATGCCCCTTTCCTGTTTGCTGAAACCCAGTATGAATCTGAAAGTTTCAGATGTGCCCGGCTGTGTGCTGTTGCCTCCTAGTCTGTTCCTCTCTGTCAAGGGGGACTGCTCAAGTAGAGATTCTCTTTTGGCTGCATTGCTCTTGGTGATAGCAGCAGCGATAGTTTGTATAGAGTATCCTCTTGCTAGGAGCCTGCTTTGGCTGGCTAACTGTGCTGTCTTTAGATCATCATCACAGCTACAGATACATTTGAGCCGGAGCATCTCACCATATGGTATACTCTGTATCAGATGTTGAGGATGAGATCTCCTGGCATGCAAAACTGAGTTTCCAGCTGTAGCCTTCCTGTGTAGTTTAGTTGCTAACTTGCCCTCCCTGATGTATAGCTGTACATCGAGTAAATTGACCGTCCCGGTACTCAAGGTGGCTGTAAAATGTAGATTAAGGCTATTTCTCAGCTTCTGACTGGGTCCCCTGCCAGATAATAAAAAGGTCATCAATAAACCCGAGCCAGAGCCTGATGTTTTTGATTACTGTTGCCCCATGCTCCTTGTGTAAGACCAGCTCCTCCCACCATCCCATGTGCAAACAGGCGTAGCTGGGGGAGAAGATGGCCCCCATCGCGACGCCACGTTGTTGTTGAAAAAGTGCATTCTGGAATATAAAAATGTTATTGCACAGACAAAACTCAACCATATCTATGAGCATTTTGTTATGTAGGGCACATTCAGGGGGTCTTCTGTCTAGGATGAATTTCAGTGCCCTCAGTCCATACTGATGATTAATAGATGTGTATAGTGATGTCACATCTAGGGTAATCAATATATAGTCAGTCTGCCACTCAAAATCCTGTATTCTCGATAAGCAGTCCCCCGTATCCCTGATGTAGGAGGGAAGATGTTGTACATGTTCCTGTAGGAAATAATCTACATACTGGGAGGACTTTTCCAACAGGCTATTCCTGGCCGATATAATGGGCCGCCCGGGGGCTTTTGGGGGTTCTTGTGGATTTTGGGAATGAAATATATAATAGGTGTCACTGGGTTGTCATTCCGCAGAAACTTGTATTCCTGTAACAAAAGCATCCCTGCATTCTTCCATGCCACTAGTTTCATGTGGTAAGTATTGTACATGGTTTTAAGGGTTACCATATCGCTTTTGCGGTAACAGTCTCTATCAGAAAGCTGACTCATTGCTTCCTCTATATAGTCAGCTTTGTTCCATAACACCAAGTTACCCCCTTTGTCAGAATTACGTACGACCAAATTCGTGTTGGTCTTCAGTTTGGTCATTAACACCTAGGCTGCGGCGCGAATTCCGCCGCAGTGCTGGACATTCCATTCTTGGGCGTGGTTCGGACGGCCCTTGGCCGTCGTGCGCACACGCCCACCGTGACTCATGACGGCCGGGGGCCGTCATGAGCATCGAAGGGGTTAATGAGTGGTACTGGAGTTCCTGTTTGTTTGTATTTTGTCTTGTTATTCGTTGCACTTTATGGTTTAATTTTTTGATTCCAGTTACTACTTGCTCCTGGAAGATGTCGATGGTGTCCCGTGGTGTGATTGGGTTAAAGGTTGAGCATGGTCTGAAGGGCGTTTTTTCCGTGTAGCGGTCTTTTTTAGTGTTCAAAGATGCATTCTTCTCCATATTTCTGTGGAGGTCATATTTTTATTTAGAAGGTCCTGCATGTCCCGTAGGGTTGACATGTCCGTTGCCGTGAGGTTGTATAATGGGGGTGTTGATGGAGGTTGATCAGGCTGGCTTTCTGTCATCGTTTCCATTGATTTATTTTGTTGGAGAAAATACTTTTTTAATTTCAGCCTGCGTACACTTTTGTAAATGTTCATTCTCGTGGATGCATAATTAAATGAACTCTCAGGGCAATATGAAAGCCCGAGAGATAGCAGTTGTTCCTCAGCTTTATTTAAGTCCACTTTAGCCAGATTTATTATTGTTTGGCTGCTTGCGGGTTCTAGCGCCTCCATTTCCTGCGTGTTTGTTGTACTCGCTTTTTGGGTTCGTCTTCGTTTAGCTGTTCTCCTCTCGCGGCGCCTTGTGGTTGGATTTTTCCTTGTTGTTTTGTTGGATTTCTGGGGCGCAGGGTCTGCCTGCGCTCTAAACATAAAAAATCAACCTCCTCAGCTAACAATATCTTAGTTGGTATTTGCTTGGCCGCCTGATTATGGGGATCCAATTCGGTTTCACTTTCAAGTGCCGAGGTGAGCTCTGAGTTAGAAGTTAATTCTGGTCTTACTCTTCCACTTGCAGTGCCAGGTTTTGCCCCTTGAGGTCCCCCATATTTAGAAATCTTTAGTGTATCATATTTTTTGGCGAAGGAGAAAATGCGCCCACATTCATAATCTGTGCGATCTCTGTGGAACTTCAATTCTTTTCTTTCACATATTTTATCTTCCTCTTTCTTGAGTCTTTTGGTCATATCCTTAAGTTTACTCAGTTCATCATTTTGCCCCATCTCATTCAGTTCATCGTTAAGTGCTTCTATTTCCTCTTGTAATTTGAGGCGATCTTTTTCAGCATATCTAACTAAAATAGTGACCAGTTTCCTAGATGAATCTAGGTTTGTTTCTGCCCATTCCTTCATCATTTCCTGATCTGGACTCTCATAGCTGGGGGCTATTAAAATTCGTAATCCCCGCGGGATCCTCCCAACATCCAAATAACGTTGAAGAGATTTGGCCTCCCACCATTTGCTTTGTTCTGCTTTCATTAGTTTTTCTAGTTGTTTCACTTTTTCCTTTAGACTGGTATTACGCAGCCCTGGTGTTGCATTCTGGGAAACTGAGTTTGCTTTGGGTGCCTTAGTATCATCAAACATATTGGCAGCCGCCGCCTTTCTATCCCTCAGCGCATCTGCTGACATTGTGTTTGTTGGAGCGTGTAATTTGGATTGTTTCTCGATGCCACGGGTGAAGTCTGCCGTGTATTTGCACTTCACTCCCGCGTTCGTGCACACCTCTTTACCCAGCCTGACCGCTATGTTTGGCTGCCCCAGTTATCACTCGCGGTCAAGCGCCCTCCATGTCCTCCGACCCCTGTACGCTTACCTTGAAGTGATTTGGGGTTTCAATGCTGTGATGCTTGTCGCTGGGGGGCCTTGCCGACAATAACCCTCCCGGATTTCTTGAAAAACGCTCGTTTCCAAGCCGTGTCTCCTTTGTAGCAGCTAAGCCCAACGTCATGAGGGAGTCCATGGTTAACCGGAGGAGTCAGAACCGGCTACTATATGGCGAAATACTCCGCTTTGCACTTGTTGCTGAAAGTACGAACAGGAGCACGGACCACAAATTGGTGCAGTAAGTAATTTTATTTGTGCTCTTCTCAAACAGCAGGCATGACGCGTTTCGACCCCGGAGGGCCTTGATCACATGACGCGCCTCACAGTCAGAGGTTAGCTTTTAAACCATTTTTTGAGATTCCTTTCCTCTCCTTAAAGTGACATGTGCATAAATACTGCGTAAGGGAACAATTGAAATAGAAGACACACTGTCTATTTACACAGTATAGGTTCTGGTCATTTATACATCTGGGTGTAAATACCTTAAAATTCCATTTGGGAATTTTAAAATTATAAAATCCTAGAACCATAAAATCTCATAAACTGTATACCAAATAATGTTAAAAATATGTAATATGTATAATGCAAAATTTTGCCAGCCAATCACTATTTGCCTCTGTGGTTCATATGCAACAACAATACAAATATAAATGATAAAATATCTAGTAACATTGAATTTATTATTCAAATCTGCTATATATGTGTGTGTATATATAATATATATATATATATATATAAATGTGTGTGTATATATATATATATATATATTCACTGAAAAAACCATAGGTTTCAGGCACGTTATAGTTAGAAATTAGCATTTAAAAAACCTTAGAAATTCACTGAAAAAACCATAGGTTTCAGGGGCGTTATAGTTAGTTGGACATTTCACTCATACAAAACCATAGAAATTCCCCGTTATAGTTAGTTCAGCTAACTATAACTCGCGCGCCCGCAATGCACTGCTGATGACGTCACATATTACATCACTCATGACATGGTCAGTGACATCACTCATGACATCACTGATGACATCTCAAATGACATCACTGATGACATCACTGATGACATCATCCTTGTGATAGAGTGGTAGACCTCCTCTCACCCTAATATAACCTTTGATACACACACTCAAAAATACAAACTAACATTTTCAAAACAATGGACATACCAATACCAGTTACAACACACCTATTCAGTAATTCCAAGATCTACACACACATCCACTCATTCACCAACAGTCCCTATACAGTCACTCATACATGTACTCACTCATCATATGTACTCATACACCTATACATCCTGTTACACACCGCCACTCATCCATAGAGTTACTCACACACATAGTCACACATGCAAACAAAGTATCAAACATCCATTTACTTGCATATACAGTTATACACACACTACCACACTTACTTCTACAGAAACTTACACATACTTACTCTCTTAAACAATCACTTATAGAAACACCTACTTATTTGTACAGGAACTCTTCCAATCTCTCACTCTCACATATACTCACTTATATACACCAATACTCACATATACTAGTTTAAAACATATGTAGTTACTCATAAAGACACTATTGAGACAGTCATTCACTCACTAACACACCCATACACATACTCATCCACCTATACAGTCCTGCACACTTGCTGTCTTCAACACATACAAACAGTGAGTCACTCGCTCATGCATCTATGCACTAAGTAATACCCCCACCGAACCATACAGACACTCAGACACTCATACTGATACTCAAAAAACCAACTAATAACCCATATAGACACTCATGTAGCTACTCACCAACCCATGCAGCCACTTATACACAAAGTGAGAGACTGATACAGATATTTTCATATTTAAACATTACTCACTAACCCATGTATTCACTAAGATACACTAAGTCAGTTATACTATCAATTTTACAAAAAAAATCATCCATTTAGACACTTATATACCCATTTATTCTTCCATCGACCTTGAGATATACATATATAAAACATATTTAATTTTCAGAAAAACACACATTCACTGGAAGATGTCATCAGTGATGTCATCAGTGATGTCATTTGAGATGTCATCAGTGATGTCATGAGTGATGTCACTGACCATGTCATGAGTGATGTAATATGTGACGTCATCAGCAGTGCATTGCGGGCACGCGAGTTATAGTTAGCTGAACTAACTATAACGGGGGAATTTCTATGGTTTTGTACGAGTGAAATGTCCAACTAACTATAACGCCCCTGAAACCTATGGTTTTTTCAGTGAATTTCTAAGGTTTTTTAAATGCTAATTTCTAACTATAACGTGCCTGAAACCTATGGTTTTTTCAGTGAATTTCTAAGGTTTTTTAAATGCTAATTTCTAACTATAACGTGCCTGAAACCTATGTTTTTTTCAGTGAATATATATATATTTATTATACTATGTATACATGTGAAAATGTCTCAATCCCCTGTTTGCCTCGGTGGCACTGAAAAAATGGGTGGAACTGATGTCAGCACGCCGACGAGGTCCTCTTATGGCTCCGATGATGTCATACGGTGTTGCGAGCGGAGCCATGCTCGTTGACGTGGGAGAGCTAGGAAAGAATTTCCGTGGAATGCTGGTGCAGGGGATATTCACCTAAGTGTTCAGGCTAGTCCTTTGGGAGCAACTGTTTATGTTGCCACTCCAGAAACCGAAACCAGTGATCCGAGGGCAGAGGCCCTGCAGATGGCACACGAGGTGGGGTGCCCAGTCATGTGCACCGGCGGGGCACCGAGTGACAAGCACCACAACCCACAAAAAAGGTAATCGAGGGCACTGAATAACACAGGATCTTCTCTTTGTATCTGGCAGGAACAACAAAGTTAAAATGCCCTAGTACCAAAATGTAGAATTAGTGCTACAACGGTCTTCAAGAGGACCTGTGATGCCGCTTCTGCCTCCCGTACCCTGGAGGCGGCACATGGGTCACGCGGTACGGTCATACTGCGGTGGGACGCACACTCGTTGACCTCTCATGGCACTGCTCCACACTTCAGGGAGGACGCTTTCCATTAGCTATGTTTTCTGATGACATGTCGCGCCGGCCCGTCCAACAACAGAACTCCTTTAGATCCAAACAGACTCTTCCACTCTCTCACCGGAAGTGAAACCAGGCCACGCGGACACTTTCACAATACAACAGCCGGGAATGCACTTTTCGGTAAAAAACCACATTCCTTCCTCCTAATTAATCAAATAAACGTCTCACTGAAGAACAGGGGCCAGCTTCGATCGGTAAACAGCCGTTACAACGACTTTTTACTTCGCGATACCATTACAACGCATGCATTACCACGCATGCGTGGTACATCACGAAGTCATTACTACGCATTTTTAGAACGCATGGTCATTTACCACTCTTGCCTTTACAACGAATTTTGTTGTAAAGGTATGTATGGTAAATGACCATGCGTTCTAAAAACATGTAGACGATCCATGTCGTTGTAAGGAAACAGAGGCTGTTCCGTTTCCTCACAACGACGTGCACCGCCCCTCAGAGATGACGTGAAGCAGGAACCACGAGGAGAGAGGAACCATGAGGAGTGAGAGGTAAGGGGGATTGGGCATGGGGAGGGGGTTTCTTTTCTAGGGTTTAGGGCTGTGCAGTGGTGTTTGGGTGGTGTAGGGGGTCGTGCTGGGGGTAGTGTTTTAGGGTTTAGGGTAGTGCAGTGGTGTTTGGGTAGTGTAGGGGGTCATGCTGGGGGTAGTGTTTTAGGTTTAGGGTAGTGCAGTAGTGTAGGGGGTCATGCTGGGGGTAGTGTTTTAGGGTTTAGGGTAGTGCAGTGGTGTATGGATAGTGTAGGGGGTCATGCTGGTGGTAGTGTTTTAGGGTTTAGGGTAGTGCAGTGGTGTTTGTGTAGTGTATGGGGTCATTCTGGGGGTAGTGTTTTATGGTTTAGGGTAGTGCAGTGGTGTTTGGGTAGTGAAGGGGGTCGTGCTGGGGGTAGATTTAGGGTTTAGGGTAGTGCAGTGGTGTTTGGGTTGTGTAGGGAGTCATGCTGGGGGTAGTGTTTTAGGGTTTAGGGTAGTGCAGTGGTGTTTGTGTAGTGTAGGGGGTTGTGCTTGGGGTAGTGTTTTAGGGTTTATGTTAGTGCAGTGGTGTTTGGGTAGTGTAGGGGGTAGTGCTGGGGTAGTGTTTAAGGTTTAGGGCAGTGCAGTGGTGTTTGTGTAGTGAAGGGGGTCATGCTGTGGGTAGTGTTTTAGGGTTTAGGGTAGTGCAGTCATGTTTGTGTAGTGTAGGGGGTCATGTTTTAGGGTATAGGGTAGTGCAGTGGTGTTTTGGTAGTGTAGGGGTCATGCTGGGGTTAGTGTTTTAGGATTTAGTGTAGTGCAGTGGTGTTTGGGTAGTGTAGGGGGTCGTGCTGGGGGTAGTGTTTTAGGGTTTAGGGTAGTGCAGTGGTGTTTTTGTAGTGTGGGAGGTCATGCTGGGGGTATATTTAGGGTTTAGCATAGTGCAGTGGTGTTTGGGTAGTGTAGGGAGTCGTGCTGGGGGTAGTGTTTTAGGGTTTAGGGTAGTGCAGTGGTGTTTGGGTAGTGTAGGGAGTTGTGCTGGTGGTAGTGTTTTAGGGTTTAGGGTAGTGCAGTTATGTTTGGGTAGTGTAGGGTGTCGTGCTGGGGGTAGTGTTTTAGGGTTTAGGGTAGTGCAGTGGTATTTGGGTAGTGGAGGGGGTAGTGTTTTAGGGTTTAGGGTAGTGCGCCCAAACAGCCACAATATCCGTGGACAAAGGGGATCCTGACTCTTTGGAACGCTCCGTCAATTGAATAATTTGGGTCAAGGGCCCTACCACGTCCAAGACCTATCAATTCCTTTCTTGGGATCCCTCATATACTTGGAGAAAAAGGTACATAGTTTCTCATCAATTTGAGGCGTGTGTGCCACCTTCCCCTTCAGTGAGGGCCTGGGGCATTCTCCCTCATCCTATTCCTGACCTCCCTTTCAAGGGGTTGATGGATTTTCCCCACCACATACTCTGCCACTTTGGTGTCAGGTGTCCACTCTGCCGACCTAGGATGGTAAATTTGGGTAGGCTCGAACATGTCCGAGTGGACCCCGTCCCCAACCGGGGACTGAGAGGAGTGGGACTCTGGACGCCAGGGACGCCCGAGTCCTTATCCTCATCGGAGGAGAAATCGTCCTCCGATACACCCACTCCTCTAAAGGAAACCCGCCGTCGGGGTCTACAATAGTGGTGACAGTGTCGCAATTTTCTCCGGGCCCCTCCTCCTCCCGGCAGGGTACATGTTTTAGCGTTCGCGCACTCTTGAGGAAGGTCTCCGTAAGTTTATCAAATCCTTCCAAGTGCCCCGCGTTATGCTTAACGGCCCTTTTATTCCCCATCTGGGAGCTACTTGGACCCGCCACCACCAGATCTGGGTCACTGAACACCCCAGGGATGCTTTTCGCCAGCTTATCAACCTGATCCCTAAGAGGAGCCAGCACCCTAGAAATAGCCAGAGAGAGGGCTTGGTCCACTGCTGGAGGGAGAAGTTGGGGGGCCATTCCTCCTCCATTTCCTGGTAGGAGGAGTAAAAATGGTCTTGTGGAGAAGACATGATAGCAGAGGGTGTGAGCACAGAACAAATGCCCTTAAAATCCTTAAGACAGCCCCCTCGCCGGTGCTCTAACAGCTGGGCTTTCCCTGAAGCTGTTATAAGAATAGACTGAGGCGCAATACCAATTACCACCACCAGGTGGCGATGGTCACTAACGTGGCCGTGTGGGGAAATCACCGCGTAGCGGTGTCAAAATTAGGCGAGGGTTGGTCGGGAATCAAGCGGACACTAAAGGAGTGACCGGATTCCCAAACGCGCGTAAAGACCAGCGGGAGCGCTCGACGGAGCTGCCTCGCTCGGACCAGACGCGCCTGACAGGATCTCACCACGTGCAGAGCACACAGCGGGAGAAACTGCGAGGGGGAGAACACGCTCGGGCAAGAGCCTGCTGCGCAGGGAATATGAAACAATACCAAGGCAATAATGCTAATAACGTGCACAAGAAACTGCTGTACAAACAGCAACAAAGTCAGATTAAGCCAAGAATGTAAGGAATGCACTTAACTGACGAGCAGTGAAGAAAGAGGAAGCGGAAGGGACGTCACGATATTATATACGATGGACTGTGATATGATTGGACTATATTTGCCTTGGAGACTACCCCCCTAATGGTTCATGGGTTGTGTAGTCTTTTGTTTAATGATTGTTGTGTTACGTTTTCTTTGAACTGCTATGCAAATAAAGTGAGGAAAGATATGCATAATCCTCGGCTCCGTCCTGCCATAGAATGCATTAAACTTTATTTGATCTGATTCAGAAACATAGATCATAAAAGTGTACATAAAAACAGTAAATCCTCTTTCCTAATACGGGTGTTACAAAGCCCGGTTCAGAGCAACTTCAGGTTAACAGAATCGTAAAGTTCAATGTTTCACAAGATCAATCTCATGTACTTCGGGCAAAATACGCAATAAGGGGTCCAAGTAAGATGTAACGCTCCAATACCTGACCAGTTTGCACTATATAAAACTGCAGAAAAACTAAAAATAAAAAGTGTTTTGCACACTTCTGTCATTGGGCTATATGTGGGCTACATCTGGATGATATTTGTGCTACATTTGGGCTCTTTTTCTCTGGTGGCCATCTTGGGAGACTTATTTGTTATGAAGTTTCCTAATTTCGTCATTTACTGCAGTCTCCTCAGTAGGAAATGCTTTCAGGTTTTTACTTTGATTCCATCAAGAAGGCATTCAGATGTGTCACACATTTGCCATAAATTCAGAATGTTAGCACTCTAGTTGTTCATTAGATCACTGTAGTAAAGCTACTGCTCACCAGGGAGTTAACTGGAAGTCTACTGCTGGTATTGAAAGTGATTGTTTCAGTCTGAATGTCAGAATTTTCTAATGAAATAGAAGAGGATTTGAGATCTCACTTAAAACATGCCCTAAATTTTCTTTCTGCAGCACTAACCATAATTTCTATGGCAAAATGAACCCCCTCATTTTGTTCCTTTTTAAATTAAATGTTTTAAGTGTTACCAGTTTATTCCAATCAAGATGGCTTCAGGTGTGCCATAATTTTGTCATAAGTAAGACTGTTAGCGCTCTAGTTGTTCTTTAGAACACTCTGGGAAGCTGCAGTAGAACACAAAGGCATCAACTGACAGGCTGCTCCAGTTGAAATATATCAGGAAGATATTTGAGATCACACTTGAAACATGTCCTAATTTTTCTTTCTACAGCACTAACCATAATTTCTATGACAAAATGAACCCCATCATTTTGTTCCTTTTTAAATTAAATGTTTTAAGAGTTACCAGTTTATTCCAATCAAGATGGCTTCAGGTGTGCCATAATTTTGTCATAAGTAAGACTGTTAGCGCTCTAGTTGTTCTTTAGAACACTCTGGGAAGCTGCAGTAGAACACAAAGGCATCAACTGACAGGCTGCTCCTGTTGAAATATAACAGGAAGATATTTGAGATCACACTTGAAACATGTCCTAATTTTTCTTTCTACAGCACTAACCATAATTTCTATGACAAAATGAACCCCATCATTTTGTTCCTTTTTAAATTAAATGTTTTAAGAGTTACCAGTTTATTCCAATCAAGATGGCTTCAGGTGTGCCATACATTTGTCATAAGTAAGGCTGTTAGCACTCTAGTAGTTCTTTAGAACACTCTGGGAAGCTGCAGTAGAACACAAAGGAATCAACTGACAGTCTCTGCCCTTGTTGGATGTACATGTTTTACTGAGAATGTCAGACTTCATTCTCACATGACTGAGAAAGATAATGTGAATTTACAGAAAATATGCTCTCATTTTAGCTTCTGGAGCACCTTCCAAAACTGTATGGGACAAGCATGTGAAAATAGTTTTCTCTCAAACATGATTCATGATATCCCAGCAGAAGGTTTTTCACAGGGTAAAATCACCTTAGAACACACCACAATTCCTGAAATTAGTATGGTACCATCAACAAATGAATTCTAATGTAACTAAAGTCTGTTATCACCCTTTATAGTTCTCCTTTTGGTAACCCTCAAAATCTTCGATTCACTACAATGCATTTCAATGGGGTACTATCATTTATATTGGTCCCAAGATGGCTGCCAGCAATTCCAGGATGAAGTGCTGACAGCCAATCAGATCTCACGATGACATGTGTGGTTAGGCTCCGCCCAGATATATATGTGTTTTCTTTTTCAAATTTCTCAGGAACTACTGAACGGATTTACACCATTTAACCAAAAGGCATGACTCTGAACCAAGGGCTACCTTTTTGCCAAATTTGGTGTAATTCCGTTCAGCAGTTCGGGCTGTAGCTGCGATGAAAGGTTCCTATGGAAAATTGCATGGGGAAAACACGTTTTGGGACCCCCCTTTTTTCTCGGCCCCCACTTAACGAATCACCCTGAGACTTCCAGGATAGGAGCGGACCGGAGCGGGCCACAAGTTTTAAAAATTTCGCGAAGATTCGTCAACCGGCGCCAAAGTTATTTCAAAAAGGATTTTGCGGATTTCCTATGGAAAATAGGTCCTAACTATAACTATCTACTGGCGACCGCCAGTAGATAATATGTGTGAATATATATATATATATATGTGTGTGTATATATATATATATATATGTGTGTATATATATATTCACTGACAAAACCATAGGTTTCAGACACGTTATAGTTAGAAATTAACATTTAAAAACCTTTGAAATTCACTGAAAAAACCATAGGTTTTAGGGACAGTTATAGTTAGTTGGACATTTCACTCATACAAAACCATAGAAATTCCCCCGTTATAGTTAGTTCAGCTAACTATAACTCGCGCCCGCAATGCACTGCTGATGACGTCACATATTACATCACTCATGACATGGTCAGTGACATCACTGATGACATCTCAAATGACATCACTGATGACATCATCCAGTGACTGTGTGTTTCTGTAAAGTTTAAATATGTTTAATATATATAGGGAAAGGCGTATTGAAGAATGAGTGGGTGTATAAGTGTCTGAATGGATGATTTAGTACGTGAGTGACTGACTCTACAAGTGAGTGATTAAACGTATCTTACTGAATGCATGGGTTAGTGACTAAACTGTGTGAATGTCTGTATCCATCTGTCTGTTGGTTTGTAAGCGGCTGCATGGCTTTCTGAATAGCTACATGAGTGTCTACATGGGTTATTGATTGATTGTCTGAGTATCTGTATGGGTGCCTGAGTGTTTGTGTGGGTGGGGTGTGTGTGACTCTGTGCATAGATGTGTGAGTTGGTGATTCACTGGGTGCATGGTTTCAAGAGTGCATCTGTGATGGACTGTATAGGTGGGTGAGTGTGTGTATGGGTGTGTTAGTGATTGAATGTATATCTCAGTGGTACATGTGTGAGTAACTACATATGTGAAAGGCAGTATATATGTGTGTTGGAGTATATAAATGGCTATAAGTGAGAGTGTGTGATTGTGAGAGTGGCTGTATGGATGAGTGTGTACTTGTATCAGTTATTGTATAAGAGCGTAAGAATGTGCTAGTATTTGTATGAGTAAGTGAGCTGGTGTGTGTATAACTGTATAGGTGAGTAAATGGGTGTGTGATTAATTTTTTGCATGACTGACTAGGTGTGTGAGTACCTCTATGGATGAGTGGCAGTGTGTGAGTGTTTATATAGGTGTATGAGTGCATATGATAGTCCTGTACTGAGTGACTGTAAGTATGAGTGACTGTACGGGTGAGTGAGTGGATGTGTGTGTAGACCTAAGAATCAGTGAGTGGGTATGTAGTTTTTGGTGTTGGAGTGTCTATGGTTTTGAGAATGGCAGTCTGTAATTTAGAGTGGGTGTATCAAAAGTTATATTAGGGTGTGAGAAGATGCATGAAATTATCACATGGATGATGTCATCAGTGATGTCATTTGAGATGTCATCAGTGATGTCACTGACCATGTCATGAGTGATGTAATATGTGACGTCATCAGCAGTGCATTGCGGGGCGCGAGTTATAGTTAGCTGAACTAACTATAACGGGGGAATTTCTATGGTTTTGTACGAGTGAAATGTCCAACTAACTATAACTGTCGCTAAAACCTATGGTTTTTTCAGTGAATTTCAAAGGTTTTTTAAATGCTAATTTCTAACTATAACGTGTCTGAAACCTATGGTTTTTTCAGTGAATTTCAAAGGTTTTTTAAATGCTAATTTCTAACTATAACGTGCCTGAAACCTATGATTTTTTAAGTGAATTTCAAAGGTTTTTTAAATGCTAGTTTCTAACTATGCCTACAGAGGTAGGACATGTGAAGAAAGAAGAAAAACGCACAGAAAGAAGCAAAAGATGTGCAGAAAGAACCAACAGAGGAGCAGAAAGAGGCCTTGTTGCAAAATCATCCTGTGCCCACAACTTTTTCAGACGGGTACTGGTGGTAACTGACTCTGACTAACCAGAGCCAGTGCTATGCTAAAAGACACTTAGAATACAGTGAAAACACTCTACATACACTAGGGAACACTATGCGTTGGGGTACCCCTGTGATTAGCATGACCTCCTCTGCAAGTCCATAGTACATAATAGGGCAGGGGGATTAAAACTACCTCTTAAAACGCGCTACAGAGCTGAGTTGCAGAGAGGTGTTCCGAGGCCATGCACCTTTTTTCACCTCTCTGCAACGCAACTCTGTTGTGCTTACTGAAGGTACCTGGTGGGCTAGTTGGCCCCCAGGGTCCCTCAGGATTCAAAGGGAATTAATTCCCCAACTTAAAACGCACCACAGGGCGTGTTTGCGCACATGTCACCTGAGGCCCCGCCCCCTCCCTTCACCACTGTGCAAACGCGCCCCGTGGTGCGTTTTAAGTTGGGGGATTAGGTCACCTTGAATCCTGAGGGTCCCTGGGCCCAACTAGCCCATTAGGTACTTCCAGTAAGCACCACAGGCCTGCGTTGCAAACGCCTGTAACAAATTGTGCAGTTGTGTTTAGGTAGTGAAGAGGGTCATGCTGGGGGTAGTGTTTTAGGGTTTAGGGTAGTGCAGTGGTGTTTGTGTAGTGTAGGGGGTCATGCTGGGGGTAGATTTAGGGTTTAGGGTAGTGCAGTGGTGTTTGGGTAGTGTAGGGAGTCGTGCTGGGGGAGTGTTTTAGGTTTAGGGTAGTGCAGTGGTGTTTGGGTAGTGTAGGGGGTCGTGCTGGGGGTAGTGTTTTAGGTTTAGAGTAGTGCAGTGGTGTTTGGGTAGTGTAGGGGGTCGTGCTGGGGGTAGTGATTTAGGGTAGTGCAGTGGTGTTTGGGTAGTGTAGGGGGTTGTGCTGGGGGAAGTGTTTTAGGGTTTAGGGCAGTGCAGTGGTGTTCGGGTAGTGTAGGGGGTCGTGCTGGGGGAGTGTTTTAGGGTTTAGGGCAGTGGTGTTCGGGTAGTGTAGGGGTCGTGATGGGGGCGCGTTTGAGGGTTTAGGGCAGTGCAGTCGTGTTCGGGTAGTGTAGGGGGTTGTGCTGGGGGTAGTATTTTAGGGTTTAGGGTAGTGCAGTGGTGTTCGGGTAGTGTAGGGGTCGTGCTGGGGGCAGTGTTCTAGGGTTTAGGGCAGTGCAGTGGTGTTTGGGCAGTGTAGGGGGTAATGCTGGGGGTGGTGTTTTAGGGTTTAGGGCAGTGCAGTGGTGTTCGGGCAGTGTAGGGGGTCATGCTGGGGGTGGTGTTTCAGGGTTTAGGGCAGTGCAGTGGTGTTCGGGCAGTGTAGGGGGTGGTGTTTCAGGGTTTAGGGCAGTGCAGTGGTGTTCGGGTAGTGTAGTGGGTCGTGCAGGGGTGGTGTTTCAGGGTTTAGGGCAGTGGTGTTCGGGCAGTGTAGGGGGTCGTGGCTGGGGGTGGTGTTTCAGGGTTTGGGGCAGTGCAGTGGTGTTCGAGCAGTAAAGGGGGTCGTGCTGGGGGTGGTGTTTCAGGGTTTAGGGCAGTGCAGTGGTGTTCGGGCAGTGTAGGGGCGGTGAAGGGGGTGGTGTTTCAGGGTTTAGGGCAGTGCAGTGGTGTTCGGGCAGTGTAGGGGGTGGTGCAGGGGGTGGTGTTTCAGGGTTTAGGGCAGTGCAGTGGTGTTCGGGCAGTGTAGGGGGTCATGCAGGGGTGGTGTTTCAGGGTTTAGGGCAGTGCAGTGGTGTTCGGGCAGTGTAGGGGGTCGTGCTGGGGCTGGTGTTTCAGGGTTTAGGGCAGTACAGTGGTGTTCGGGCAGTGTAGGGGGTCGTGCTGGGGCTGGTGTTTCAGGGTTTAGGGCAGTGCAGTGGTGTTCAGGCATTGTAGGGGGTCATGCTGGGGCTGGTGTTTCAGGGTTTAGGGCAGTGCAGTGGTGTTCGGGCAGTGTAGGGGGTCTTGCTGGGGCTGGTGTTTCAGAGTCTAGGGCAGTGCAGTGGTGTTCGGGCAGTGTAGGGGTCTTGCTGGGGCTGGTGTTTCAGGGTTTAGGGCAGTGCAGTGGTCTTCGGGCAGTGTAGGGGTCGTGCTGGGGGTGGTGTTTCAGGGTTTAGGGCAGTGCAGTGGTGTTCGGGCAGTGTAGGGGTCGTGCTGGGGCTAGTGTTTCAGGATTTAGGGCAGAGCAATGGTGTTCAGGCAGTGTAGGGGTTTTGCTGGAGGTGGTGTTTCAGGGTTTAGGGCAGTGCAGTGGTGTTTGTGCAGTGTAGGGGGTGGTGTTTCAGGGTTTAGGGCAGTGGTGTTCAGGCAGTGTAGGGGGTCTTGCTGGGGTTGATGTTTCAGGGCTTAGGGCAGTGCAGTGGTGTTCGGGCAGTGTAGGGGGTCGTGCTGGGGGTGGTGTTTCAGGGTTTCGGGCAGTGCAGTGGTGTTCCGGCAGTGTAGGAGGTCGTGCAGGGGGTGGTGTCTCAGGGTTTAGGGCAGTGCAGTGGTGCTCGGGCAGTGTAGGGGGTCGTGCTTGTAGTGGTGTTTCAGGGTTTAGGGCAGTGCAGTGGTGTTCGGGCAGTGTAGGGTGTCGTGCTGAGGGGTGGTGTTTCAGGGTTTAGGGCAGTGCAGTGGTGTTCGGGCAGTGTAGGGGGTCGTGCAGGGGTGGTGTTTCAGGGTTTAGGGCAGTGCAGTGGTGTTTGGGCAGTGTAGGGGGTCGTGCAGGGGGTGGTGTTTCAGAGTTTAGGGCAGTGCAGTGGTGTTCGGCCAGTGTAGGTGGTCTTGCTGGGGGTGGTGTTTCAGGCTTTAGTGCAGTGGTGTTCGGGAGGTGTAGGGGGTCGTGCTTGTAGTGGTGTTTCAGGGTTTAGGGCAGTGCAGTGGTGTTCGGGCAGTGTAGGGTGTCGTGCTGGGGGTGGTGTTTCAGGGTTTAGGGCAGTGCAGTGGTGTTCGGGCAGTGTAGGCGGTCGTGCTGGGGCTGGTGTTTCAGGGTTTAGGGCAGTGCAGTGGTGTTTGGGCAGTGTAGGGGTCTTGCTGGGGCTAGTGTTTCAGGGTTTAGGGCAGTGCAGTGGTGTTCGGGCAGTGTAGGGGTCGTGCTGGGTCTGGTGTTTGAGGGTTTAGGGTAGTGCAGTGGTGTTCGGGCAGTGTAGGGGGTCGTGCTGGGGCTGGTGTTTCAGGGTTTAGGGCAGTGCAGTGGTTTTCGGGCAGTGTAGGCGGTCGTGCTGGGGCTGGTGTTTCAGGGTTTAGGGCAGTGCAGTGGTGTTTGGGCAGTGTACAGGGTTGTGCTGGGGCTGGTGTTTCAGGGTTTAGGGCAGTGCAGTGGTGTTCGGGCAGTGTAGGGGGTCGTGCTGGGGGTGGTGTTTCAGGGTTTAGGGCAGTGCAGTGGTGTTCGGGCAGTGTAGGGGGTCGTGCTGGGGCTGGTGTTTCATGGTTTAGGGCAGTGCAGTGGTGTTCGGGCAGTGTAGGTGTCGTGCTGGGGGTGGTGTTTCAGGGTTTAAGGCAGTGCAGTGGTGTTCGGGCAGTGTAGGGGGTCATGCTGGGGGTGGTGTTTCAGGGTTTAGGGCAGTGCAGTTGTGTTCGGGCAGTGTAGGGGTCTTGCTGGGGGTGATGTTTCAGGGTTTAGGGCAGTGCAGTGGTGTTCGGGCAGTGTAGGGGTCTTGCTGGGGGTAGTGTTTCGGGGTTTAGGGCAGTGCAGTGGTGTTTGTGCAGTGTAGGGGTCGTGCTGGGGGTGGTGTTTCAGGGTTTAGGGCAGTGCAGTAGTGTTCGGGCAGTGTAGGGGATCGTGCAGGGGGTGGTGTTTCAGGGTTTAGGGCAGTGCAGTCGTGTTCGGGTAGTGTAGGGGTCGTGCTGGGGGTGGTGTTTCAGGGTTTAGGGCAGTGCAGTGGTGTTTGGGCAGTGTAGGGGTCGTGCAGGGGTGGTGTTTCAGGGTTTAGGGCAGTGCAGTGGTGTTCGGGCAGTGTAGGGGTCATGCTGGGGCTGGTGTTTCAGGGTTTAGGGCAGTGCAGTGGTGTTCGGGCAGTGTAGGGGGTCTTGCTGGGGGTGGTGTTTCAGGGTTTAGGGCAGTGGTGTTCAGGCAGTGTAGGGGGTCTTGCTGGGGGTGATGTTTCAGGGTTTAGGGTAGTGCAGTGGTGTTCGGGCAGTGTAGGGGTCTTGCTGGGGGTAGTGTTTCAGGGTTTAGGGCAGTGCAGTGGTGTTCGTGCAGTGTAGGGGGTCGTGCTGGGGATGGTGTTTCAGGGTTTAGGGCAGTGCAGTAGTGTTCTGGGCAGTGTAGGGGGTCGTGCAGGGGTGGTGTTTCAGGGTTTAGGGCAGTGCAGTGGTGTTCGGGCAGTGTAGGGGGTCGTGCTGGGGGTGGTGTTTCAGGGTTTAGGGCAGTGCAGTGGTGTTCGGGCAGTATAGGGGGTAGTGATGGGGGTGGTGTTTCAGGGTTTAGGGCAGTGGTGTTCGGGCAGTGTAGGGGGTCTTGCTGGGGGTGATGTTTCAGGGTTTAGGGCAGTGCAGTGGTGTTCGGGCAGTGTAGGGGGTCGTGAAGGGGGTGGTGTTTCAGGGTTTAGGGCAGTGCAGTGGTGTTCGGGCAGTGTAAGAGGTCTTGTTGGTGGTAGTGTTTCAGGGTTTAGGGCAGTGCAGTGGTGTTCGGGCAGTGTAGGGGACATGCTGGGGGTGGTGTTTCAGGGTTTAGGACAGTGCAGTGGTGTTCGGGCAGTGTAGGGGGTCGTGAAGGGGATGGTGTTTCAGGGTTTAGGGCAGTGCAGTGGTGTTCGGGCAGTGTAGGGGGTCGTGCTAGGGTTGGTGTTTCAGGGTTTAGGGCAGTGCAGTGGTGTTCGGGCAGTGTAGGGGGTCATGCAGGGGCTGGTGTTTCAGGGTTTAGGGCAGTGCAGTGGTGTTCAGGCAGTGTAGGGGGTCGTGCTGGGGGTAGTGTTTTAGGGTTTAGGGTAGTGCAGTGGTGCTTGTGTAGTGTAGGGGTCGTGCTGGGGGAGTGTTTTAGGGTTTAGGGTAGTGCAGTGGTGTTTGTGTAGTGTAGGGGGTCATGTTTTAGGGTAGTGCAGTGGTGTTTGGGTAGTGTAAGGGGTCGTGCTGGGGGTAGTGTTTTAGGATTTAGGTTAGTGCAGTGGTGTTGGGGTAGTGTTTTAGGGTTTAGGGTAGTGCAGTGGTGTTTGTGTAGTGTAGGGGTCATGCTGGGGGTAGTGTTTTAGGGTTTAGGATAGTGCAGTGGTGCTTGTGTAGTGTAGGGGGTCGTGCTGGGGTAGTGTTTTAGGGTTTAGGGTAGTGCAGTGGTGTTTTTGTAGTGTAGGGGGTCATGTTTTAAGATGCAACGCTCCAAAACCTGACCAGTCTGCACTACATAAAACTGCAAAAAACTAAAAATAAAAAGTGTTTTGCACACTTTTGTCATTGGGCTATATGTGGGCTACATCTGGGTAATATTTGTGCTACATTTGGGCTCTTTTTTCACTGGTGGCCATCTTGGAAGACTTCTTTGTTATGAAGTTTCCTAATTTCCTCATTTACTGCAGTCTCCTCAGTAGGAAATGCTTTCAGTTTTTTACTTTGATTCCATCAAGAAGGCATTCAGATGTGTCACACATTTGCCATAAATTCAGAATGTTAGCACTCTAGTTGTTCATTAGATCACTGTAGTAAAGCTACTGCTCACCAAGGAGTTAACTGGAAGTCTACTGCTGGTATTGAAAGTGATTGTTTCAGTCTGCATGTCAGAATCTTCTAATGAAATAGAAGAAGATTTGAGATCTCACTTAAAACATGCACTAAATTTTCTTTTTGCAGCACTAACCATAATTTCTATGGCAAAATGAACCCCTCATTTTGTTCCTTTTTAAATTAAATGTTTTAAGAGTTACCAGTTTATTCCAATCAAGATGGCTTCAGGTGTGCCATACTGTTGTCATAAGTAAGGCTGTTAGCACTCTAGTTGTTCTTTAGAACACTCTGGGAAGCTGCAGTAGAACACAAAAACATCAACTGACAGGCTGCTACTGTTGAAATATAACAGGAAGATATTTGAGATCACACTTGAAACATGTCCTAATTTTTCTTTCTACAGCACTAACCATAATTTCTATGACAAAATGAACCCCATCATTTTGTTCCTTTTTAAATTAAATGTTTTAAGTGTTACCAGTTTATTCCAATCAAGATGGCTTCAGGTGTGCCATACTTTTGTCATAAGACTGTTAGCGCTCTAGTTGTTCTTTAGAACACTCTGGGAAGCTGCAGTAGAACACAAAGGCATCAACTGACAGGCTGCTCCTGTTGAAATATAACAGGAAGATATTTGAGATCACACTTGAAACATGTCCTAATTTTTCTTTCCAGAGCACTAACCATAATTTCTATGACAAGATGAACCCCATCATTTTGTTCCTTTTTAAATTAAATGTTTTAAGTGTTACCAGTTTATTCCAATCAAGATGGCTTCAGGTGTGCCATACTTTTGTCATAAGTAAGGCTGTTAGCACTCTAGTTGTTCTTTAGAACACTCTGGGAAGCTGCAGTAGAACACAAAGGAATCAACTGACAGTCTCTGCCCTTGTTGGATGTACATGTTTTACTGAGAATGTCAGACTTCATTCTCACATGACTGAGAAAGATAATGTGAATTTACAGAAAATATGCTCTCATTTTAGCTTCTGGAGCACCTTCCAAAACTGTATGGGACAAGCATGTGAAAATAGTTTTCTCTCAAACATGATTCATGATATCCCAGCAGAAGGTTTTTCACAGGGTAAAATCACCTTAGAACACACCACAATTCCTGAAATTAGTATGGTACCATCAACAAATGAATTCTAATGTAACTAAAGTCTGTTATCACCCTTTATAGTTCTCCTTTGGTAACCCTCAAAATCTTCGATTCACTACAATGCATTTCAATGGGGTACTATCATTTATATTGGTCCCAAGATGGCTGCCAGCAATTCCAGGATGAAGTGCTGACAGCCAATCAGATCTCACGATGACATGTGTGGTTAGGCTCCGCCCAGATATATATGTGTTTTTACTTTTGATTTTCTCAGCAACTACTGAACGGATTTACACCATTTAACAAAAGGGTTCTTTCTGAACCAAGAACTACCTCTTTGCCAAATTTGGTGTAATTCCGTTCAGCAGTTCGGGCTGTAGCCTTGCATCAAGTTTCCTATGGGAAATTGATTTTTTGACTCTTATTTTTTTATTTCTCTGCAACTACTGAACGGATTTACACCATTTAACAAAAAGGGTTCTTTATGAACCAAGAACTACCTCTTTGCCAAATTTTGTGTAATTCCGTTCAGCAGTTCGGGCTGTAGCCGTGGCTAAAGTTTCCTATGGGAAAATGAATGGGGAAAACACGTTTTGGGACCCCTCTTTTTTCTCGGCCCCCGCTTGATGAATCACCCCGAAACATTCAGGGTAGGAGCGGACCGGAGCGGGCCATAAAGTTTGAAAATTTCACGAAGAGTCGCCAACCGACGCAAGAGTTATTTCAAATAGAATGTTGTGGATTTCCTATGGAAAATAGGTCCTAACTATAACTATCTTCTGGCTACCGCTAGTAGATAATATATATATATATATGTGTGTATATATATATATATATATTCACTGAAAAAACCATAGGTTTTAGGGACAGTTATAGTTACTTGGACATTGCACTCGTACAAAACCCGTGAAATTCCCCCGTTATAGTTAGTTCAGCTAACTATAACTCGCGCCCCGCAATGCACTGCTGATGACGTCACATATTACATCACTCATGACATGGTCAGTGACATCACTGATGACATCACTGATGACATCTCAAATGACATCACTGATGACATCATCCACGTGATAATCTGATGCACCTCCTCACACCCTAATATAACCTTTGATACACCCACTCTAAATTACAGACTGCCATTCGCAAAACCATAGACACTCCAACACCAATAACTACATACCCACTCACTGATTCTTAGGTCTACACACACACATCCACTCACTCACCCGTACAGTCACTCATACTTACGGTCACTCAGTACAGGACTATCATATGCACTCTTACTCCTATATAGACACTCAAACAACGCCACTCATCCATAGAGATACTCACACACCAAGTCAGTCATGCAAATAATTAAACACACTGCCATTTACTCACCTATACAGTTATACACACACCAGCTCACTTACTCATACAAATAGTAGCACATTGTTACGCCTCTTATACAATCACTGATACAAGCACACACTCATCCATACAGCCACTATCACAATCACTCACTCTTGCTTATAGCTATTTATATACTCCAACACACATATATACTGCCTTTCACATATGTAGTTACTCACACATGTACCACTGGGACATACATTCACTCACTAACACACTCTTACACACACTTACCCACCCATACAGTCTATCACAGATGCACTCTTGAAACCATCCACCCAGTGAATCACCCACTCACACATCTATGCACAGAGTTGCACACACCCCTCCCACACAAACACTCAGGCACCCATACAGATACTCAGACAAGCATTCAATAACTCATATAGACACTCATGTAGCTATTCACAAACACATGCAGCCACTTACACAGCAACAGACAGACGGATACAGACATTCATCCAGTTTAGTCACTAACCCATGCATTCAGTAAGATACGTTAAATCACTCACTTATAGAGTCAGTCACGCACCTACTAAATCATCCATACAGACACTTACACACCCACTCATTCTTCAATACGTCTTTTCCTATATATATTAAAAATATTTAAACTTTACAGAAACACACAGTCACTGGATGATGTCATCAGTGATGTCATCAGTGATGTCATCAGTGATGTCATTTGAGATGTCATCAGTGATGTCATCAGTGATGTCACTGACCATGTCATGAGTGATGTAATATGTGACGTCATCAGCAGTGCATTGTGGGGCGCGAGTTATAGTTAGTTGAACTAACTATAACGGGGAATTTCACGGGTTTTGTACGAGTGCAATGTCCAAGTAACTATAACTGTCCCTAAAACCTATGGTTTTTTCAGTGAATTTCAAAGGTTTTTTAAATGCTAATTTGTAACTATAACGTGTCTGAAACCTATGGTTTTTTCAGTGAATATATATATGTATATATATATATATATATATACCATGCTCCTGCTTGTACCAACAAACAAGAGTATATTAAGCGGTGGCCATACCGCTGAGAGTGCACCACCCCATGAACACAGGGGGCCACTGGGGTTGGTATCTACCGGTCTCTGCATGTGGGGTTACAACTCAGGATTGAGGAGGAGTCCGCCCGCTGAGGCCGATTTGCAGGCTTTTAATTAATCAGCAGGATAATGACAGCACTATAACGGGAACTTATTTCCCGCCGGCACTACGACTCCCATAGCACCTTGCGCAGCCTCATACAGAACGGCCCATCGTGGGGCGTGCAATTATGAGTATTTAAGAGGCTGTGACCGGATTGTGCGTTTTCCATCTCACCATCAGCCCTTGAAGAAGAAGATGAACTTCGAAACGCGTCGGCGGAACTGGTGATAAGGCTGTGAAAGAGATCAGCGGTTCGGCGTCCTCCATACATTGAATGAGCTTATGCTTGAAGCTCTGGGTTGTGCCTGAGTGCCTCTCGTTTGTTGGTACAAGCAGGAGCATGGTATATTAAGCAGTGGCCATACCACTGAGAGTGCACCACCCCATGAACACAGGGGGCCACTGGGGTTGGTATCTACCGGCCTCTGCATGTGGGGTTACAACTCAGGATTGAGGAGAAGTCCGCCCGCTGAGGCCGATTTGCGGGCTTTTAATTAATCAGCAGGATAATGACAGCACTATAATGGGAACGTATTTACCGCCGGCACTACGACTCCCATAGCACCTTGCGCAGCTTCATACAGAACGGCCCATCGGGGGGCGCGCAATTATGAGTATTTAAGAGGCTGTGACCAGATTGTGCGTTTTCCATCTAACCATCAGCCCTTGAAGAAGAAGATGAACTTCGAAAAGCGTCGGCGGAACTGATGACATGGCTGTGAAAGAGATCAGCGGTTCGGCGTCCACCATACCTTTGAATGAGCTTATGCTTGTAGCTCTGGGTTGTGCCCGAGTGCCTCTCGTTTGTTGGTACAAGCAGGAGCATGGTATATTAACCCTTTCGATGCTCATGACGGAATGGTTCCGTCATGAGCATCGGTGCTCCTGTGCTCATGACGGAACCATTCCGTCATGAGGCCAGGGGCACGAAATCCCTGTGCTGCAGACAGCAGAGGTATTTCTATTTCACCCCTGTGACCTTGGGAGCTGGGGAAGAGCTTCCCCAGCTCCCGAGGCCCCCTCCCTGGTTTCTGTGCCATGAGGATCAGCGCGCATGTCGCACTGTCCTCATTGCACAGAAACCGAAACTGAAATGAGTCTTTAGGCTCATTTCAGTTTCACTTTCTATGTGCTCAGGGGGCTATCTCAGCCCCCCGGGCACGTAGAAAGACGGGAGAGGTATCATTGGAAAGGGGAGAATCTCCCCTTTCCAATGGTACCCCTCCCCAGTGGATCCCTGCTTGGGGATCGCCCCAGGAGGGCGATCCCCAAGCAGGGATCCACCCACTAGACACCAGGGAGGGGGGAGCGGCCCCTTGGGCAAGGGCTTTTTCTCCCCCCAATATTTTTGGTGCGATTTTGTCTTTTTGCCCCCCGGGGCAAAAGCCCACTAGACCCCAGGGATATTTTTGTTTGCCGCATAATTAATTAGGGTGGGGCTGCCCTTAAAGGGCATGTCCATGCCCCCACCCTGCAAAATTTACAGCCTTTCTGCCCCACTGGGGGGGGCAAAAAGCCCACTATACACCAGGGATTTTTTCTTTTATTATAATTTGTGGTGGGGGCTGCCCAATCTGCCCCCCCGGGGGGGCAAAAAGCCCACTAGACACCAGGGATTTTTTGGGGCAAATTTTAATTAGGGTGGGGACATTGGCCTGCCCATTTTGGGCAGCCCCCACCCCAATTAAAATTTGCCCAAAAAACTCCCTGGAGTCTAGTGTTTTTTTTTTCCCCCCCATGTGGGGCAGATGGGGACATTAGCCCCCAATCTGCCCCGCCAGGGGGGGCAAAAAGTCCACTAGACACCAAGGAGTTTTTGGGACAAATTTGAATTAGGTGGGGGCTCCCAAAACGGGCATGCCCATGCCCCCACCCCTCCCCCGCAAAAATAACAGCCTTCCTGCCCCCGGAGGGCAAAAAGCCCACTAGACGCCAGGGATTTTTTTGGGTAAATTTTAATTAGGGTGGGGGCATTGGCATGCTCGTTTGGGCAGCCCCACCTAATTAAAATTTGCCCAAAACTCCCTGGCGTCTAGTGGACTTTGCATTAGCCCCCAATCTGCCCCGCCAGGGGGCAAAAGCCCACTAGTCACCAGGGATTTATTTTGGGCAAATTTGAATTAGGGTGGGGGCTGCCCAAAATGGGCATGCCCATGCCCCCACCCCCTCCCCGCAAAAATTACAGCCTTCCTGCCCCCCCTGGGGGGCAGATGGGGCAGTAGCCCCCAATCTGACCCAAGGGGGGGCAAAAAGCCCACTTGACGCCAGGGATTTTTTTGGGCAAATTTTAATTAGGGTGGGGGCATTGGCATGCCCGTTTTGGCAGCCCCACCCTACTAGAGTCTGCTTAGAACTCTCTGATGCCTAGTGGACTTTGCCCCCGTGGGGGCAGATGGGGGCATTAGCTCCCAATCTGCCCCTCCAGGGGGCAAAAAGCCCACTAGACGCCAGGGATTTTTTTGGGACAAATTTGAATTAGGGTGGGGCTGCCCAAAACGGGCATGCCCCTGCCCCCACCCCTCCCCGCAAAAATGACAGCCTTCCTGCCCCCTGGGGGCAGATGGGGCAGTATCCCCCAATATGCCCCCGGGGGCAAAAAGCCCACTAGACGCCAGGGATTTTTTGGGCAAATTTGAACTAGGGTGGGGGCTGCCCAAAATGGGCATGTCAATGCCCCCACCCACAACAATTAGCCTTTCTGCCCCCCATGGGGGGAAGATTGGGGCAGTAGCCCCCAATCTGCCCCCCTGGGTGGGCAAAAAGCCCACTAGACGCCAACGATTACGCTGGCTTTTTTATGTGTGGGGGTGGGGGCTGCCCAGAATGGGCATACTCAATGCCCCTACCCCCCAAAAAAATAGCCACAGGGTTTCTGCCCCCTTGGGGGCATATCGGGGCAACCCCAACCCCCGATATGCCCCCCAGGGTGGCAGAAAGCCGACTAGGCACGGATTTGTTTTTAGCAATATGCCTACCTGTGGATTTTGGGCCCTAGCGCAGCCGACACATAGGGAAACCTAGCAAACCTGTACATTTTTGAAGACTAGACACCCAGGGGAATCCAGGATGGGGTGACTTGACTGGCTCTCACCAGGTTCTGTTACCCAGAATCCCTTGCAAACCTCAAAATGTGTATAAAAAACACATTTTCCTCACATTTCTGTGGTGGAAAGTTCTGGAATCTGTGTGGATCCACAAAATTCCACTCACCCCGCATTCCCCAAAGTCTTCTGAGAAAAATGGTACCTCACTTCTGTGGGTGGGTCAAGTACTCGCGACAGGCAAGGGCCCAAAACCTAGTGAGGTGACATCAAAATTACCTATCACAAACCAACCTGGTTTTGCACGGGGTTACCTGGGTTTTGGCCCCGGGTCGGCGACCATCTAGGAAACCTACCAAACCCACACATTTCTGAAAACTAGACACCCGGGGATTCCAGGGAGGTATAGCTTACGTGGATCCCCCAATGTTTTCTTACTCAGAATCCCTGCAAACCTCAAATTTAGCTGAAAAAATCACTTTTTCACACATTTTTGTGTGGGAAGTTGTGGCATCACTGGACTGACACAAATTTCCTACCACCCAGTGTTCCCCAGGTCTCCCGATAAAAATGGTGCCTCACTCGTGTGGGAGGCACAAGTACCCGCGACAGGCAAAGACCAAAAACGTATTGAGGCGACATCAAAATTGCCTATCACAAAGCGACCTGGTTTTGCAAGGATGGTCACCTGGGTTTTGGCCCGTGCTCGGCGGCCACCTAGGGAAACCTATCAAATACACACATTTCTGAAAAGTAGACA